>JAJJWW010016446.1:0-112978 GCA_023531295.1 Papaver armeniacum | reverse complement strand
AAATGCCCATGTGGGGAAATCTAATTAAGAAAATGCCCACGTTTTTTGAAAATTAATAAAATGCCCATGAGTTGACCTTTTCCATCCCGCTTTTTCAAAAAACGGCTAATCGGACGTTACATGACATGTGGCACCAAATTTGCTATGTCAAATGACATTCTAACCCCTAAATCACCTGGATCTACCGCGTGGAAATATGACTCAAAGATGAACTCTGGTCATGAGTGACAACACGTCATCTACACGTGCAAACTTCAAGAACTGGCTCGGATGACACGTGTCACTATCTTGTAGTAAACAACCAATGGCCCAGCATTTAATCCCCTTTGTAACGGTCATATTCTCTTTCAACACGTATAAAAACCAATGATCGACCCAAGTTCACCCAAATCATCAAAAAGAAACCAACTACACACATAGTCATGAGCAAAAATCGATACATTCTCCTAGTAGTAGTAGAAACAACAACATCAAGGCTAGTGAAGAGAACCAACCAAATCTATGTTCAATCTGTGATGTTGGAAGCCATGAATCAAAGGTTTGTCCTTGGATGTATTCTAGGTGTAAACATATACCTTGTAATGGCATAAGGCAATTACTTAGATCAAAGACAAGTGAAACAGAGGTGAAATGTTCTTCAAGTGCTCAAATCCTACCCGCACATACTTTGAATGGTTTGCTTTAGCCATTGATGTAGTCAAATGTGCCGATATCAAGCTTCCATTTAAGATTTGTTGTTGTGCTTGTGGAGAAACCGGTCACTCCTACAACAAATGTCCACCGCAGAATCTACAATGCTTCAAAGATCACTCGCAAATCGAAATGAAACCGAAATTATGCAAGAATAATCACAACTTCAACATAGCTTATCTTACCCGCATGCATTGTGAAGCTTTCGATGGGTTTCGATCACATAGTCATTGCTGCAAGGGAAAGTGTTATGCATTCAAGTATTCATGTCAAAGAAATATGTAAGGAAGTTAACAAAAAGCTTACAATGTAATCTTCCCTACTTTAAACTAATAAACTTTGATTAATATTAAAAGTTACTTCAAACCCATATTGTTTTGTCATCCATAAACAGTTCAGACCTAAAAGCAAAGACAAACACCACAAGAAAGGATCACAGATCCAACAAAAAAGCAAACATGACACACACATTACTTCTTCTTTGCATTCTTTCTCTCGCTTTCCCTTATCCCGTGTAACAAGTAGCAATATTCTCGAGCCACATATCCAATACTCGCAAAAGCTTGATCGAAACTTTGTGTGTTACTAGGCCCTCGCAGATGCAGATCTTTGAGTGTTTGGTACCGGAGGTGGTTTTCCATGAGAGGATGTTCTTGCGTAAGACTCACCAACATATGATGCTTTTCCTTGCTTCTTTGCTTTGCCCCTTGCAGTGCTAGTTTCACCTCCATCCGAGTTTGTGAAAGTGAAGTTTGTAGCATCACACTCGCTCTTGGCCTATATCCAGCTTGATTCTTACCAACATCACCACCTTTACAAGTTCTCTTGTTGTGACCTTCTGTAGATCCACACCGAGTACACTTCCTTTTCTTCTTCTCGCTTGAGGTTCATCATAACTTCTTCTCCTCTTGAATGAGGTCTGCACAGCTTTCTTTGGTCGGAGGGTGTAGTATCTTGTTTTCCATTGGTGGCTGCAACAAGAAACAAAGAAAAGAAAAGATCGAGAAGAAAGAAGAGATGAGATGGGAACCGATGAAACCCTAAAGTGCTTTTAAATAGAAAATAAAGTTAAAGTTTAAAGTAAATGCACAACAACCCATAAAGTATAGAATAGTACCTCTCGGATAGTCGAAATGTCTTCCAATGGAAAAACTTTTGGAGTATATGTGGTCCTATAATAATCCACCGAATAGTAAGGAGAGCAATACCGACAAAACAAATGTAAATAATATTGTTAGAATCTTGCCTTTAATGTTTGTCTGGTACATTAATTCACAAATAAAAGAGAAATAAAAATGTAAATGCCACAATAAATGCTAAGATCAAGACATAATACATACTCACCTCAATTTGGTGAGATTGTCTTCAATGCAGCATACAAAGCATGTTGACAGGGGAATCCCCTAAACCGCCACCGCAAACAAGTGCACTTCTTCTCTATAAAATTCACTCGTGAATATTTTTCTCGTGGACCCGTTGGTGACCAAATAAACCTCCCCAACCACACTAGCTTGAACATGAAATTTTTCACTAATGGCAAGCATTTTTTTGATAAGGTCCTTAGCTTTAGGAACCAAATCTCCGGATTTCCACTTTGTGGATTGTTCCCTCTCTTTGTAAACATTTTCATCACCAACTCACCATACAACATGCCAAGAATAACTATAGGTTTATCTCTCACTCACTAGCCATTGAATTAAAAGATTCGTAAAAATTGTTATTGAGATGCTCACAACAACTAATGGGATCAAAAAGCCCTAGCCCAATTACAGTGACCTTGTTTCATAAGATACTCTGCAGCTTTAGCATTTTCTTGGTGCATAGCAGTCATGTGTTCCTACATTACCCATTTGTACATTAGTATGTATTTACATTACTCTAGAAATACGCCACAAACAAATATAAAAGAAACAAACCTCAAAATGCCTTATCTTGTAGGCTTTATAAAGCATTCCACATCGAGTCGTGCAAATGGGGGACTTATAAGTTTTCTTGAAATTCTTGTAATTGTGCTCGCAACATAATTCACAAACATGACAAAATGTAAAATTAATCATTGTAAATAAAGAAGTTATTATACAACAACAATATTAAAAGTAAGTTAATTACCTCCAACAATATCTATGGGGCATACCAGAAACACCTCTCGCAATCGCTTCCAACAAACCTTTCCACTGATCCGATATGAAAGTGACTTTTCCAGAATGATGAGCTAAGATCCCTGGTGCCAAATCTCTAAGGAATATTAACCAGTTTTCTTTGGTTTCACTTCTAGCCACTCCAATACCTAGAGGCACTAATCTATTCTCACCATCAAGTGCTGTTGCAGCCATTAAGACACCACCCCACTTGCCGCAAGATGGCATGCATCAAACCCTACAACACCTCTCGCAAGACTCCCGAAAGGCTTTCATTGGTGCAGCAAATGATATTGTCATTGTTTCAAACTTGAAATCTCGCATATGCAGCTTTCAACATCGCTTTTTTCACACACAAAAAAAGTACCAATACGTAATAAAGAAGAATACACCACTGAAATAATATAAAGAACCTACCTTTTCTTTTCATATGTAAACTTGGCAATGAATCACGGAAGTTAGTATTAGCCACCCATTGAAGAACCGTTACATGTTATAACTTTCTTCGCAATCTCAAAAATTCCTACAGAACCCGATTCCTAGCTTTGTGCACAAATATATGGAATGTTGATGTTATGTGAGTACCTGCAAAGTTTTCTTGAATATTCTTGGCCTTTGGTATGAAAGCCAGAGGGTCTGCAAACTTTCAAATCTCCTGACATCTTTCGGTTTTGCGGATCGGCCTCCTATTCTGCCTTTCTTATCCCCAACACATGTGTGTTCCAAGTTAACACTTAACAACAAAAGATGACTCATTTTTCACTTTACTAGCATAAACAAGCCATTCCCAGTCATATTCATCCTTAAACCACACTGAGCCCTAACTTCAGAGAACAACTTTACATTTGAACTAATTATGAATGACACAAAACTTTTTAAGATGTTTTTAAAATGTTTCTTGTTATGAAAGAGATACTTTACCAACATCTTACTAGGGTCCACTGGTGGTATTACATCTTCTTAGAAATAGATTGGATCATCTTCAAGAGAATGTTGACTGATATCTGGTTGGTATTGTACAAATCGGGTTACCTAACTTTATTAATCACTACTTCAAGGTCACCATCATCTTTATCTTTACTTCAAGACCACTACCATCCTCATCTGCAAAGTACAAACATTAGAGTTATTATACTTACATAAATTAAGATTTAACATATATTACTACAACTCTATTTTCAAGATTTACCACATTTAATACCTTCACCGCTACTTGATTCTCATTGTGAGCTTGAAATTTATATGTCTTTAAATATTCAAAGCATAATCCTTCTCATCATCTTCATCACTATCAAATATTAAAGAGGGCATCTGGATCTTCAATCAAGTTTACACTCATCTGTTTCAGTGTTTCAGCTGCACATTTTCCTCATCTTGATTGATTCTCATCATTGCTACACAAAGGCTTCCTTGTGTTACATTAAACCAGTAATCATGGTTAAAGCTCTCTTCACTTGGTTGATCAAACTTCTCCGTGTTGTATTAGTTCCAACTCTATTTGCTTGACTCAAACATGACATACTCTCTTGACTTGGTTGATCAAACTTCTCTTGAAATGGTTGACTGCTACTCTGTGTTGTATTAGTTCCAAATCTACTTGCTTGACTCAAACATGACATACTCCACTTCATTCAATAAATCCACAAAACATAATTTCCTAGATGCTCCTCCTTGTTGATCAAGTTCTGCACTTCAGAAGATGTATTTAACCTTGGTGATCTCCTAGGTGGCTTAGTCTTTTCCTTTGAAACAGGCTTCTTATTTGTCTTCCAAGTCTTCTTTGGTGTCTCATCATTTGTTATCACTGGAAGCTCCATTGCAGCATTCAAGAAGTCATCATCTCCAAATTTGGAATTAGTTATAGATAGTGAAGATGTATAAAATCAGCTTCATGAGATCTAAGTGTCCTAGAACTTAAAGAAGTCATCATTTGTTAACAAAGATACAGGGAACATGGATCATCGTGTGTAATACAAGTTCACTATTTCTTCTTTTTCCAGGACCCAACCTTGCATGCAACATTTTCAAATCTCTTTAAATCAATTTCTTCTTTGTCTATGTGAGGGAATTCTACCATCATCTTACTAATCAACATACACACCGATGTTTCAGTAAGGATAATGAACATATCCCCGCAAGAACAACAAATACCCAAATTAGTCTAATTGAAATACCAAATACAAATTAAAAACTGCAATTCCAAATCAAACCCTAATCCCTTACAAAAATTCAACAAATTAAAACTCAAACTACAAACCCCAATCAAAAATTGAAACCCAAATTAAAGCCCTAATAACATAACATCTTCAAAAACCCTAATTACATATAAAATGGACAAAATATTTCAAAACAGAATCGATACTATATTTTTTTGGTCGGGATTATTGATTTTGTTTTTAAACAAAAACAAAATAAAACCCTCACAACACCCATCATAGATTTGATTCCCTTTTCAAAAAAATCTAAACAAATAAAACCAAACAAATCTAAACAAATATAAAAAAACAAATCTAAACAAGAAAAAACAAAGTTAGGGTTTATGAAAAAACTTACGGCTTAATCGACTTCGCCTTCTCCTTCTCCTTTTTTGCTCTTCATCTTCTTGTTTACAGAAATAGAGATCTAAATACCCTAATTACAAATACGAAGAACAAGTCTTCGATTTCAATCACTCGTACTCGTGTTCTTCAGACTCAGAGATTTATTAGAGGTCGGAGAAAAAATTGCGGGAATGAAGGAACTGATTTCCCCTAGACTTCACCTCCTCCCTTTTGTTCTTATCTACTAAACACGTGTTACATCTTGATATAAATTGAGCAGGTGACACATGGACGGTGAAATTAGCCAATGGGTATATTCACATTCGCCCGCCAATATTCTCATCTCGTGTGATGAGATATTGACCAAATGTCAACGAGTTTTACCAAACCCGGTGGGAGCCGACGAAAACGTGACGGTATGGGCATTTTCTTAATTTTCAAAAAAAATGTGGGCATTTTCTTAATAGCTTTTCCCCTCATGGGCATTTTTCTTAATTTTTCCCATAAAAGAATGGTCCCAAAAAAAAAAAGGCTGGTCCGGTTCCAAACAAAACCTACTCATCAAATCAATAGATTTCCTCGTACACTTCCTAGTACCCGTAATAGAGCCGTTAACAAAAAATTCCAATCTTAAATACAAAATTCAAAAAAAAATTCGACTGTTACACCATATTCATAACCTTTTCTTCGTCTCTTTTCTATATCGAGGTGTTCTTTCCCCAACACAAATGGCGACGGAGGAATTCCAAAGCCCTCAACACCATAAAAATGTTGTTCACAGAGACATCATCATCAGTCCTGGGTTCAGATCTGTGGCTGCGATGGCTGGTTGGGATGAAGAAGCCTTATTAGCAGCATCACAAGATACACCAGAAAGAGAATCATCAAAATCTCAGAAACGAACCAATTTAGCATCGAAATCTCCGCAAACTAATTCAAGAAGGTAACGATTTCCCATATTTGCACAATTGTTTTTGGGATTATCATCGTTTTTCTTTTCTGGGTTCACAAAGTTTCCAATTGATTATTACAGGAAACGTAGAATTCAAAGATGTAGTCCTGTTAATGATGATGTTGAAGCAAGAGTTACACGCCATGACGGGCCCGTTGCTGGCAAAGGTATTGATTTGCTTAAAATTGAGTGGAGATTTGTTTAATTGAATCAGTTTTAGAAATCGGGTTTTTGTTGAAAATCGATTTGTGTTGTGTATAGAACTACAAATTGAATTTCTGAAAGAAGAGAGGAAACAAGAAAACAAGGGCCGTACCGAGCCAAAATCTGACGAAATGCCGCCTGCAAATCTTCCTTGTATGGATAAATTGAGGGAAGAATTATCTTGTGCTGTAAGTGGAAATTTCTTGATTTTGAATGCTAAATTGATCAAATCAAATGTGGATTTTTCTTAATTGATTTAGATTTTATCATATTCACAGATTTGCTGGGAGATTTGCTTTGAACCAAGTACTACTCCTTGTGGTCACAGTTTTTGCAAGAAATGTTTGAAATCTGCAGCGGATAAATGCGGTAAAAAGTGCCCGAAATGCAGACAACTGATTGGGTATGTTTAATTTTAGTGGGTTTACTTAACTTTGTAGCTTTTAAGTATTAAAGTTTTTAGGTATGTGCTGATTTGCAGAAATGGAAGATCTTGCATTGTTAATACAAGTCTTTGGAACACAATACAGCTTTTGTTTCCACAAGAAGTAGAAGCAAGGAAAGCTGTTGCGGCCAAAAACAGTCGAGAAGAAGTCAAGGATTGTATTTCAACAAGTCCAAGTAGTAGGACTAATTCAATGATGATGACAAATCCAAGTGACATTAGAGTGAGTTCTAGTTCAAGAAATCAAAGTGGTAGGGCTAATTTTATGGGGATGAATAGAGTGGATTCAGTAAGATTGAGCAGCTCAGCGAGGATTAGAAGAGCTAGGCCTAGTCAAGCCGAGGATGCTGCATTAGCTTTGAGGTTACAAAGAGAAGAGTTTATGGTGGCTTTTAGGGCCGCAGATGAGCCTCAGCCTCAAATACCAGCAGAAGCAGCCTCAACTGCCAGAGCAAACCTTAGAGCAATGGCTTCAAGAGCTGTTGACATCCGTCTTAGAAGAAGACTGACATAGTTCTTTTGAATTTTAGCTTCTGAGATTCATCCATCAATCTCTAAGATGCACTTACACCGTCTTTATCATTCTGCTGATGATTCCAGTAAGTTTTTATCATTTTGAATATAATAAGAATTAGGAGCCAAAGCCCATTCAGAATATTATAGTACTTCTGTCCTAGTTTCAAGTCTAAAATTGCCGTGACATTTCAATTTTTTCTGATATGTATGGAAGTCTTAGGTTTGTAGAAAAGCCACAATATCCTAATGCATAATTACTTAATGAGTGAATGGAATTGCTTAAAGTTTTTGTGAAAACAAACAACTTTCAGGAAATTTCCACTTCCATAAATTAAACAACACAGACTGTGTTTCGTCTATCTAGCACCTAAGTTTTTCGACAAAATATTAAGAATATTTTCATGTAAAGATTGGAGCATTTTAGCACCTTGCCTTATTCTGCTCTTACAGGAGTGATCATTCACTAGATAGATAATTAGTTGATGCGGTTTAGCATTTGCAATAGCTTAAGGATTATTTCTCTTCCAGTAGAGAGATCATCGAGTTAAATTTGTTTTCCATCTTTAGCAACCCTGCAAAAGATGTACGAAAAGTTAAAATCTTCATAACTGTTTTAAAGTCCGGTGAACCCCAAAATGTGATCAGTGAAGAGTCGTTGAGCTTCAAAGTTTAAACTGAGTAGTTGAAGCTCAAAACTGCACTTAGATATGAAATCCTGCTTCTTGATACTGCAATAATATAGGATTTGCTCTTCTTATTGCACCAAAAGGTCCCAAGATTCCCGTCAGTGAACTAGATGCTGTGGTAAAGCTTCAGAAACTTTATAAGAGTTACTGGATTGGGAGAAATCTCACAGATTGTGCAGCTGTGGCGGATGAGCTTTGGTAAGCAATTAGCATCTCTATTTCCTAATCAACATTTTTCAGAAGCTAGTTTTGCATTTTAGGATTTTTGATGCTTTGGTTTCCTCTCAAATGTGATAGGTGGAAAGTTGGACTTAGCTGCTCTCAAACGGAGTTTGGTATCTTTCTTCAACTTTGAGAAATCAGCTGTTTCTGACTGCCAAGGTACTCCTCAGCTGACTAACCATCCACAGTTGCAAAGAGTTTTGTTTGGAGTTGCTTAGTTTACTTGCTGATATTTTGGGACCAATTTTGGTAAAAGGTCCCCGTTGAACTCTTTTGGTTGTATTTTCTTTTTATAGCGGGCTTGGTAGTTGACCATTGTACCTTACATTCATTCCCTTTTGCAAATCATGTTTTTATTCCTATTCGAGTTTTGTTTGGGGTTACTGTACTCTTATTATGCAGGTTGGCAATTGGCATAGGTTTATCCCAGGATGCAAAGTCAGAAAACTAGAAACATGAACTGTCTAAGAAAAACACTGAGAAGTCAAAGTTAGTTTGAGATTGACGTACGTTTAAATATTCTATTTTTCAGATTGACCCACAGCATAGCTATGGCTATTACACTTCTTCTATGATTCTTGGATTGGAAACGAGAGCAGTCAGCCATTTTTGTACTGGTAGAGATCTCTTTTAAAGCTGTGTCCCGAAAAAGCTTTTCTTCCTTTCTGTTTCTCTTTATAAATTTTGAAATTTGGATGCTGGAGACGGCAAAGAAGTAAACTATGAACGATGCCCAAGGAACAATTTGCAACTTTATTGCATCAAATACCATGGACCAGTAAATCTCTAAATTTGTTATATATTAATTATAACTCTTAAGTGGGAACAAAAAGTTAATCAGTTGTGTGATTCATATGTCTTACGTATATCGCTTTCTACAAATAGAGAGGGAAGCTTATGAAATAGGAATGGGATGTGTTTTGATACTGTTGAGGGGTTCTAAATGGATATTCGTTTTCCAAGCGCCATGGTCATTGTACATAGGGCAGAAGATGAAATGTATGTTTCAACACTCTAGCTAGTTTCTTGCTGGTGAAATGATAGCATACTAATACTGAAAGCAATGGACATGATCGGTTGATAGGGGATCAGCCACCTTAATACTGGGGGATTACTCCACCTTGGCAAGTTATACTTTCATCCAAAATGCTAAGTTGCTTTCACATTTCTTTCCAGAAACCCTGGTGATATTCAGAGAAGTTTCTGTAAAGCAATACCAGGTAATGATAGTTAAACCCTCTGCTCCAACACTGTTGTTTAAGCTTTTAACATTATTCTTCAATACCTTGTTCTTAGTGTCATGCTTCAATAGTGCTCCTTCATGTTATTTCCACTCTCTGTAAACCCAGTGTTGGCCAGTCTTCGTAGTGGGCCACATTTGCTGCTATAGTTGGAATTGAGGCTGTTATATCTGCTACTTTCTCCATGGTTAGCCGGTGCTGTGCACTAAGGTACAGGAACTTAATCGGTCACGCTAATGGTACGCCCTGAATCTGTTTCTTGAGTGTATCGTCTTTTCTCTCCATTTCAAATTCATGAAACATTTGTTATTTGTTTTGATGATTTTGTAGCCCCTGCTGCGACAACTGTGATGCTTGTGACTACGTACTTGCTTGATGTGTTTGGTTATAATAGTCGTATGGAAGCAACGGATAACCACTGCTAACGTGTTTCTGATATTCTTCGGTTCTATTAAGAGTTTATACTTCTCATCATGCATTGAAGTCCCCGAAGGCGGGTAAATCCCACTCTCTATCTTCCTTCTGTACGTTTGGAACCATAGAACATTGAAGAAACATCAGTATTCAATATGGAGAACAAGATTTGGATGAAAAGAATCATGGCTTAAAGACATAGCTTTGGGTTGGTCCGAGTGCCAGGCATTGGACTTGTTCATACCGATCTCGCAACTGGGGTACCGGCCGTTTTCGGACGTTTTGTGACAGATTTGCCTGCTTTTCAACAGGAGTTGGTATTTGCGTGTTAAATCTGTACAAAAGGGAATGTTTTATTGCAGACAGGGTACGCACAAAAGAGCATGGCTTGTTCCGGTGCATTGTCAGGTATGGGCACAGAGATTTACAGCAAGAGAATCTTGAATTATGTATTTCACTTTGGCCATGTACTGGCAAGCTCTAATTAAAATATTGCAAAAACAGTTGACAGTTAAAATATCTTAGATATTATTACTGCCTTTGGTTGAATAACTCAACATGTAAAAAGAACAAGAAACTCTTTCTAGAGTAGGGACTAGGATCAAAAGCATTCTAGTGTTATGTAGGGGATAGCTAGCCCCATGTGAACAAAACAAAGGCAAGAAATTCTAGCACCGTAAGCATCACTTTCACACCAGAAACGAACATAAAAACAGCTCAAGTTTTAAAGAAACTTAGGTTCCGTTCCATCTTTTATGGCTAACGGTTAATTTTATGACGCATTTCCTTTGTTTTGTATCTTGATTTGTAAAAAAGGATTAAAATGTTGAGTTGCATGAGGATTAAAACCCCATTTTTTTGTCATTCACACTGAGAATAGGCTAAATATGAACACCAAAACCCAAAGGCAATCACTACCAAGGAAAGGATAAAGAAAGATAAAGCATAATAGCAATAGTTTGCTGAGGGATGATACTATTTTTTGTCATGGACTTTGGGTTGGAGATTGGACTTGATAGATAATAGTATCATCCCTCAGCTAACTGTTATGTCAGCTTCTGCAAGTCGAGAAAGAGATTTACTTGCTGAAAATCTTGCACGCTTGCAGCTTCATCTATAGGTATGTTCTTATTTTCTCCTTTAATTTGACCCATTAACTCCCAAAATGGATCTTGCATCCCTGACTATTAGCAACTCCGGTTTAGTTCATTACTTTTGATTCCAACGGAATAGATGCATATACAGATTATGAATTGTTATTCACTAATGCAGGTCATTATTGTGCAGCAAAATCCTACAGAGTACTGGCTCAAGATATATTATCGGGCAATCTGAAGCTTTAAGTCATTTTGAGATACTTACTACTGTTCATAGATTTATCTGATATGCTCGTAGAATGAATAACAGCACATACAAAGCTGATGCTCTTGCTTAAAGGGCAATGTCTTGTAAGTTGTAATAGAATTGGTTTCAGACTCCCCCTTCTTCCTTGCTGCAAAACAGAATCATATGCAGCATGCATGTTATTATTAAAAAATAATAAAAATAAATTTGATGTTGTTATTTGTAAGTCGGACCCAAAAGTTTCTGGCACTTTTAGGGGCGACCCCGAAAGAATTAGGGGCGACACTAAAAGACAAAAAAGGTCACCCAAACGTAAATCTAAGCTACCCCTTATCTTCGATTTTTCGAAATGGCCAATATGCCCTTATATAATCGGTAGCCAACACCATAATCGGTAGGTAAAAATGCAATCGGTAGGTTAAATTAAAATATACCTACCGATTGTTGTGTAGATACTTCTACCAATAATCCCTTTTATAATCTGTAGCTTATCCAACTTGTAAGACTACCGATTATAAGGAGCCTCATATTCACCTTGGCCAAATTCCATAGGTTTTGAGGGGTGCGAGCCAACCATAACCACTTGGCTTGAGTCGTGGATGTAGCCATAATCTAAGCCTAATAGGTTACATAAACTACCGATTATAAGTTGCCCCAAATTTAGTTTTTTCTAAAATCCTTCACGTAATGAATTTTGAAATATACCATAATCGGTAGGGTATATAATTATATAACCCACCGATTATAACGAGCCCCGCATCCAACCTTTGCCATATTGCATAGGTTTTGAGTGTACACAACCAAATTTTAACCACTTGGTTTGCGTTTTGGATGCAAAACATAATCGGGAGTTAAATATATTACCAACCCATCCGATTATGGGTTGCCCCAAAATGAGTTTTTTTCTAAAATCATTCATGTGATGAATTTTGAAATCTACCATAATCGGTAGAGTTAACAACTTAAAAACCTACCGATTGTAAGGAGCCCCAAATCGAATCCTTGCCAAATTCCATAGGTTTTGAGTGTACAGAGCCGTGGCATAACCATGTGGTTCGTGATTTTTATGCAAATGCATAATCGGAGGTCAATATATTACCACCCTCCGATTATGGTGTTGTTTGGTTACGAAAACCATAGTTGTTTTTTAGTATAATAATCGGACATTAACGAAACCACAAACATCCGATTACGAATATTCCTAAGTAGTAAATGCGCTCAATTACTGTCCGATTATGGTGTTGGTTGGTTACAGAGAACAAATTTTTTTACTTATAACATTTTCGGAAGGAACATTACAAATAAACCAACCGATTATTGTTATTCGGAAGTTAAGGTGCACATTTACCTTCCGATTGTGGTGTTGTTTGGATACAGAAGACAGGTTTTCTTTACACATGATAATCGGAGAGAAAAGTATATTAGCAATCCTCCGATTCTGACCAAATATTTTGCACAATCCCCAGAATCGGTAGGTTAATAACGTATAACCCTACCGATTCTGACTAAAAATTGGAACATCCCCAGAATCGGTAGGTTAATATATAAACCTATCTTCCGATTGTGTTCCAAAATTCAACACTTTCATGTCTCTTCATGTGATTCGCTTGCGAGTCATCGTTAAATGCATAAAATGTGTAAAATAACTGTTCTTAATCCATAAACATAACGAAACAACTAATATTCCGACACAATCTTTGAAAACGACATAATCCGACATAACCAACATAAACAAAGTTATCCATAAAGTTAACGAAAAACATCGAGAGTTTACAACACCGAGAGTTTACTTGTTCCTATTTGCTTTGACTTTGCGATTTTTATTAGCTCTACGACTTGGACCAAAGATCATCATGGGTTTCATCAACTTGAGTGCTTGATGAAGCCCGAGTTCTTTTGTTCACCTTGGTTGTAGGTTTCTTTTGCAATTTTTCCCCGAACTGAGATGCATACTCCTCATTGTCAACGTTGTCAATCAACTGTTTGTGGTTTTTTATCTTCTCAATTGAAACAGCTCTCCGGCCTTTATACAATCAGTGCACCATTTCGACAAACGCTTGAACTCGTTTCAACTGTTTTAAAACATAGCATACCATCAAACGGTTATTACTCTATTTTGACCCATAATATTAAACTAAATTAACAAAACAATACGTACCAATCTATCAAAACCCGCAGGCTTCTCTTTGAGGATACTCTTGTACGAAGTCGGCTTTGCTTTAAGATCACGGATTACACGAACATGAGAAACATTGCGGTACCAATCCATGTAGTTGGGAGCATTTTCAAAACCTTGGTTGGCTGCCCTTCCTTGGTTGATCAAGTAATGCGCCCTTCTATCCCAATGGAATTGACAGGATGGTGAACCCTTGTGAACCACCGTGATAGAATCTTTATCGACTTGCATTGCTCCGAACCAAAGTGAAATTGCCATGGATTTCCTCCTTTGGTATACCTTGTACAAAACCGTGTTGTCGCATCACCCTTGAGGCATTGTACATCACATATCCCGTGGGGTGCCACAACGGTCCAAAATAAAGTGCCAAATTGGACCGACCCGCGATATGTCCAAAGAGCTCGGTCTTCCTTGTATGGATCAAAGCATACGTCTTGGGCATTAAGTGAGTCCAAAATCTCCCTCAAACGAATCAACTGATGCTCCTTCGTCCTAGAATGGTTGTCATCGAAGACGTACTTTCTTCCTATAGGGTCACCTTTCTCCCACTGGTTTTCAATGGCCAATCCCAAGATAGGGAAGTGGACGTAGATCCAAGTCTATAATGTCATTTTTGCAAGTATTAGGAAATTGATTCTTCAATAGTATAAAAAATATAAAAAAATAACCAAGTATGTGGAGTTAATAAACAATACCCGTAGCAGACTCACGTTCCCGCCACTTGGCTAATTCCAACCCTCGACGCCTTTCTCAACTCTTCCATCAACCACGCATGGCATGCCGTGCCCCAAGAGTACTCATGCACTTTATCGAGAGGATCCGTGTTGTAAAAGGTTGGCGTCGACCCGATTTCCACCGGTATTGGGGAAAATGACACATCCCAATACACATAGGAGATATGCGGTGGCCGCGTGGTTGACTTGCTCGTCCGTTAAAGTTCCTTTCTCTTCTTTTCCTTGGTGCCCTTGAACATATCCATCGTAGTACCCATGTTGAACCTGTCTAGTTCTATACTTCATGCATCTTTTGAACTCGCCTGTTGATGTTTCTTCATCCCAACCCAAACACCTCTTAGTCGATCATAAAGATTCCTCCATTCCAACTTGCTTAGTGAACTCGGCCCTAACACCCTTGCCATGGACGGGGAGTTTAAGAATCTGCTCAACATCATCTGAGGTTATCGTCATCTCCCCAAACGGCATATGGAAGGTGTCGGTCTCAGGATAAAGTCTCTCCACAAACGCCGATATAGCCACCCGGTCATGTTCCAACATTGAGTTCTCCGCAAAGCATTGGCCAACCCCGAATTCGCAATAATGGTCTTGAACCTTTCACATTCACCCTCCAAAGGCCAATCTAGCATTTTTGTTGGTGCGGCGGTCGCTTTGAGTAAACGAACCGCATCGGAATGATACTATTAAACACATGACAAGTTAAAAAATAAAATTAGAATAACCTAAAACTACAACCCTTAAAAGTATTACGGAGAAAAACATAATAAGTTAATAAAATGGATACGATCATTACCTCGCCATATATTTCTCTCGGCCCAGATTCTTTGTATCCAAATAACAATTGTCCTCCATCCTCCCGCAGCCCAAGGATTACACCTTCTGGAATATCCTTCACCTTCGGCTTCATCTCTCGACAAGGTGTTTCGCTTTCTTTCGAGGAGGATTTTTCTTTTCCCGGCTTGTCCTACTTCTTCTACTTGTTCAATTTCTGGTTGTGATGGTGGAGCACTTGGTTGAACACCTTCTTGGATTGGTTGTGATAGAGAAGCACTTGGTTGAACAAACTTCTTGGATTGGTTGTGATTGAGAGGCACTTGGTTGAACACCTTCTTGGATGGGTTGTGATTGAGAGGCACTTGGTTGAACACCGATTGAACCGGTTCCGATTGAGGGGCACTAGGTTGAACAGCTTCTTGGCTTGCTTGTTGAGTTCCAACTTGACCACTTGAAGCGGCGTTAGCGATCCTAGCTCTCCTTGCACTAGTCAAGTAGAGGTTCTGACGCCTATCCTTCCTTGCACTAGCCGAGACAATTGAATCTTGGATGTTTTTACCTCGCCTATCCCTAAACAACAACAAAAAGTACAACAGGTTATGAAACTAAATATTCGGTTGGTTGATTTAACAAATTGCCTCCGATTATTCACAATCGTAAGTATCAGTTAACTTAAAGCTACCGAATACGTATAATCGGAAACAAAATAAACTTTTTGGTGTTCGAATATGTTTATCTACACACAATAATCGGAATCTAAAGTTCAACATAACCCTCCGAATTCCACACAATCGGAAGCCTAACAAAACTAATGTCTACCGAATATGCGTCTCTTTGTATCCAGAAACAAATCAAGTTGTTAGCCTAAACAATCGGAATGATATTACAGAATATTTCACCCGATTATTGCGTCTCTAATACTTGTTCTTCCCTAGTTTATTCGGAAGGATAAATCACAATTAGCTTCCGATTATGATCGATTTAGGCCTCAGTAATGAAAAAAGTTATATAATCGGTAGGATACCTAAATTTTTAACACCCGAATATGACAAATTTTCTCGTGAAATGAAGAGTTCGACCACAATCGGAAGTTTATAACAATACCTAACCTACCGATTCTGGGTAATAACCGAAAACCCTAAAAAAAATAAACATGGATTCGTCCAATTGAAGCAATATAAACCAAATTAATGGTAGAATCTTACCTAATCGGCGCCATTTGAAGTTGCCTGAGAGTTTGGCTATCGCATCGCCTACTTCATCGTCTTCGTGTTCTTCGGGTTCGTGAGTTAAAACCTCTTTATTACGGGCATGCAATCCAATATTCGGATCCTCACCGCGCACTACGTTTTTGGTTCGAGCTTTCTTACGTTCCGTTTCTTTCATCTTTATAGAGAATAATCGACGATGATTCGATTCGACGATGAACGATGTATAGCGAGGAGAGAGGGAGAGTTTTCCTCTCTGCAATCGGAAGGAAAGAGGAGAAGAGGAGTTGAAGTTGAAGTTGAAAAGAAAATGAAATGAATTTGAATTTAGGTCGACTTTGGTTTTATCTGTCAAACGGTTATTAATCGGTAGGTAATACCACCTCATTAGCTACCGAATGTTGACTAACCCAAAATCGGTAGAAATGGTTACTTATAACCCACCGATTATTGGAAGCCCCAAATTGAGCATTGGCCAAATTCCCTAGGTTTTGAGGGGTGCGGGAGCCGACCATAACCATGTGGTTCGTGATTTGGATTTAGCCATAATCGGAATCCAAATAGGTTACCCAACCTCCCGATTATAGGTTGCCCCAAAATGAGTTTTTTGTAAAATCATTCATGTGATGAAATTTGAAATCTACCATAATCGGTAGTCTACTCAACTTAATAAACTACCGATTGTAAGGAGCCCCAGATCGAACCCTTGCCAGAATCCATAGGTTAAGAGGGTACAAGGCCAGGCCTAACCATGTGGTTCGTGATTTGGATGTAGCCATAATCGTACGGAAGATAGGTTCCAAAACCTACCGATTATAGGTTGCCCCTAAATGAGTTTTTTCTAAAATCCTTATTTCCACACCGACTAAAATTGAACCGAAGTATTTGAAGTCACTCATTTTATTGAATCGAAAAAACATACATGTAGTTGAAATAAAATAGAAGTAAAACACATAAAATTGTTCAATACATCGCCCTAGGGATTCTCTACGAGTTTAATTATATTGGGCGAATTGCCATTCAACTTCCTCCAAGAGAGTGTAGCAGTCCTCGTGCAGAAACTCATGACCGTACCTTAATTCGTATTGGCTCCGACCCAAAGTATACTGGGAAACAATTTTTTAAATAAGTTAGCGTTGTTGAATAATCATAACCAAATAAATAATTTTTGATAAGAGGCCTATTGATTCACAAACTTACTCTACTCATTCGGTCTTCGTTTGGCATAGCGTCCTTACGAGCTTTCAATTCGTTTCTCAACAGTACGCATTCATTGTATAAATATGCGTACCTTTCCCTTATTTGCGGGAGCGTCCTCCTATAACGATTTCCGCTTAGTGCTTTAAAAACCTTAAACACCCGTTTCCACCAAGCATTGGTGTTTTGATCATCCCCAAAGTAAGGCCCTCTTGTTGGGTCTTCGTTGGGTCACCCATTGCGCTTCCTCAACGGAGTGCTTTGTGAGAGTGGTGTGTGCTCTGACAATAGCAACATCTTCTATATTATTGAACGGAGTTGTAGCCATTTTTGGTGATTCAAAGTGATGGGTGACTGATTTAGGAAGATTGAATGTGATGGGTGAATAAGTTTGGTAGAGATAGGTCTCTATTTATAGCAAAAAAGTACCCAACGGCTAGTTTTTTTAAAAAAAAAACGGTTACTTCAACATAATCGGAGGTTTGTCAATATGTATTATCTACCGATTGTGTTTGGTTTTCGAGGCACGGCTAGTTTATTTTGAACGAACTAGCCGTTGGAGTATAATCGGTTGTTAGATCAACAATTAAAACTTCCGATTTTCATAAATATTTTGCAGGTAGTTGGAGTATAATTGGTAGCTAATAACCTACCGATTATACAGTTGCCCCAAATTTAGTTTTTGCGAAATGTCATTTTTTTCGAATTTGGGAACTAGAATAATCGGTAGTTAATAAGGCTTCCGATTATATTGGTTGTTCCCCAAATTCCCTTTCTTGGCGAAATCACCAATTTTGGGAATTTATGAGCTACTATAATCGGTAGTCTCGTGAGGTTATTTCCCTTCCGATTGTCATAGAAGCCAGATGCGAGTTTGGCACAAAATCGATAATAATCGGTAGTATAATATAGTTACTAAGCTTCCGATTTCGTTATAATAATCGGGAACGAAATAGCTTCCGATTGTGTAAGGGCATTAACGTATTCTCCGCGTTTTTGGACATCCCTTAACGGTGTATATGGGTTGGGAATAAAAAAGTCGCCCCTAATTCTTTCGGGGTCGCCCCTAAAAGTGCCAGGAAAAGTTTATGGCAGTTATTTGTTGCTAAATGCTAATATAATTTTTTATATTTTACCAAAGGAATATGGGCGTTCCTTTACATACCCGAGAGGTATTAATGGTAGCCATTAATTAGTTTTGGTTAAGAGGTGTCAAAAAAAACCACGCTAGGGCCTGTTCTGGCCTTGCCCGTATAATCAGGCCCAAGCCTGGCTTGGCCTGTAAAGAGTCTCAGATCCAAGATAGGCCAAGGCTGGGCTATGGTATTCAGCCGGTTAGCCTGTTACGGCCTGACCAGCTTGAGCGTGGGCCTGTACAAGCCTGCCCATACTGGCTTGTAAAATGGTTAGTATACGTACAATCACGGTAGTTAACATTACAGATCAATCTCATATCGGTCGGGTACGATACACCTATACAAAAGATAATATCGGTTTTTATTGGTGATACATCATCAGAATTAGAATTTCTAATATTTATAAAACCGTAGTTAAAAATACTCCATCTTTTCCAGAAACGGAGGGAGTAATAAGAATCATGCATATATCTCAAATTTCCAAAATACAAGGTGGTTTATTAGCCAGCAATGTGATTGTTGTCCCATTATGCCGTTAAATCTTTCTTATTATCCTTCACTTTTATCTTTTACATTTCCCTGCCTTGCAATCGAAATATGATTTCCATCTTATATCCTACCATGTAGTCATTGAGTTTATATATCATAAATGAAAAAGCGGGGGTACAACAACCACACCCAATATTTCGCTTAGCAATCTGTATGGACAAACTCCAATATACTTTCTAGAGAATCAACTAGACAGTCAGACTCAATCTAGAGAAAAGTATATCAAAGAGTTTATATCTCAAGCTCTCGATTTGATCTTTACTCAAGCAAATAGAAATCTGCGAGTCTTTATCAAAGAGAGATAACTTGGATGGTACCAAAGACCAATATCCAAGTGTCAATCAATAACCAAAATGTCGGATATTCTAATTGATTGAACAACGCATAACCTGTGATATTTCAATTATATAAAAAAATATAATGAGGAATAGAAATAACACAGACACCAGAATTTTGTTAACGAGGAAACCGCAAATGCAGAAAAACCCCGGGACCTAGTCCAGATTGAAAACACACTGTATTAAGCCGCTACAAACACTAGCCTACTCCAAATTAACTTATGTCTAGACTGTAGTTGAACCCCAACCAATCTCACACTGATCCAAGGTACAGTTATGCTCCTGCGTCTTTGATCCCAGCAGGATGCTACGTACTTGATTCCCTTAGCTGATCTCACCCACAACTAAGTGTTGCTACGACCCAAAGTCGAAGACTTAAATAAACAAATCTGATATCATACGAAAAGTCTACGGTAATAGATAAATCCGTCTCCGCGAATATACCTACGAGTTTTTGTTCCGTCTTTTGATAAATCAAGGTGAACAGGAACCAATTGATAACCCAGACTTATATTCCCGAAGAACAACCTAGTATTATCAATCACCTCACAATAATCTTAATCGACGCATCGAAAAAGGTATTGCGGAATCACAAACGATGAGACGAAGTGTTTGTGATTTCTTTTCTATCTTGCCTATCGGAGATATAAATCTCAAGCCAATTATTCCAATTATAATCGTGCATTTATAGAAACAAGCAAGATCGCATCACACAACTACAAGAAAAGTAGTATCGGTCTGGCTTCACAATCCCAATGAAGTCTTTAAGTCGTTAACCTGGTTTAGAGAAGAAAACCCAAGGTTAAAGGAGAATCGACTCTATCTTATGCAACTAGTATCACACGTAAGGTGTGGGGATTAGGTTTTCCAATTGCTAGAGTTCTCCCTTATATAGTCTTTCAAATCAGGGTTTGCAATCAATGTTAGCTTGGTAACAAAGCATTGAATATTTACCGTTAGATGAAAACCTGATTAGATTCAAGCTAATATTTATCCATATATTCAATTACACTGTTTCTTTCTCTGAATTAACCTTGATGTCGATTTTAGGTAAGTTTATCAACAACCAGAAATGTTGAATATAACAAATATTTCAATTTTTATTTGATAAAAATTGAGTCCAAATTTGTGCACCGCATAAACAGGGGTGCACATTCCTGCTTTCACCATTGGTCAATAAAATCTGAAAAACCGTTTTTCAAAATCTCAAAAACCACTTTCCCCCTTTTTTTTCCACTTTTTGTAAATATTTTTATATTCTTTATGTTAAGAAGTTACAATTTGATTAAAATATTTTCGTTTCTTCTTCCCAAAAACTCAAAACGTATTAGAAGATTGAGATCTCTTTTTTTTTCTCTATTCGATATGTTTGATTAAAATCACACTCACCGTTGTGAATATTTCTTGCCTTCTGAAACAACTTTTAACCTTTTAGCCTCAGGTAATCTTCAAGAGTAGTAAACTTGAGACATCATTTTTTTCTTTACTACATTTACTTGGTTTTTTCCTTTACATATATGTATTGATTTCTCATAAACCGATATGTCTCCAATAAACAATCAACATAATCTTAAAAAAAGAGCTTGGGGTATAGCGATGATGGTCGTGAAGTTGTGGAAACAAAGCATTGGGACTTTAGAGTTGGTGTGGATACTGAATATTACTGAATTTATCATGCTCAGTTCCTTTGTATAATCAACGACAACATCAAATGTATATTCCCTTTTATCATTTAAGTTGATGCATAATTTCAGGTTAAGATAGAATCTAAGATTTTATATTTATTGTTGTGATATTCACATTGAATCTGATTGTTTCATGTTTCTTCTTTGAAATCAATTCTCTCTCATTTTCTCTACGGAATTATGGGGCTAGTATATATGACTCAAATTCTATGTGCAATCTTTGCTATCGAGATTACAGTAGCTTTTTTAGAAATCGATTAGTATAATGTATAGGTATTATGATTTCATGAATAGAGTTTTTAGTTGTTTTGGTAAAAATATATATAACAATGGTAAGTTTGATTTGATCAAACAGGAACAAGAGATGGATATGTCAAGGTCCGAAAGAGGCGGTTAGAAAAGTTGAAGGGCTAGATAGTCGGGCATTAATGTGATTTAATTTCCAAACAAAGAAATAAATAAAAAAGCCGAAAAATAGGAGGCATTTAAGATTTTGTCAACTAATTTTTCAGTTTTTTTCAACCAAATAACACAGCCGGAATGTGCACCCCGGTTTATAGGGGGTGCACAAATTTGGACTCATGAAAAACTTTCCCCTTTTAGACTCCATAGATTCTCCGAGGAAAATAAGAAAAAATCTAATACAATTGTAATTATTTTCGGAAATTACATATAATATAATATAATATAATATAATATAATATAATATAATATAGTAATTAGTTTAATTGGGTTAATTTATTAGCGTATTATTCCTTTGTATAAAACTGTATTAATGATTATGTAAATCTTACGGTGTTGTATATCCCAAAACACGTCAGGTCATCTGGTTTCGACCATCTATCTCCAAGGAGCTTAAGGTTCCGATTATGAAAAATCCATGCTAGCTTGGGCCTGGTCCGACCTGGCCCAATTGAAACATGCAGGCTCAGGCTCAGGATGCGCTTAACAGAGTTGATAAAGCTCCTTAAGATTTGCCTTCCTGTGAACAAGTTGGAAAAAATAATAATATAAAGATTGTTATATATGTCGGAGAAAATGAGTTTTTAACTAAAATGTTTTTGGTCTTGGTGTGGTTTGATCTTAGGATCTAAGGGTTCCATGTATACTCATTCATTTTCTTTCAGTGAATGAATCTCTTTAGTCCTACATTGGACATGTGAGAGAAGGATGACCACTAATCACTATATAAGCATTCTCTTATGGGTATATTGACAAACGAGGGTGGAACGAGTGGGCCAAATAATAAATGTTCCAACCTATGCATATGCGTGTACACCATGCACCAAGTCCTATGTATACTTGACTTTATTTTTGCAAGTTTATCTTTAGGAAATTATTTCCCAAAATATTTTCTTTAAGTGTTTTATTTACGGGAGAATTCCTTTTTCATTTTTGAATTGGCTTTACAAGAAACAAAACTTGTTTTATAAGAAAACCTAAACCTAACTTGCTTTCCAAGTAATCGTCTCCTAGTCATAAATACAACTCGAAAATCTGTTTACAAGACATACTAGAAGCGGCTTATTTGTTGTCTTCTTTTCTTCATCTTCTTACTTTGTTTTGCGAGGCGTGTTTAATCCAATCCTTGTTGCTAATTTCAAGAGTGGGTAACTTGCGTTGTGGTAACTCAAGTTATATCGGACGATCTTATACTAGACATCAATTGTGCTAATACAAATCAAGATGGAATAATCGGAATTTGAACGAAAACTCAAGTAACCTCTCGCTAAGTGATAGACACATTTATGTGTCTATTTTGATCTCAATTATGTGTATTGTTAGTGCTCGATTTTATACTTATTTGATTATTTTATGTTTTCGTAGGTGTTTTTGGAGAAATAAGCTTTTGCGGGAAAATTGGCTCGAAAAGTGGTATTTGCGCTCGTGGGAGAAAATTACTATTCGGACCCTCATTTGGATAAGGGGCACCTCAATTACTAAGGGGCTTCCACTTGCTATTTACACCCCAGGACACCCCAAGTGTTAACGGCACCCAGCAGCAGGATAAGGGGCATCATCTTCTACATTTGAATTTTGCTTTTTGGCGGGAAAGTTGTTAAGCAGAGAACCAGATTTAGGGTTAGCATTTGGATGATTTTTAAGGAGATTCAATTGCTTATTCCGACTGGGATTGATCTGTTAGGCCTAAACATGCTTGGTATATATGTTGGATTAGGAAAAATTGGGCTTGATCATCGGCTCTCAGAAAACAGGGGATGGAAAAGTTAGTGAACCTGCGTATGTTTTGGAATTGGTTTTCAACGAGATTCCAGGGTATTAATCACGGGAATGATATGCTACCACCTTGGTCCATCGAAACAAGCAGGGTAAGGGTCTAAAACCGAAAGAAAAAAAGAAGATTAATTTTCACCACGATTATACAGGGGAAGAGAGTTCCTCGGGATTTTTTGGATTATACTTGGAAGTTGCGTGAAGGTTTGGGAGGAGATAATCTCTTATATATTTAACTCTATCTAATATTGGAAAGAGTAGGACACAATTTAGAAGCGAGACGCGTAGAAAAGAAAGAAAAGCCGAGACTTGGGAGAGAGGAAAAAGGAGATTTACTCGAGTCTTAGGGTTGTTGTTGGTATAAAAAGAGTTGTGGGAGGTCGCACAAGGATAGTCGAGGATTTGGGGGTCGATACGGAGGATTAGGAAATCTGCAGAGGGAGTTGTAGCGGCGAAATAGGAAAGAAGAAGAAGAGAAGGAGTTGCACAAGGACAATGGCTTCCTCCTTTGTCCCAAGTGTTGGGGTTTAGCTCCTCATGGTAAAAACACGCTCAAAATAATAAATCATGGCTCAAAAGGTGTTTTTATTGAAGAAATTATATAACTCGGCCAACTGGAAACGGCGTATTGGCGTTACGAGTTCACCAGACAAAGGAATAAGACTGTGGAGAGAACGATAGTTTTCTGTTGTTGCAGAATCTGCGACTGTTCTGTGCAGCTTAATGTTCTTCAGTTTAGGGTTCTTGAGAACGACACTTCTCTAGTGTCGTCTGCAACTCATTCTCTTCTTCTTCTTCCTGCTGCTGCTAAAACTCCTCTGCAGCTTTCCTAATCCTCCGTATCGACCCCCAAATCCTCGACTATCCTTGTGCAACCTCCCACAACTCTTTTTTATACCAACAGCAACCCTAAGACTCGAGTAAATCTCCTTTTTCCTCTCCCCCAAGTCTCGGCTTTTCTTTCTTTTCTACGCGTCTACGCTCTCGAATTGTGTCCTACTCTTTCCAATATTAGATAGAGTTAAATATATAAGAGATTATCTCCTCCCAAACCTTCACGCAACTTCCAAGTATAATCCACAAAATCCCGAGGAACTCTCATCCCCTGTATAATCGTGGTGAAAAGTAATCTTCTTTTTTTCTTTCGGTTTTAGACCCTTACCCTGCTTGTTTCGATGGACCAAGGTGGTAGCATATCATTCCCGTGATTAATACCCTGGAATCTCGTTGAAAACCAATTCCAAAACATACGCAGGTTCACTAACTTTTCCATCCCCCTGTTTTATGAGAGCCGATGATCAAGCCCAATTTTTCCTAATCCAACATATATACCAAGCCTGTTTAAGCCTAACAGATCAATCCCAGTCGGAATAAGCAATTGAATCTCCTTAAAAATCATCCAAAATGCTAACCCTAAATCTAGTTCTCTGCTTAACAACTTTCCCGTCAAAAAGCAAAATTCAAATATAGAAGATGATGCCCATTATCCCGTTTCGGGTGCCGTTTTCACTTGGGGTGTCCTGGGTGTAAATAGCAAGTGGAAGCCCCTTAGTAATTGAGGTGCCCCTTATTCAAATGAGGGGTCCGAATAGTAATTTTCTCCCACGAGCGCAAATACCACTTTTCGAGCCAATTTTCCCGCAAAAGCTTATTTCTCCAAAAACACCTACAAAAACATAAAATAATCAAATAAGTATAAAATCGAGCACTAACAATACACATAATTGAGATCAAAATAGACACATAAATGTGTCTATCACGAAGAATCCACTAAAACTTCATTAAAGACATCTTAGTCCCAAAATTGGATGTTCTTACAACTTAAAAGGAAAGAGAAACCCTAAGATAGTGATGAATAAGGAACGTACACCTGTCACGTTCTCATTGGGGCCGACACTAGCCAATGATTAGCTGAAATACAAAGCTATTTTGGCAGACTAACAATTAAAGAGGGCACTCAAGGAAAAGTCTAAGGCAGCCACACCGAGAAGGCACATGGCAATACTCTCCCCATCAGCACATCCTTGTCCTCAAGGATGGAACTTAGGAAAATGATGTGCAATATGTTTGGTGTCTTCCCATGTGGCATCCTCTGCAGAGGCATTAGTCCACCTAATTAGTAGTTGAGGTACAAAAACTCCCACTTTGATGATAGTTCTGGAGTCCAATGCGCAAATAGAATGACCATAATTTGACCATCTCAGATCCAATGTTGGCAGTGTGGGAGCAGGGGTGATGGAAGTACCAATCTGCTTCTTGAGTTGGGATACATGGAAAATATGGTAAATTCTAGCCTCTGGTGGTAAATCTAATTTGTATGCGACAACTCCTATCTTCTGTAGAATGGTGAAAGGTCCATAAAATTTAACTGCTAGCTTGAAATTCCTTCTGATAGCTACAGAAGCTTGTCTGTATGTTTGCAGCTTCAAGTAAACTTTGTCTCCCACCTCAAACACTCTCTCAGTCCTCTTTTGGTCAGCAAAAAACTTCATCCTCTCTTTGGCATGATGAAGGTTGTCCTTTAAGATAGTAAGAATATCATCCCTATGTCTCATGTATTACTTAACATCAGCAACTGAAGTAGTGACAGAAGATGGGAAAGCCGATTGGGGAGGAATGTACCCATATAGATCTTGGAATGGACTTATCTTTAAGCCTGTGTGATAATTGGTATTATACCACCATTCTCCCAATGGAAGCCACATGTGCCATTTCTTTGGTTGGTGGCTGCACATGCACCTCAAGTAGTTTTCTAGACAAGAATTGACCCTCTCAGTCTGTCTATCAGTTTATGGGTTGGTAGGCAGTGCCTAAGTTCAGCTGAGTGCCAAGAACTTTGAACAGATCTTGCCAAAAGTGACTTCTGAAGATCTTATCTCTGTCAGAAGTAATTGAAGTAGGCAACCCATGGAGTTTAAACACATTCGCAATGAATTCTCTTGCCACGGAAGAAGCTGTATATGGGTGATGACGACTGCTAGAGCACTGCTCGATCGAACTCGCATGCGTTGCTATCTCAAGCATGTTTGTCAATGTTAGTGATCAAAACAATAAGTCTTAATTTCTAGCCTATTTATAGATGTCTCGGACTAGGAAATAGATTGTGTAGTTGAGCTTAGACTTCATGGCGTTCATCATTTGAAGATAAAGAACTACTAAGGGGAGCTTGTGGAACTTTATCGATAAAAGGTATGTGGAGAGTGAAACTCATCTATCACTTGGAAAGTCTATTTCTACTCTATCTCATTGTTGATGGTGGTTTTTAGCTTAGGGTTAAAATCGTAAAACCGTACGACCGACATGACGTCACTATGACCATTAGCACATTTATTAAATTGATCAAAGATGCCTACGCAAGAATTACCGGGGGTCCCTTTTTATACATGGGTCATGTTCCAAGGCGTAACCCTTAACATTGACCGACATCATCTATTCCAAACCCTAATTCTCATGCTACCGCGCCAAGGCATGCCAACCATGCCAGTCGCACCACTGTGCCAATGGCAAACCATGCCAGCCACATCTCCGCGCCAAGGCATGCCAACCATGCTAGCCCCACCATGCGCCAAGGCATGCCAACCATGCCAGCCGCACCAATGGCAAACCATGCCAGCCGCGTTTACCGCACCAAGGCATGCCAAACCCTTGGCCCCACCATGCCAACCGCACCTTTCCTTGGCCCCAACCATGCTAGTCGCACCATGCGCCAATGGCATGCCAAACCCTTGGCCCCACCATGCCAACCGCACCTTGCCTTGGCCCCACCATGCCAAGCCGTCCGTGTCAAACCCTTGGCCCCATCATGCCAAGCCAACCGCACCTTGCCTTGGCCCCACTATGACAAGCTATCCGCGCCATTTTTCCTTGGCCCCACCTTGCCGGCCTTCCCCATGTGGCTACCAAAACAAAGGCGTGCGATGATCAACGGCCACCCTTCCATCCTAGATGCAAATCCTATCCGTCCAAGGTCGCCAAACAACGCATGGTAACCTTTGGCCCAAAACCCTAGTTTTGGCCACGCCAAGGAATGCCGCATGTGCCAATGGAAAGCCAACCGCCTTGCTGCGCCATGCCATACCGGTCTTCCCAATGCGGCTACCAAAACGAAGGCTCGCAACAATCAACGACCACTTTTTCATCTAAGGTGCGGATCTTAGCCGTCCATGGTTACCGGCCAACGCATGACAACCTTTGTCCCTAGTTTAGTCGCGCCTAAACAAAGCCAAAACCCTAACTTTTGGCCGCGCCTAAACTAAGCCATATTAAAGCCATACCGATCATGCTTTCATGCCACCAAACGAAGGGTTGCAATAATCAACGAATATCTTTCCTCTTAAGATGCAAAATCTCGACCGTCGAAGGTCACCACCGAGCCTAAGCAAGTCTCCCAAGCTCAAACGGCTGGACAACAACAACGTGCTACATGTTTTCCACGAAAACACTCGAGACATCAACGCATGTCACAAACTGGGGATGCTCATTGGGTATTGGTTTGGCGGTTTACAAATATATGCGCGTACACTACGCCCGTTATAAGAAAGTGTCATAAGGATGAGGCAGTTAGTAAATACATGGAGTAATGGTGAAACACTTTCTTTTATGAAACATCAATTACAGGCGTTACCGGTTACCACCTCCTCCCATTTACTCACTCGTTTTCCATTTCTTAATGAGACCCGAGTACGTTTTACTTCGACTTGTATAAATAGGCATTACCTATTTCCACCGAACAACGTGTTCGGTCGAGCATACAACACTCGTAAAACATTTTCTAGCTCTCCATCCGTGAGCTTCCCACTTTCTCGATACAAGTCGTAAAACAACTACTCTTCCGTAATCAACTATTCTCGGTCTCAACACTTTCTTCGCTTCCCTCCCCAAAACCAACCCTTCTCCTTCACTTTGTGACCGAAGCAAGTCCGGAACGACCATTTCTTGGTTTAGGCCGGATTTGTAAAGATTGATCTCTCAAATCTAAAGTACTCCTTGCGGTACATTGTGTAGGGTTTAAATTCGTTTCTCACCCACGCACCCAAAATTACCAAAATCAACAAACCATTTTCACCCTCAAACAATTGGAAACCATAGTGGGAGATCAATCTCTCGGTTGCAATATCGATTTCCAAATTTTCGATATCACCTTTCACTTACAACTCCAACATGGTGTAACTCGTATCCGGATCAGCTGCCGAGAACACCAGCGCTGAATCCGTCCCTGGTGTTAACGCTACTTCTAACAACATAACTACGCCACCTACTGACCCCAGTAACACCGAAAGAACTCCTTCAGGTGTAACACCGCCGATCACCAGGGCTAGAGCCGCTGCCGCCTCTAATGTCCCTAGTCATAAATACAACTCGAAAATCTGTTTACAAGACATACTAGAAGCGGCTTATTTGTTGTCTTCTTTTCTTCATCTTCTTACTTTGTTTTGCGAGGCGTGTTTAATCCAATCCTTGTTGCTAATTTCAAGAGTGGGTAACTTGCGTTGTGGTAACTCAAGTTATATCGGACAGTCTTATACTAGACACTGTATTGTGCTAATACAAATCAAGATGGAAGTAATCGGAATTTGAACGAAAACTCAAGTAACCTCTGCTAAGTGATAGACACATTTATGTGTCTATTTTGATCTCAATTATGTGTATTGTTAGTGCTCGATTTTATACTTATTTGATTATTTTATGTTTTCGTAGGTGTTTTTGGAGAAATAAGCTTTTGCGGGAAAATTGGCTCGAAAAGTGGTATTTGCGCTCGTGGGAGAAAATTACTATTCGGACCCTCATTTGGATAAGGGGCTTTCACTTGCTATTTGCACCCCAGGACACCCCAAGTGTTAACGGCACCCAAGAAGAAGATAAGGGGCATCATCTTCTACATTTGAATTTTGCTTTTTGGGAAAGTTGTTGCGAGAACCGATTTAGGGTTAGCATTTGGATGATTTTTAAGGAGATTCAATTGCTTATTCCGACTGGGATTGATCTCATTAGGCCTAAACATGCTTGGTATATATGTTGGATTAGGAAAAATTGGGCTTGATCATCGGCTCTCGAAAAACGGGGATGGAAAAGTTAGTGAACTGCGTATGTTTTGGAATTGGTTTTCAACGAGATTCCAGGGTATTAATCACGGGAATGATATGCTACCACCTTGGTCCATCGAAACAAGCAGGGTAAGGGTCTAAAACCGAAAGAAAAAAAGAAGATTAATTTTCACCACGATTATACAGGGGAAGAGAGTTCCTCGGGATTTTTTGGATTATACTTGGAAGTTGCGTGAAGGTTTGGGAGGAGATAATCTCTTATATATTTAACTCTATCTAATATTGGAAAGAGTAGGACACAATTTAGGGCAGAGACGCGTAGAAAAGAAAGAAAAAGCCGAGACTTGGGAGAGAGGAAAAAGGAGATTTACTCGAGTCTTAGGGTTGTTGTTGGTATAAAAAGAGTTGTGGGAGGTCGCACAAGGATAGTCGAGGATTTGGGGGTCGATACGGAGGATTAGGAAATCTGCAGAGGAGTTGTAGCAGCAGCAGGAAGAAGAAGAAGAGAAGGAGTTGCACAAGGACAATGGCTTCCTCCTTTGTCCCAGTGTTGGGGTTTAGCTCCTCATGGTAAAAACACGCTCAAAATAATAAATCATGGCTCAAAAGGTGTTTTTATTGAAGAAATTATATAACTCAGCCAATCCAAACGTCAGATTGGCGTTACGAGTTCACCGTTACAAAGGAATAAGACCGTGGAGAGAACGATAGTTTTCTGTTGTTGCAGAATCCGCGACTGTTCTGTACAGCTTAATGTTCTTCAGTTTAGGGTTCTTGAGAACGACACTTCTCTAGTGTCGTCTGCAACTCATTCTCTTCTTCTTCCCCCGCCGCTCGCTAAAACTCCTCTCGCAGCCTTCCTAATCCTCCGTATCGACCCCCAAATCCTCGACTATCCTTGTGCGACCTCCCACAACTCTTTTTATACCAACAGCAACCCTAAGACTCGAGTAAATCTCCTTTTTCCTCTCTCCCAAGTCTCGGCTTTTTCTTTCTTTTCTACGCGTCTCTGCCCTGAATTGTGTCCTACTCTTTCCAATATTAGATAGAGTTAAATATATAAGAGATTATCTCCTCCCAAACCTTCACGCAACTTCCAAGTATAATCCACAAAATCCCGAGGAACTCTCATCCCCGTATAATCGTGGTGAAAAGTAATCTTCTTTTTTTCTTTCGGTTTTAGACCCTTACCCTGCTTGTTTCGATGGACCAAGGTGGTAGCATATCATTCCCGTGATTAATACCCTGGAATCTCGTTGAAAACCAATTCCAAAACATACGCAGGTTCACTAACTTTTCCATCCCCCTATTTTATGAGAGCCGATGATCAAGCCCAATTTTTCCTAATCCAACATATATACCAAGCCTGTTTAGGCCTAACAGATCAATCCCAGTCGGAATAAGCAATTGAATCTCCTTAAAAATCATCCAAAATGCTAACCCTAAATCTAGTTCTCTGCTTAACAACTTTCCCGTCAAAAAGCAAAATTCAAATATAGAAGATGATGCCCATTATCCTGCTGCTGGGTGCCGTTTTCACTTGGGGTGTCCTGGGGTGTAAATAGCAAGTGGAAGCCCCTTAGTAATTGAGGTGCCCCTTATTCAAATGAGGGGTCCGAATAGTAATTTTCTCCCACGAGCGCAAATACCACTTTTCGAGCCAATTTTCCCGCAAAAGCTTATTTCTGCAAAAACACCTACAAAAACATAAAATAATCAAATAAGTATAAAATCGAGCACTAACAATACACATAATTGAGATCAAAATAGACACATAAATGTGTCTATCACGAAGAATCCACTAAAACTTCATTAAAGACATCTTAGTCCCAAAATTGGATGTTCTTACAACTTAAAAGGAAAGAGAAACCCTAAGATAGTGATGAATAAGGAACGTACACCTGTCACGTTCTCATTGGGGCCGACACTAGCCAATGATTAGCTGAAATACAAAGCTATTTTGGCAGACTAACAATTAAAGAGGGCACTCAAGGAAAAGTCTAAGGCAGCCACACCGAGAAGGCACATGGCAATACTCTCCCCATCAGCACATCCTTGTCCTCAAGGATGGAACTTAGGAAAATGATGTGCAATATGTTTGGTATCTTCCCATGTGGCATCCACTGCAGAGGCATTAGTCCACCTAATTAGTAGTTGAGGTACAAAAACTCCCACTTTGATGATAGTTCTGGAGTCCAATGCAGCAGCAGGAATGACCATAATTTGACCATCTGTATCCAATGTTGGCAGTGTGGGAGCAGGGGTGATGGAAGTACCAATCTGCTTCTTGAGTTGGGATACATGGAAAATATGGTAAATTCTAGCCTCTGGTGGTAAATCTAATTTGTATGCGACAACTCCTATCTTCTGTAGAATGGTGAAAGGTCCATAAAATTTAGCCGCAAGCTTGAAATTCCTTCTCGATAGCTACGAAGCTTGTCTCGTATGTTTGCATAGCCTTCAAGTAAACTTTGTCTCCCACCTCAAACACTCTCTCAGTCCTCTTTTGGTCAGCAAAAAACTTCATCCTCTCTTTGGCATGATGAAGGTTGTCCTTTAAGATAGTAAGAATATCATCCCTATGTCTCATGTACTACTTAACATCAGCAACTGAAGTAGTGACAGAAGATGGGAAAGCCGATTGGGGAGGAATATACCCATATAGATCTTGGAATGGACTTATCTTTAAGCCTGTGTGATAATTGGTATTATACCACCATTCTCCCAATGGAAGCCACATGTGCCATTTCTTTGGTTGGTGGCTGCACATGCACCTCAAGTAGTTTTCTAGACAAGAATTGACCCTCTCGGTCTGTCTTATCGCCTTATGGGTTGGTAGGCAAAGGCTTGAAGTTCAAATGAGTGCCAAGAACTTTGAACAGATCTTGCCAAAAGTGACTTCAAGATCTTATCTCTCGTCGGAAGTAATTGAAGTAGGCAACCCATGGAGTTTAAACACATTCGCAATGAATTCTCTTGCCACGGAAGAAGTCAGATATGGGTGATGACGACCGCTGAGCACCTCGCTCGATCGAACTCGCATGCGTTGCTATCTCAAGCATGTTTGTCAATGTTAGTGATCAAAACAATAAGTCTTAATTTCTAGCCTATTTATAGATGTCTCGGACTAGGAAATAGATTGTGTAGTTGAGCTTAGACTTCATGGCGTTCATCATTTGAAGATAAAGAACTACTAAGGGGAGCTTGTGGAACTTTATCGATAAAAGGTATGTGGAGAGTGAAACTCATCTATCACTTGGAAAGTCTATTTCTACTCTATCTCATTGTTGATGGTGGTTTTTAGCTTAGGGTTAAAATCGTAAAACTGTACGACTGACATGACGTCACTATGACCATTAGCACATTTATTAAATTGATCAGCATGCCTACGCAAGAATTACCGGGGTCCCTTTTTTATACATGGGTCATGTTCCAAGGCAGAACCCTTAACATTGACCGACATCATCTATTCCAAACCCTAATTCTCATGCTACCGCGCCAAGGCATGCCAACCATGCCAGCCGCACCACTGTGCCAATGGCAAACCATGCCAGCCACATCTCCACGCCAAGGCATGCCAACCATGCTAGCCCCACCATGCGCCAAGGCATGCCAACCATGCCAGCCGCACCAATGGCAAACCATGCCACCGCGTTTACCGCACCAAGGCATGCCAAACCCTTGGCCCCACCATGCCAACCGCACCTTTCCTTGGCCCCAACCATGCTAGCCGCACCATGCGCCAATGGCATGCCAAACCCTTGGCCCCACCATGCCAACCGCACCTTGCCTTGGCCCCACCATGCCAAGCCGTCCGTGTCAAACCCTTGGCCCCATCATGCCAAGCCAACCGCACCTTGCCTTGGCCCCACTATGACAAGCTATCCGCGCCATTTTTCCTTGGCCCCACCTTGCCGGCCTTCCCCATGTGGCTACCAAAACAAAGGCGTGCGATGATCAACGGCCACCCTTCCATCCTAGATGCAAATCCTATCCGTCCAAGGTCGCCAAACAACGCATGGTAACCTTTGGCCCAAAACCCTAGTTTTGGCCACGCCAAGGAATGCCGCATGTGCCAATGGAAAGCCAACCGCCTTGCTGCGCCATGCCATACTGGTCTTCCCAATGCGGCTACCAAAACGAAGGCCTGCAACAATCAACGACCACTTTTTCATCTAAGGTGCAGATCTTAGCCGTCCATGGTTACCAAACAACGCATGACAACCTTTGTCCCTAGTTTAGTCGCGCCTAAACAAAGCCAAAACCCTAACTTTTGGCCGCGCCTAAACTAAGCCATATTAAAGCCATACTGATCATGCTTTCATGCCACCAAACGAAGGGTTGCAATAATCAACGAATATCTTTCCTCTTAAGATGCAAAATCTCGACCGTTGAAGGTCACCACCGAGCCGGCAAGTCTCCCAAGCTCAAACTGGCCGGACAACAACAATGTGCTACATGTTTTCCACGAAAACACTCGAGACATCAACACATGTCACAAACTGGGGGATGCTCATTGGGTATTGGTTTGGCGGTTTACAGCGTGCGGCGTACACTACGCCCGTTATAAGAAAGTGTCATAAGGATGAGGCAGTTAGTAAATACATGGAGTAATGGTGAAACACTTTCTTTTATGAAACATCAATTACAGGCGTTACCGGTTACCACCTCCTCCCATTTACTCACTCGTTTTCCATTTCTTAATGAGACCCGAGTACGTTTTACTTCGACTTGTATAAATAGGCATTACCTATTTCCACCGAACAACAGGTTCAGGTCGGGAGCATACAACACTCGAAAAACATTTTCTAGCTCTCCATCTCGTGAGCTTCCCACTTTCCGACGATACAAGTCGTAAAACAACTACTCTTCCGTAATCAACTATTCTCGGTCTCAACACTTTCTTCGCTTCCCTCCCCAAAACCAACCCTTCTCCTTCACTTTGTGACCGAAGCAAGTCCGAAACGACCATTTCTTGGTTTAGGCCGGATTTGTAAAGATTGATCTCTCAAATCTAAAGTACTCCCTTGCAAGTACATTGTGTAGGGTTTAAATTCGTTTCTCACCCACGCACCCAAAATTACCAAAATCAGCGAAACCATTTTCACCCTCAAACAATTGGAAACCATAGTGGGAGATCAATCTCTCGGTTGCAATATCGATTTCCAAATTTTCGATATCACCTTTCACTTACAACTCCAACATGGTGTAACTCGTATCCGGATCACCGCCGAGAACACCAATACCAATCCGTCCCCGGTGTTAACGCTACTTCTAACAACATAACTACGCCACCTATCGACCCAAAGAACACCGAAAGAACTCCTTCAGTGTAACACCGCCGATCACCAGGGCTAGAGCGCTGCGCCTCTAATGTCCCTACGCAACTTGCTAACTCGCAAGCATCGAAAGCGTTCCTTCAGGTGCTACGCCACCAGTCACCAGGACCAGAGCTGTTGCTACCGCTCCTAACGCTTCGTCAAGCATGGCGCCTCCAACCGCCACTAAGACTCCAACTGCCCTACCAACAATACGAAAAACCGGAGAAACCAGAGGAAGCCGACCCCATATCACCATCGCTGATTTGATGGAACAGCAGGAGGTTCTCGCTAGAGCCCAGACGGATATGGTTTCGACACGTGAAGAAGTACTCGTCTTTCTAAAAGCCCCGACAGAGCGGCTGCCGCGTGAGTCACGCCCTCCAGAGCCGTTTAGAAACGCCTCCAACACCCACGACGCTAGCACCTCGGCGGAACGCGTCTCCGCGGACGAGGAGATTCGTGACAGAACCCCATTGGAAAGAAGTCAGCCGTCCAATTTTGTTACACGAGAGGATCTAGAGCAACTTCTCCGGAATCGAACCAAGAATGATGAAATAGACATGCATCAACATCAACCTCCTTACCCATCTGAAATACAAAGAATTCCTCTTCCAAGAAGATACTCCTCTCCTCAATTCACCTTGTACGATGGCACCGAAAATGCACGTGAGCATGTCTCTCGCTTCTTGGAGTCCCTAGGCAAACATGAATATAATCACGTTCTTCGTTTGAGGGAGGTTTCGACATGGTACAACAAAGATCGCGCAAACAAAGATCCCCAACCGGGTGGCATGGTTACCGCATTTTACAAGAAGTACTTCTTTGTGTCTCGAACAAGTTACCTTCTCGTACCTAGGAAGGATGAACCAACGGGACAACAAACATCCAAATGATTTTGTTAAGAGATTCAGGGTTCAAGCACTAGACTGTCATGACCCAAACGTGACCTAGCAACAACCGGTGAATTCATGCATCAACGGTATGGCTCCCATTTACCGCGCCTTGCTAGAGAACCCGCGTTTACATACATTCTCCGATCTCCATGAGGCTGCCGGGCGATCAATAACGACAACACCAAAGCATTATTAGAAAGAGCTAGACCAACCAGAGCCAAAGAAGTGCGCGAAACTCACGGGAATGGATGTATCATCAACAAGATGTACAACACTGGTCCCTCCTCTCGTGAGCGTAATAAACGAGGAGGAAAAGGAAGGCCCCTGCTGCGGACCAACATCCTAAAAGCGAAGCACCAAAGACGACGACCAACTTCACCACGGAATGCCACCGCTAAAGCTCCCATGTGTCATCACGAAGTCAAGGAAATACTCGGATTTCCCGTTTCCCATTGGGGAGGTGATTGATCTCTTAGAAGCATGGATTCAAGATGATGTTATCGTACTACCATCTACCGGACGCCCACCGACCGAGGCCGAGATGGCAAACCCCAAATACGCCACTAGCACATATTTGTTCGCCACCCAACCAAAGTGATTGCAACATACTTGAAGCATATCTTCAAAGAAAAGATAGAAGCAGGGGAACTTCAACTAGGAAATGAGGGAGTACATAGAGACCCACTTCTGTGAGGAATTGTGGAGTCTCTGGGGACTCCGTGCACGAGACTGTGCGATCCATGATGCAACACGTATGCGAAATTCTCTACCTTTCCAAGGTGCATCGCCAAGATATCTTCACAGCTCTCAATCGTGTCGTGCCGGGCAGACGGCTTTTTCCCTCCACGGAAGCCACGCCAAGAGCCCAAGCTCTCTCAACAGCGGAATCAAAAAGGACAACTGGGTACTGCTGACCATGTCCTATTTAAGAGGTATTGAATTCGACAATACGCTAATCGACACGGCCTCGACTTCAACATTGTGACTTTCAAGACTCAAAGTCATGGGATTTACTGAAACAAGAGGCTACCCATTCCCCGTCCGTGATTAAGAACCCGGGAGGGGAATCCTTGAACGCGTACGGATACATTAACCTCGAGATCAAGATGGGAGACGCTATAACGCATAACAAATTCCACATTGTCAAAGAACTGGGTTACGACATGATATTGGGGCACTTGTGGGCACTAGACAACAAGGCGAAATTGGGAACATCCCCTCTACCGATGTCAATGCCCGAAAGAATCTCCAACAAACCGTCTCACTTGTTGCCGCATCGACGAGTTACCGATGGAACCCGGACACCTGGAGATGACCTGTTGGCGCCAACTCATGGATTCCAAACGCAAGTAAGTTTGGCCGAACGATCTTCTCTATAACCACCATTTCTTCCCTATTCTCGTCATGGGGACTCAAATGCGACATCGGCGCGAATGTCTTCAAGAGATGTGAATGGGGCTCTGGGCCATTCAAACGCTTTGAAAATAATTTGGAAGCTGCCATCGAAACTGACGAGACCAAGATTCAAATGGTTACACAACACCCGAACTCATTTCAAATCGGAGATATGGTGGTCAAAGTAAACTCATTTCAAGTTGGGAAGGTGACGGTAAAGATAACCTGTTCGAGACCGATTCACCCAAGGAAAAAGAAGACGAGCCATATATGGTGGCAGACGTCCTTTTGGGAGGTTATTGCAAGCTCATCAACACAGACAAGCAGGGAGGTGTGATAGTTCACTCGCGATGGCTCAAGCTTTTCAATCCTTAAAACGTGTACTACCCTCTTCCAGCCACTCTCCCTTTAGTAATTCCTTCAACAATTCCTCCTTCCCTCCCCAAAATATTTATATCTCCCCAAGATGAATGCACCGTTTGTATTCTTATTTAGGGTTTCGTTTTTATTCAAAAGGCATACATTTCTTTCCGAATGAGTTTTCCAAATCTCAGAAAAAGACACCAAATAAATCCCAAGTCATTGAGAAACCATCCAACCACAAGCAAAAATACCAGCCCATTCCAAGGGAAGGCTTGGGTCTTTCAAAAAAAAAAAAAAAATTTATTCATAAACGGAAACCGCAAGCAGGATGCAAATTGAAGAAACCCTAACTTCGCCGCGAATACAAGGAAGGTAAAGAAAAAACAAGTCTGCAAAATATCAGAACAACTAAGCGACGAATATAAACAATGCAGAAGAAGAGGCTAGTCATAGAAAGCTAATGTGTGAATTGCCAATGCCTCGGTCAGAGCTTTTTCAAACACTTTCCCCAACAATCTTTCGGGAAGCAAAAGTTCCATCCAGAAGCCATATCAGCAATAGCAGCCTCAGCATCCCACCCGGAAGTCGTCTCAACAGCAACATCATCCGTCTTTTTACCGACACCCGCCTTGGAAACCAATCCAACATATGCCTCCACGACTTTTCCAATGCCGCCGACAACAGTTTCTCCGTCTTCTCCAAAAGTTGTCTCGGTTTCATCAACCGCAACATCATAATCTTCCTCGGAAGTCTTCTCAGCGACCTTTCGAGGAGAATTTCCCGATTCATCAGAATCAAGGGTTATGACACCGTCCTGGACAGGGGAGCTACGTTGATTTTCCCCTAAAAGTTTCACAAGATCGGCTTTCTGCCGTTTAAGCTGAGAAGCAAACTGTCCCGCCCTAACAGTGGGCCGTGAAGAGGTTTTGTTGCACCAAATCCTCCCAACGCATTGGGATGCTTCGCCGCCTTCCCGTTCTTCCCCCAAAGGTATGTCCCGAATGATTTCGCCAGCTCCACGAAATAGAGATTCAATTCTATTCAATGCCTCCCCATGAGAAGAAGACTGGTTTTCGTCGATTCCAAAGTTCCTCCCCGAAAAATTGGAGACATGTCTGTTATTGGAAGGTCCCATTATGCGCTACAAAACCAGAGAAAGGATACATGATAGACACGATTTAGAACGACCTGTGTAAATGAAGGATTCAAGATCATCTCTTATAACCAACAGAGCGATGAGGTCCCGAAAAGAAAAGCCTCTTACTAGCCCTGGATGAGGCGTGATATCAGATTCTAATGAAACCATTTTCTACTAGCGAACATAAGGGAATGCCTGGCCACGTGAGGTAAATTAGGATTTGGTGAGAAAACGTGGAAGTACATGTTTAAGACACGCTTGCCCGCATCATTACTTCTCTGTCGCCAGCACCGAGACTTGGAAAAAACAAAACCGACAAGGTGACATGAGGAAGGAATAACGCCCCCTTTCTACGGGCATAACACTTACGGGGTTTTGAATAAGGAAAGAAGTTCATATGTGAGTCACGTAGGGAAAAGAGACAACCATGCCCGCAAAGACAAGCCGTTCTTCGGGCCGGGCCGTCTCATGCTATGCTTACCTCACCAAACCGTGTCATTACTTGCACCACCATCCGCACCATGTCTTGGCCCCACCACGCCAAGCCGTCTGCCCCATGACTTGTCGCGCCAACACCAACAACTCGCCGATCCAGCGTCATGATGTTCCCTAACCCATCCAAGATGATGCATACCAGACTAAGACGACGATCTTCATCTCACCGCTTCACGGTCTACACCACAAATAAAATCTATGCAAGGCTGCCAAACACGGGGATCATGAACTCTCCTTACCTCTCGAAAAATGTTAGTCGGACCTTCCCGACCATCTTTTCATGACTTGTTGTTTTGATTTTTGTCTTGGCCTTGTCACCATCTTATGCTTACCTCGCAACGATGCTCTTGTTCCGAGCTAAGCAGTGGACTTAATGTTGATGGTGGTTTTTAGCTTAGGGTTAAAATCGTAAAACTGTACAACTGACATGACGTCACTATGAACATTAGCACATTTATTGAATCGATCGGCATGCTTACGCAAGAATACCGGGGTACCTTTTTTTTACATGGGTCATGTTCCACTACGTAACCCTTAACATTGACCGACATCATCTATGCCAAACCCCAATTCTCATGCTACCGCGCCAAGGCATGCCAACCATGCCAGCCGCACCACTGTTCCAATGGAAAACCATGCCAGCCACATCTCCGTGCCAAGGCATGCCAACCATGCCAGCCGCACCACTGTGCCAATGGCAAACCATGCCAGCCACATCTCCGCGCCAAGACATGCCGACCATGCTAGCCCCATCATGCGCCAAGGCATGCCAACCATGCAAGCCGCACCAATGGCAAACCATGCCAGCCGCGTCTACCGTGCCAAGGCATGCCAACCATGTTAGCCGCACCATGCGCCAATGGCATGCCAAACCCTTGGCCCCACCATGCCAACCGCACCTTGCCTTGTCCTGCAAGGACTTGCCTTACAAATTAGCATAGAAATGGGAAAATCCTTAAGGATTGAAGAACAGAAGAAGAGTTTTCTTAGATTTATTTTTCATGATAAAAAAATACAAAGAGATGGAAGCTTATAAGAGAAAACAACCTCAAGTACCGGCACATGCCATTCACACGCCTATCGCTAGTAGGTTTACTAAATAGTATTCGGTCTTTCCTTAACAAGTGGGACAACCCGTAGCCGAGGCCCGACAAATCCCACTCCTTCAAAATATCTTTGTCCTCAAGGATATGAAATGAGCTCAACCAATGAAGAGGTCAGTTGTCGCAGACTTGGAGCTTCATCTTGAATACCGTAGAACTGTTAGTTTCTCAAGCTTCAACACCCGGAACCAAGAAAAGCCGAAACCATCCTTTTCAACCGTATGAATGAAACTTGGTTGCATTCCCTTCCTAAAAGTTGTTGATGTTCCACCTTCGAAGTGATTAAGTTTATCGTGCTTAATACTCCAAGGAAAACAGACTCGGTATCTTCATAATTTCTCGCTTCACGGGCATGAATAGAGCTCTCAATTTTAACATCGATGAACATAATCGACGTAACCGCTGAGGTCGCATTTGCCCGATAGGTATTTATAAAACTCACACTATCTATATTTATTGCAACTATCCCCAGTGCACCGTGGTGATAAAGGAAGTTGACATGACCCTCAATTAGCCCCAACAATAAAACCTTACCTCTGAACTTGTGCAGAAAATCTAGTGTAGGCATCAAGCTTGGTTGTAGTACTTCACAAATAATCGATGATCCACCTTTCAACGTATGAGAACTTTTTCTACTACTAGCTGAGGCATAAAAAACATCTTCATGTTAACTTCTTTGCGATGATCTTGTATGTGAAAACGTTGTCTTGAACCTGCCTTCTCCATTAGCACAACAATTCCCACCCGCGACTCTTTTCTTGGGAAGATAGCTTCTTCCTTGTTAGTCTTCAGCTGCTTGTAGCTCTTCGTATCAAAATGGTGGTTGTGAGAAAACTGGTCGCGATATGGTTTCCTTCCCAGAGTCACTCCTGCTATTACCTCTTCACACTTGAGTATAATAATCTTGGACATATGACGATTAGTTGAATTAGAAGTTAATATCTCAATGTATGCTGAGCATCTCAGTAATGCACTTGCGGATTGCATGAACTTGAGAGGTTGTTCCTTTCCATGTAGTGCTGTGCTAGTAGTGGTGGAGAGCTTCATTGTCACGTAGTGTTACTTTCGAGCTGAAGAGTCTTGTAAATGTGGTTGTGTCCTGTTGAATATCCACGCACCCACTTCCATATTCTTGTCAATATTACTCCCCACAACCCAGAAAATGCTCACAATAATAATCTTCTCAATTTCAGGTTTATAGTATGAAGCACTCATAAATATGTCGTTGTACAAAAGGGAGTAACATGTTAAACTTGAAACAAAATTTGACATATTCCAGCTTTTAGCACCAATAATACATGGATCTAAAATGAACATGATTACCTCCACCCTGCAGTTTTTATGACTGACTCCAAAACAAGCTTTTGATTCCCAACTGAGCATAGTGCTCGAAGGTAAGAGGCGTGATCCTGTCCATACCCGGGCAGAGAAAACACTTGTAATAATGTGCGCATACTCAGTCAAATTAGCGCTCCTTTGTACTCTACTTGCACCAAGTAGATAACTGTGATGCAGAGTGATTACAGTGGTGAGAGTACCACCCATTGTAAGTTCCAGGAATGCTTCCATCTTGTTTTCTTTAACCTATAAAGGTCCCATGTGGAAAATCGCCCCATTGTTAGTTGACCACTCTTTGATCTGCAAACTTACAATATTAACTTCTTCATATACTACAGTTTCTCCAACTCTAGTAAGAATGCATATTTGAATAACTACGAAAGAACACACATGAGATGCATCTCCTGGCTGATTAAGACTATCAACCATTTTTTTAAGTAATTCATCCAACCACTCATGTTGCAGGAGAATAACCTCTTCTCTACTTCTCCAATTAGACCTTATTCCCCCAGGCATTTTAAATAGAACGCCTCTCGGTTTCGCAACAACTATCAACTTTGCTACCTCAGCGATGAATGGGTAACAAAAATCATGGCAGCTTCAAGGAATCTTCACTTTAGCCCAGTGAACACTGACTTTAATATTCTTAGACACATTCATGTGCTCAAATGACAGGTCTAAAGGGTACCCAACTCCCAATTTCAGCTCATGAACAGATTTGCCATCACAAGTATCCATGAAAATTAACCCATCAAGTACAATCCAACTAAAAATAAGTGTACCAGAACTGAAATGAGTACTGCTTGTATGGTGATAAGAATACCTCCTGATAGCTTCAAACAACTTCCCTCGATCAAAAAACATGCTAGGAACAACCAGGCTATCCCAGAAGCACTTACCACTTCTTGCACATATAGGAATTAGCCCACCAACACTCATGCTTGTGCAGTTCAGTAAATGTTGAATTGAATTTGGAATTCCTGAAAACAAACCTTTCTGAACTTCTTCCATATGAGTTGGAAAACTGACATTTCTAACCAAAATTTACTCAAATAATTCTCGTGAAAGCCTATTCTCAGTTTCCCTTGACAATTGAAGCACTGATTCAGCCCATGGAAAAACACATTGTTTTAATAATATAACAAACAACTTCCGGGTATCACCACTGTCACCTTGCTTGCCGATTAAAAACACACTTGAATTCATAAACAAGGATTCTAATTGGTACCAATGCTGAAGAGTAAGCTCATAAAAACATTCATCACCATATTTCTCCATTTGAATAGCCAAACAAGAAGCAAACATCTTAATACAGAAATCAAAATTTCTCCTAGCACAATAAGAACATATTTCACTGACTAAGATCTCCTTACCACGATCAAAAATCATACGTCCATAATCAGGAATAAGTATAACAACACACGAAGAAGTAATTCGAGTTATATGTAAGCTGGAAAACTCCTTGAATGACTTGAATAGGTAAAAATCAATTTGATTGAGGTTGTCAACAGTGAAAAACTTGCAATCTTCATTTAAGTTCATATTTAACGTCTCAAATCATTTACCTCATGAGTTCCTCGCTCCTTTACCCTCGAGATGAAAAGAAGAACCCAATTCGGATATGTGAGAGGAAAAATGTTGGTGAAGCGACACCAATTTCTCACAATTGCGAGTAGAAAAGCTAGGGTTAGCTCCAACAACTTCAGAGAGATGTCTTGCTGAATTTGAATCAATAGAAATTACTTCTTCTATGAAAATCTCATCCTCCATCTTCATAGTTTCCAGATCCCCAATTTCTGGTAGAGATTCCAACTTCTTCTCTGCGATGGAAATGAGAATATTCGTTTGCAGAAGATTGAAATCTCGATTTGGAGAGTCTTTATTCAAGAGTAGATTCACAGACTTCATTCTCATATCGAATAATTAGTAGTATACTGCCTTTCTAGCTTCATATTGAGCTTGTTCACAGATATCAAACCTAGAGGTTGATTCTACAATTTCTTCTCTACTCTTCATGGTTAGGTCACTTAGGAAAGAGTGCTCTGATACCAATTGTAAAGACTTTCCTTACAAATTAGCACAGAAATGGGAAAATCCTTAAGGATTGAAGAACAAAAGAAGAGTTTTCTTAGATTAATTTTTCATGATAAAACAAATACAGCAGGTGGAAGCTTATAAGAGAAAAACAACCTCAAGTACTGGCACATGCCATTCACACGCCTACTGCTAGTAGGTTTACTAAATAGTATTCGGTCTGCCCTTAACAAGTGGGACAGCCCGTAGCCGAGGCCTGACATGGCCCCAACCATGCTAGCCGCACCATGCGCCAATGGCATGCCAAACCCTTGGCCCCACTATGCCAAGCCATCCGCGCCATTTTTCCTTGGCCCCACCATGCCGGCCTTCCCCATGCGGCTACCAAAACGAAGGCGTGCGGCGATCAACGACCACCCTTCCATCCTAGATGCAAATCCTAGCCGTCCAAGTTTGCCAAACAACGCATGGTAACCTTTGGCCCAAAACCCTAGTTTTGGCCACGCCAAACCGCGCCAAGGCATGCCACATGTGCCAATGGCATGCCAACCGCCATGCCATACCGGCCTTCCCTATGTGGCTACCAAAACGAAGGCCTGCAACAATCAACGTCCACTTTTTCATCTAAGGTGCAGATCTTAGCCGTCAAAGGTTACCAGCCAACGCATGACAACCTTTGGCCCTAGTTTAGTCGCGCCTAAACAAAGCCAAAACCCTAACTTTTGGCCGCGCCTAAACTAAGCCATATTAAAGCCATACTGATCATGCTTTCATGCCACTGGCTACCAAATAAAGGGTTGCAATAATCAACGACTATCTTTCCTCTTAAGATACAAAATCTCGACCGTCGAAGGTCACCACCGAGCCGAAAAGTCTCCCAAGCTCAACTCGCCGGACAACAATTACGTGCTACATGTTTTCCATGAAAACACTCGAGACATCAACGCATGTCACAAACTGGGGGATGCTCATTGGGTATTGGTTTGGCGGTTTACAGCGTGCGGCGTACACTACGCCCGTTATAAGAAAGTGTCATAAGGATGAGGCGGTTAGTAAATACAGGGAGTAATGGTGAAATGCTTTCTTTTATGAAACATCAATTCCGGGCGTTACCGGTTACCACCTCCTCCCATTTACTCACACGTTTTCCATTTCTTAATGAGACCCGAAGTACGTTTCACTTCGACTTGTATAAATAGGCATTACCTATTTACACCAAACAACAAGTTCAGGAGTCGGAGAATACAACACTCGAGAAAACATTTGCTAGCTCTCCATCTCGTGAGCTTCCTACTTTCTGATACAAGTCGTAAAACAACTACTCTTCCGTAATCAACTATTCTCGGTCTCAACACTTTCTTCGCTTCCCTCTCCAAAACCAACCCTTCTCCTTCACTTTGTGACCGAAGAAAGTCCGGAATGGCCCTTTCTTGGTTTAGGCCGGATTTGCACTGAGATTAATCTCTCGAATCTAAAGTACTCCCTTGCGTACATTGTTTAGGGTTGAAATTCGTTTCTCACCCACACACCCGAAATTACCAAAATCAAGCATAAACCGTTTTCACCCTCAAACATTCCTATATTGAGACATAAGTCATATTACGATATAGTATTCTATATACACATTTGAGATTTCGAAATGAGTTTCTTCGCTTACATATTTCTCGAAATATGTGTTGGAAAGCTTTCGCTTCACCAAGTTCATCTTATATCATGTGAAAATTACCTAGTAACATCTTACATGATTTATGTGATACAATCATTTGGTGTAGTCTTGGAATGTTTCGTTATGATTATTTCAATATCTTGAAAATTGCTTTGACGCTAATAGTGTGTGAAAATGGCTATTGTCATCCTCTAAGAAAGTTTCAATGATTGAAATAAACAGATTAGAATCATGTAACCATGTTTGGATATAAACATAATGTGTTATCGCATTTGTGTGTAAGTCCAAAACCGGAACTGAAGTATGCGTACCCGTGCGCATCGGCGGTTGTTGGATGTCCGGGCAAGTATGCGTACCCGTATGCATATCTGGCGAAAGTCTCACGTCCGTGAATTTCTGCTGGAGTTTGGAATGTAAATAGGTATGCGCACCCGTACGCGTACTGGCGTAACCAAACTCGGTCCGGCTACTTAAGTATGCGTACGCGTTTGCATACTTAAGTTGGTTACTTTCTAAAGTCGGTTGTGTACATGAACTTAAACATTCATAAATTAAGGAATGCAATCTTTGCAAACTGTGGCTATAATGTTCATGAATTGATTCGAGTGAATCAAACCGATTTGCTTCAACTGTGTTCTTATATACTTCTATGAGAATATACAATTGAATCGACTCTTTAACTAGTTTCATTTGAGTCATTTGAACTAGTTATGGTTAAGATGAATAAGGTTGATACGAGAGTAATCATATGGCTAAATTCGGTTAACTATTTGTGAGCCAACATGGTGTATTTTGGGTACTAACATAAACCTAAATGAGGGTACATTTCATTTTTGTGTAACAAGCTAAGTTCGATCTAACGATTGAAAGATATTAGCTTGGTTGAATCGGGTTTTTCATCTAACGATGAATATTGAATTCTTTGTTACCAAGGTAACTTGGATTGCAAACCATGATTTGAAAAACTATGTAAATGAGATTTCTAGCAACTGGGAAACATAATCCCCACACCTCATGTGTGTTACTAGTTTCCTAAACTAGAGTCGATTCTCCTTTAACCTTATGTTTCTTCGAGACCTTATAGGTTAAAGACTTCAAAGACTTCATTGGGATTGTGAATCCAGGACTCCAACTTTTTTCTTTGTAGTTGCGTGTTTTGATCTTGCCCGATTCTATCGTATTGAGTACAATTGAAATAATTGACTCGAGATTAATTTCTATGATAGGAAAGATAAAAGTAATCACAAACATCTTCGTCTCATCGTTTGTGATTCCACAATATCTTGTTTCGCTAGTCGATTAAGATTATTGTGAGGTGATTGATTATACTACGCTGTTCTTCGGGAATATAAGTCTGATTTATCAATTGGTTCATGTTCACCTTGATTTATCAAAAAACGGAACAAAAACTCTTGGGTATTTCTGTGGGAGACAGATTTATTCAATCTATAAACTTTTCTATGTGAGACAAATTTGTTTATGAAGTCTTCGACTTTGGGTCATAGCAACTCTTGGGAATCAAGTGCATAGTATCCAGCTGAGATCAGAGACGTAAGGAACGCAACCGTACCTTGAATCAGTGTGAGATTGATTAGGGTTCAACTACAGTCCAGTCCGAAGTTAATTAGTAGTAGGCTAGAGTCTGTAGCGGCTTAATACATTGTGGTGTTCAAACTGGACTAGGTCCCGGGGTTTTTCTGCATTTGCGGTTTTCTTCCACTACACCATATCCTCTATTTTGCAACATTTAATTTTCGGGATTGTGCAACGGATATTGACGTTGCACACTTTGAAACGTCAATATCCGTTGCACACTCGGATATACGTTGTGCAAAATAAGTAGTATAGGTTTATTAAATGAAATTAAGGGAGCAACGTTCTGAAGCGTGTAAATACGTTGTACATAAATGGTATTTACGTAATATAAGCTATTTTGATGGGTTATTAGGATTGAAAATATTTACTTTTTTTCTGATTTCAGTTTTAATTATAAAAAAAAAAAAAATTAGATAATTTGGAACTCGTTTCTCTCTCTCTCTCTCTCTCTCTCTCTCTCTCCAAAAACCCTTCTTTTGAAAACCCGAGAACAACTCTTGAATCTGCTATGATTTCAGCTCAAAAACGAAAAATCGAAACATCATACATCTATAGCATGATTTGTAAACAACACCCATATTCCAGAAATCTAGATCTATTAATATTAATCCTAGCTTTGAAATTTTCGTAACCCTAGATGAAAAAAATCCACGAAATCGGAACTCATGTACCAAAAATATGATAGTTGGTTGTGCGTACAACAGTTTGTTTATCATCGGGTATGCTTTAATTTCAGTTTCATGAATTCTTAGGTTTAGTTTGTTTTGTTTTGTTTTATGAAGTTGTACTGATTTTGTTGATTACTTTTGACCTAAATCTAAGGTTTATATAGCTCCGATTTCTCTTCCTGCATCGCTAGAAATTCATATAGATCAAAAGTTCTTTTTTGTACTAGATTTATAGCTACTGATTTATGAAATTTGGGAGATAAATCTTGTGCAATAAGATTGATTTGTAAACCCTTGTTTTTTCAACTATAAGGTTTGCTGGGTTTGACATCTTTTGCTCTGTTGATTCCTGCTTTACTCTCTTTTGGTTAATATTTCATAATTTATCAAGCCAGGGTTTTACATATTATGATCCATGATGTTTTTTTTTTTTTTTTGTTTCGGTGGTTGTGAAGTAATTCACTGAGGCGGGATGGAATAAGGAAGCTTTATTTTCTAAAGGATCTCGTTTTACCTAAAACGACTTCTAAAGGTATTACTATTAGGTGGTGACGATGGTGAAATTTGGTGGTGCAGATAGTCTAGATAATTCACCAATGTTTCGATTTCTTTCTACTGTTAATCTTGAGAGTTCGAGAAATATAGCTTTTGACTTGGGAAATGTATTTTGTTTAAGGAAGCAGACGTGAACTAATTATAGCAGCTATGCTATATATGCTTGGTGGTTTAACCACTCGGGAAATGTATTTTGTTTAAGGAATGAGACCTGAAATTTCACAACCAGCTTCGGATTTGGAAATAAATCCTTAGGGGAGCATTGATATGTATACATCTTTTGACTGCAACTTTGTACCCCCACCAGGCATATATTTATGTGTATCTTCTTTTTTGGGGGTCAATTAGAAGGGAGTTTAAAGGTCATTATGATAGTGTGGCATTCCTTGGTGTCATGGAAATCACACCTCACATTTTCTCATGTATTATTATGAACTGATCAACTTTGTTTATATAGTTGCACTATTTCCGTAGCTCTGCAAAGCAAGGCATAGAAGAAATCCTAGGGAGACCGCAAATCTTTCTAGCGTTCAAGAGCTCTTACGCGAGGTTGATAGTAACCGTCTTTTCTCAAGCGAGTTACTTATTTTCTTGGAATTTGATCGGTTAAACAAGTTCGGGGTGTTATGTTAGCTTTTCTTTTGTATAATTCCCGTGGTTTGCTTTGGACATCGTCAAGCAATCGACATATGTCGGAATAGCGAGATAGTCTTGGCTTTTCTTCTGCACAACAGCAGCCCGTATCTTGTTAATGTAGTGAATTTGAGGTTAATTTTTATTAATCACTGCTCCACTACTAATGAATGTTTACTGATTTTTATTTTCCAAGAGATTCAACCAAGTTAATAAGCCTGAAACTAGTGTTTCTTTTCTGTTTATTTATCTACTTCGATGTGTTAAACTATTTCCACGAGCAAAGCTAACAACTTGTAATCTAATAACATGTCTGTGCTGCATCTCTTCTTTAGCCTTGTTATCCTCTTAAATCTCGAAGTTAATTAACTATTTTGTGTTGGTTGTGCTATAGCTTTGCGCATCAAAGAGCTCATGTATCAGCAAGTTCTACGTCGATTCGCTCATTTCAATGCTATTCAACTTAGTGAGCCCGCCCCCCTTTCAGAATTAATGATGATTGCATTGAAAGAAGAAGATATGGATTTTGAATCCAAAGCCGATGAAGTGAAGCGTAAGATAGCGTAGTAAGATACAAGATTGCTCATTTTGCAGTTGCTACCTTTAATGATGCCATCAAAATTTTCATTATATGCTGATGTTGGTGAGGGTTATGAGAACTTTAGATTTAGCTCATTGTGTCCATTCAAGTGTCTGTCTTGCCATATGAATTCTTTTGTTAGATTTGCAATGATAGTACCATGTGTGCTGCTGCTCATTGACTCTTGTTTTGGAGGGTGGTGTTTTATGTTTGGATTCATGCTCCTGTATCACTCTTAATGGGATCAGGCATGTGGAGTTGCTAGCATCTCTAACATGGTTGCTTCTCGTGAGCATTCGGTGGTAAAGCGTCATTACTAGGGTACAAGGAGAAAGAGAGGTCGTCCCCGTCGGTGATAAAGTATCCGAGAAGCAAGTAGAAGAAACTCTTGTCTCATTGAAAGAGGCCTATGCTGATCAAGCGTCTGAAGGCAGTTTTTGGGAGGTGTATGGCCCCACTAGATACATTTTTGTTTCCTATCTTATTCCGTCCCAGAAACAATTGAATCATCATGAACGTAGCCGCCCCTTCCCAGTTTCTTATGCATGAAATGTTGGGTTACCTCTGATGAGTTTTTTATAGTTCCCTGTGAAGTTTTTGATTTCCATTCCCTTAGGTCTCAGGAGTAGGCTAAACTAGAATTTGATACTTATTCATATGTAATATCTTGAGGTTATTAACTAATTGAACATGTAATTCACTCAAAAGATATAACTTGTCTCAAAACACAAGCTGATGCTTTATTAGGCTTGACCCCGAGAAGGCTTACTGTAAATGAGGTGTGGTATGATTTTGCCCATTATGTTTGGATTCATTGATAAGGCATGGTGTGCTCTTACCGAGTCCGCAAGATTTCCTCCCTAATATTGCAGTCAATGAAGTACATGGATGGAGTCGGATTGTTGATCAAGAAATTTGTAAGCTAAGTGAATCGTTGTCAAGCAAAAACTCATATTAAAGGTAAATACTCCCTGATAACTTCTATATTCTTATATCGGCCAAGTTACTTGCTAATTCTATCCACTTACCTTTCTCCTATTTATTCTACTTATAAATGTGTTAATTATCGTTGGAGGCTACGGAGCTCCATCTTCAATGTTGCACACTTTTGAATTGCATCCATGTGGTTATATTTCGCAGGGTTCTTATAAAAAAATCGTCATCTTGTTTTTTCTGTTTACAAGTTGATAGAACAAGAGGCAACCGAACTAAAGAACAAATTTTCAACTCCGTGACGCTCAATGTTTGGAAAACGCTGTTTAGCACACCAAATGGATAGATGTTACCTCTAATGACGAAAAGCCTCGTGTATGGGCCGTACAACCGTGACCTAAGGCTTATAGCATTTACTATTTTTATGGTTGTCTTTTTTAAGATGTAACTGAGTGTTTGTGGCTGCAACTTTTAGGCTCTTTGTGGGAAATCTCTAATCTCCAAAAACGTGGTACCATTGGAAAATTTGTTGTGATGATGGGGAAAATTGGTCAGGATGTGAAACCCACTGCATCAGCATGAGAAGGAGAAGCGGTTTTGGGGTAATTGCGATTTAATTTGGTAGGAATTGACTATAATCAAATGCGGAAAAAGTAATTTTATCAGTGTATTAGTGAAAGTATTTTCTACCATTTCACAACTTGCGATTTAATTTGGTAGGAATTGACTATAATCAAATTGGCCAAGTGCCTAATAAAGTAATTTCATATGAACATAGTTAAGCTATCAGTGTAGTCATTGTGAAATGGTAGCATTAACTAGTAAGTTAGCAGCAACTCGAATTGTGAAATGGTAGCTTATTAGGCACTTGATTCCAATTTGTTTTTCCTTCTTTAGTCGAATGGATTGAGAATAAGTTATTATCTGATGTTAGTATAAATTGATGGATTGTGATGACCAACCACATATGTTCATATGAAAAATTGGATCTTTTAGTTGATCTACAATGGTATATGCAGAAATATGCCGGAATTATCGTCGGAATGATTTTTTTTTTTTTTTACCTGTAAATAGGTTTGCAACGTATATAAGTGTTGCTCAAATTAAAGTAATACGTTGCCTAAATTATTGTAACCGTTGCACAAATTAAAAAATCCGTTGCTCCTGAAACGTTGGTAAACAAATTGACCAACGTTTATGTGCGTTGCACTAATTAATTTTCCCAACGTATTTTCGCGTTGCACATAAATTTGCTACGCCCTATTCCCAACGGATATACACGTTGGTGAAATTCATTGCAACGCGTATATCCGTCCCAAATAGGCTGTTTTGGTGTAGTGTTCGTTAACAAAATTCTGGTGTCCGTGTTATTTCTTTTCCGTGTTATATTCTTATATAATTGAAATATCACAGGTTGTGCATTAAGATCAATCAATTATAATATCCAACCTTTGGTTGTTGATTTAAATTGATTGACACTTGAACATTGGTCTTTGGTACCGTTCAAGTTACTCCTCTTATATTCAATCAGGCTCGGAGATTTCTATTAGCTGATTACAGACTGAATTAAGAGTTAGAGATATTAAAATCTTTGATATACCTTACTCTAGGTTGAGTCTGACTGTCTAGCTGATTCTCTAGAAAGTATATTGGAGTAAGTCCTCTCAGATTGCCAAACGAATTGGGAAAACATGTTAAAGAACTTATAACTATGTGTTTGTACCGATCTGATATGGACAGAAGTGTTATTTCTATTAACGTACCACCAGTCTTCGATGGCTCAAATTACTTGTGGTGGAAAATTGCTATGTGTGCCTTTCTTCAAGCGCGTGATTTTCAATCATGGGTATATGTAGTTAATGTCTATGATGCTCCCGTTATGGCAATAGGAAATGCGACCGTTCCAAAGGATATTGGTGCATATGACGCTGTTGTGATACTTGCTGCAAAGCAAAACTCTGACGTTTTGAATGCCATCATACATGCCATTACCCCAGATCTTCAGCACCATGTGACTACGTGCACTCGGTCTAAAGATGCCTGGGATATCTTAGAAACTGTATTCGAAGGGAATACCAGTGAAAAGGAAGCTAGGCTTCAAAACCTAAATTCTGATTGGGAAAACCTTCGTATGTCAGACGAAGATTCATTTGATGAGTTTAATCGCAAAGTGTCTGAAATTGTTAATGTATCTTTTGCATTGGGTAAGACTATTCCCGAAAAGGACACTGTGATGAAAATTCTCAGATCGCTGCCATCTAGATACGATTCTAAGAAGCATGTCATCGTTCAAGGATATAACCTTGATGCTCTCTCCAGAAACACGTTGGTTGGAAAGCCAAAGATCTTTTATCATGAGCATACATCCAAAATCGGAAAGGATGTTGCCATCAAAGCACAAAAGAACACTAAATTACTTGACAAAAGTAAGAGTGTTTATGCCTCTGAGGATGATTATTCTGAGGATGATTCATCATATGAAGATCTTGACAAGTCAGTCTATTTGATCACTGATGGTTATTTTCAATGATGTTGTAGTAAGAAGAAGGGTCGTCGTTCACTCGTACTTGACGAGATTGATTTTAAGAATTAATAAAAGAAAATAAAAGAAAAATATATACAAAAATTGTCACAGGATGAAGAGATGTCTTTGGGACTCAGGATTCGACCAAACTCATAACGAAAGGTTCAAATATTAATTCTTTTAACAATTATCGCTCAACAAATAAAAACATGGACTCTTATTTTTGCCAAGATAGATTCTCAAAAGATTGGTTGTAAATCCTAAGCATGATGTATCAAAACACTTAAGCTAAGCATACATCATCAAATTAAATGACAACCAATTAATTCAAATCATATTTCAATTAAAATTAATGCAAAAGTCTTAAAAAGAATTAAATAATTTTACCCATGTATGAAATTCGTCTTCCTCCGCCGTCCCAAAGAATGGGGTCTAGCTCATCATGTTGGAAACACGCTCAAAATATGATTTTATTGCTCAAAGGCGCTTACAAATGATGAAAAGGAGAGATATCAAATAAACCAGGAATTTGCAACGCATGAAAAGCGTTACAAACCACCGTTACAGAGATCGATAAATATTATCTGTTGTTGTTACTATTTCTTTAAGTCTGCCTCCAATATGTGACCCACACAAGCGAGTCGTTAGCAATGTTGAAGAACGACGGTCTTTGGCCGTCTGTTCTTCGTATTCTTGGTGTAACAGCAGCAGAAAACAATTCTGCCACTCGATTGATCTTCACTTTGTTGTGCTCCAAAACCTCCCCAAACTCTCCATAAACCTTCTACTCGACCTCAGCAACATATATATACTCGACAGGGCAAAGATATCACGACAATAACTCCTCAAATTCTCTCATTACACGGCTTTGATAAAAATATTCTCGGGACTATTTTATTTCCATTTTTTTGATTCTACACGGCTTCTGATGCTGTAAATAAGTGCTGAATCTTCCTTACTTAACTCCTACACGCTTTTGAAGTGACCAAACACGAGCAGCACTCGTCAAATCACGCTGTAATCCGTGAATATCTCTTCTCGTGCACAGCCCTCTATCTTCTCCTCACGAGTTATCTAGCCAAAAGTAGATGACGAATCGACCCATACCAACCCTGTTAGGCTCTATCAAGTCATCCCATGAAATTTCAGCCATTGAATCGCATTAAAACTCCTCCAAAAATCCGACCCAAAATCCGCCGGGCGTGCCACCATTTTCCCGCCAAAAACAACATTCAAATGGAGAAGAAGGTCAGCCCTTATCCAACAAAATGGGGTGCGAATATCGTTGGGTGCCCCATAGTAATTGGGTTACCCCTTATCCAAAGTGGGACCCGAATATCAAATGTCCTCCGGGGGTGTTCCGAGCAACTTTTCGAGCCAAATTTTCCAACAATCTTTATTTCCAGAAAATACCTACAAACACACAAAACACCATAATAAGGACAAAAGCGAATACTAACAATGCGAAACATTGAGAACAAATTAGACACATAAATGCGTATATCAAATACCCCCAAACTTATTATTTGCTAGTCCTCGAGCAAATTTATTCTAGAAAATAAAATTCATTTGAACCCCTAGGTGGCCCTAGTGGCGGAGTGTTGTCTCCGGAGGGTTTACCGCAGGTGTACCCACAAAACCTTTACTCCAGCACCCTAGCTATCTACGCAAAACCTTGGAAGGCACTAAAGAATCTCCTTGGTTGGCATACAATATTGACTGTAGGAGGAAGTACCCTGATGCGAAATTCCAATTGTTGTACACAAGTTTGCACTCAAGCATACTAAAATTCATATAAAGTGACAGAGCTCTACTCAGATAGTTTCTAGACATCATAAACCGGAGTCAACCAATCACATGGATAGATTAAGAAGATGGAAGTAGAAAAAACGTAGATGATGTTGACTAAGGTGAACCTATCCTAATGGACTGATATACTGGTCTGGACTAATATCAACACACTGGCATATACAAGGGAACCAGTGGTCGATAATCCTAACTCTAGGTCAACACAACCGGCATATACAAGGGTTCCAAAGTGGTCGACTTTATTGAATTTATTCCGGCTGGTCAGATGGTCTGGTCTCAATTTTTTTTTTTTTTTTGGTATCTCAGTCACTCTATTTCACCCTAGCAATGGTAAAAAGAAAAAGCAAAAGAAGTGATCAGGATTCTTTCGATGTTTCCATCACGAGGATATGGCGAAACTACCATGTTTTCTTTTCTAACACCTGAGCTTTGTGCTTTTATGAATAGACTCTTCTAGATGTTTCCATCTAATCAGATTGGTTCCTCAACTCCTACAACCAAGATGCTTCCATCCACTTAGATTAGTTAGTGCCGAACTTAATAAGCATAAATTTCTAGGCTCTGGAGTTTATTTATTGCAACTAAAAAGTTTCTCCCATACCCCCAAACTTAAATCTAACATTGTCCTCAATGTTCTAAAGATGAAATTAAAAGCATGAACAATGAGAAACTTTTACCACTTGGAGTAAAAGAGTTAAGGAAAGATATTACCGTGTTGCATGAGCATGGGTTACCTCCCAAGAAGTGCTAAGTTTAAAGTCTTCAGCCAGACATTGGAAAGGATTAGTCACCTCGAAGAATCATATAGCAACAAATAGGAATAATCTGCGGGTCATCTGGATCAAAAAGTGCTGACCACAAGAAGAGGAGACTGCAACAGACCAGGAAGATACCATTATCTAGTTTTTTGTTTAAGACAACTACATCTAGTTGTGGCTCAGGTTCAGTCTCTATAAAAGGGTCTAGATAAAAAATTCTCATAGGTTGCGTTTCCTCATAAGTTAGATCCGAATGTTCAGGTTCTAGAGTCCTGGAAAACTCAAATAAAAACTTAGAAGCACATAATAATAACTCTGAATAATTGAGGATCCTCTAAGTCAATCAGTTATGACTTACACAGCCGACCACAATAAGATTGGTGGACTTCCTTAAGCAAATGTGTCGAACCTAATATCCTAAAGTAATTAGGTTTAGTCTCAAAACTTAATAACTGACACATTTGTAACTCATATATTCCCACAATTGAAAGAAAAGTTTTTGGTGGGAAAACAAAGTCAATTTTGGTATCATAGCCTGGGTTAACCACATCAACCCGGAGAGGATGGGTTTCTAACAACCGAACTTCTTTATCGACATTATTAGGTTCGGGAGAGCTAGCATGAAGGTAATCTTATACAATGGTTGAGGCATATATATCAAGTCCCAAGTGAGGGATCTCTGTAAGAGCCGCAGGTAAGGCACAAGGAGAATGATAATCACCCCCAAACTTAGAGTTTTGGGTGTCTCTAGATAGACTAGCTACAATTTCCTAATTTCTAGATCATCTAATCCCGAAAATGGTCAATTGCTTCTTCTAGGTTATACTCAGTGATGCATCCTCACTCATATTTAAAAGCTCTACGAGTTCATCTTCTTCGTCTAAGACTATTGTTTCTAAATCCTTGGACTCTAAAACAGTATTCTCGTAGATAAACCCATTCCTCTAAACCATTATCGGCTTTGTAACTAGGAAATTCTACATCGTCTAAAACGGAGATACTTCTAGTCAAATCCTCATCCTTTTGAATAGGTGAATAATTATTAAAATTATTTGGATTTAAACCAGAAATATTACTATCATTATAAAGCTCAATTGGAGAAACAAATTCCTGATCACTATGCCTAAAAACTTCATATTCTTCATCAACACTTTCCACATCATGATCATCATTATAATAACATGAAAATGGTTGAACCTCATCTAAACAAGTAGTGTTACCAATTCTAACCTCGTCATCCTGATTATCAAAATTGTCCTCATTTTCACGGGTGATATTGGAAAGAATGTATTGGCAATCAAGACTAATTCGAGCAATTCTTTCTTCCGTCTCTAACTCTAACCTACGTGTTGACTCAGCAAACTCACGTGTTGACTCTGTTAACTTATGCGTTGACTCAAGTATCTTACGCGCCTTATCTAGAGAGGAGGAATTATAGGAATTTTGATCGTATGACCGGTATTCATGTGAATAGTAATTGGGCTCACCATGGTATGAGCCATAATCTTCAAAAGGTTGGCGTTCCCAACCACTATTCACACTCTGGTCATAAAAAGAGTGATGTCCATATTGTTCAGTTGGATATTCATATTCATTGTGATGGCTATTATAATACCAGTTTGACATCCTAACTGCAAGGGAATTCCACACAAACACAAACAAGGCTGACTCGACCACAACAAACCTACTGATTTCTAGCAAACAAAAAGCATGATGGCTCCACTTAGATTGTTTCTAGACCAGCTTCTAATCCTTCGAAAGGGAATTCGTTACAATTTAAGCAAAACCCTCTGGAATCAATCCGAGTTTAAGTAAGCTGAATAGAGGCGAGGGAAGCTGCGTGGAGCTTTGATACCCAAGGCCTCACCGCATTACAAGGCGGCGCAGTCACGCATTCAACTTACAGAAACCATCATGAACTTCGAAGTATGCTTAAAGAGTAACCAATATTTTTCGAATGACTTTCCTATTAAGCTTGTTACCTTATCGGTCTCGTTCTAGTCAAAATTTTAGGCTTAGGTTCGTGTTTGGTTTCGTTTTCCTAAGGCGGGCAAGAAGAGAACGGTGATGAAATCCGAACTCTTATCTTGTATGGCCGAGTCCTTTCCCTTTACTAGGAAATTAAAGCAAACGATCTCGTTCCTCGACATATATTCACACGAAATCATCCAAGAAACCCATTTGGCGAGGGGATTCGCGGTGTTTAGAATTCTTACCTCCCGTTCCGGACGGGGGATGAACCGTTGAAGTCGACTCGGGCCACGACTCCTATGTCATGTACGAACCCGAGGGGCCGAGACGATATCGTAATCGTCGTCCTTCCCTGTGCAGTTTGTATTTAAATAACCCTTCCTTAGGGTTTTAAAAAAAAAAAATGTCCAATGTCCAATGTCCAAGTCCAAAGATAAAAAAAAAATAAAAATGTCCAAAAATAAAAGATTACAAAAATAATTACCTAATTACAGTTTCTAAAAAAAATAAAATAATAATATACAAAATCTTCTACTCCTTTTGGATTCCTCTTTTTTTTTTTTCTTTGGCTTCGCTTTTGTTTTCACCGATTTCTCCCTTTTTCTTTAGCTCAGTTCCAAATCTCAAAACAAACAAGAAATACCAAAAGGCGTAAAAAAGAACAAAAATAATAAAAATAAAAATAAAACCTAAAAACAAATCTATACACAAGTCCGCGTCGGCGGCGCCAAAAATTGATGGTTATTTTCAATGATGTTGTAGTAAGAAGGGTTGTCGTTCGCTCGGACTTGACGAGATTGATTTTAAGAATTAATAAAAGAAAATAAAAGAAAATATATACAAAAATTGTCACAGGATGAAGAGATGTGCTGGGACTCAGGATTCGGCCAAACTCATAACGAAAGGTTCAAATATTAATTCTTTTAACAATTATCGCTCAACAAATAAAAACATGGACTCTTATTTTTGCCAAGATAGATTCTCAAAAGATTGGTTGTAAATCCTAAGCATGATGTATCAAAACATTTAAGCTAAGCATATATCATCAAATTAAATGACAACCAATTAATTCAAATCATATTTCAATTAAAATTAATGCAAAAGTCTTAAAAAGAATTAAATAATTTTACCCATGTATGAAATTCGTCTTCCTCCGTCGTCCCAAGAATGGGGTCTAGCTCATCATGTTGGAAACACGCTCAAAATATGATTTTATTGCTCAAAGGCGCTTACAAATGATGAAAAGGAGAGATATCAAATAAACCAGGAATTTGCAACGCATGAAAAGCGTTACAAACCACCGTTACAGAGATCGATAAATATTAACTGTTGATGTTACTATTTCTTTAAGTCTGCCTCCAATATGCGACCCACACAAGCGAGTCGTTAGCACTTTTGAAGAACGACGGTCTTTGGCCGTCTGTTCTTCGTATTCTTGGTGTAACAGCAGCAGAAAACAATTCTGCCACTCGATTGATCTTCACTCTGTTGTGCTCCAAAACCTCCCCAAACTCTCCATAAACCTTCTACTCGACCTCAGCAACATATATATACTCGACAGGGCAAAGATATCACGACAATAACTCCTCAAATTCTCTCATTACACGGCTTTGATAAAAATATTCTCGGGAATATTTTATTTCCATTTTTTGCTTCTACACGGCTTCTGATGCTGTAAATAAGTGCTGAATCTTCCTTACTTAACTCCTACACGCTTTTGAAGTGACCAAACACGAGCAGCACTCGTCAAATCACGCTGTAATCCGTGAATATCTCTTCTCGTGCACAGCCCTCTGTCTTCTCCTCACGAGTTATCTAGCCAAAAGTAGATGACGAATCGACCCATACCAACCCTGTTAGGCTCTAGCAAGTCATCCCATGAAATTTCAGCCATTGAATCGCATTAAAACTCCTCCAAAAATCCGACCCAAAATCTGCCAGGCGTGCCACCATTTTCCCGCCAAAAACAACATTCAAATGGAGAAGAAGGTCAGCCCTTATCCAACAGCTGGGGGTGCGAATATCAGTTGGGTGCCCCTTAGTAATTGGGTTACCCCTTATCCAAAGTGGGATTCCAAATATCAAATGTCCTCCGGGGGTGTTCCGAGCAACTTTTCGAGCCGAATTTTCCAACAATCTTTATTTCCAAAAATACCTACAAACACACAAAACACCATAATAAGGACAAAAGCGAATACTAACAATGCGAAACATTGAGAACAAATTAGACATATAAATGCGTCTATCAATCACAAGACAGTTTAGATATTTTCTATTGAATAGAAGTAAACGGTTCTCTAGAGACAAACCCCGATCATCGGTTAAACCTCAAAATCGCATTCCTCCTAAGAATAGGGATGCCGACGAGGTCGATGACGAGGATATGCCACAGTTCTTTAAGTGTAAAGGTTTTGGTCATTTTGAAAATGAGTGTCCGAACCGTAGAAAATACACCGGGAACAAAGGTTTTGTCAGTAACTCTTGATGAAATGTCTCGATCACTATGTTTCCAACGAAGACGAAAAATCAAGTGTTGCACTTCTTTGTGAAAATATTGATTTTGATAATTGTAGCAATACATACATCAATCTTGATATTCTTTCAGAAGAAGACTCAACAAATCCGAAGAAAAAATTGACCTTTCTGTTGGAAACTCTCTGTCGATTTTTCAGTTCCACTATGTGTCTAGCAGCTTGCACATCTCGAGCGTCTGAATCATATTATCCGTTGACATGCTCTTATTGTTCACTCAAAGGTCATGAACTTTTAAAGTGTTTCAAGTACAAACACAAGATGAGATATGTCAATAAACTTCAACGAAGAGCCAATCGGCTAGCAAACAAGCTCAAACTTGTTCAAAAAATTGCTGAGGTATGTAAGATTTTATCTTCGAAAAAGTTAGTTTCCAAAGATAAGACAAGACCACTATAAAACAAGTATGGTCTAAACATTTTGATAGACAGGGCTCTATGAATTCCTTTCAAAAAGGTTATAGTGGAAAGATTGTTGTTCATCGCAAAGACAAACTTGATTGTGTTGTTTTGGTGCATCTTGTCTCATGTGCCTGATCAAAAGAGACAAGATTGTGCACACCTCAAAGCTTTAAGAAAAGAAAAATATATTTTGTTGTTTTCTTAGCTTTGCTGTGTTTTGCAAATTTGGAATTATTTCATATCTAATTGATGGAAGGGACTTTCCTGTTTATTCTCGACAATTCTACTCTCTTTAGGGTTGTGAATTGTGCGTGCGTGAACTTGTGTGTTTAAAGGTTCTGTAATCCTGCATTCATTTTCCTTCTCTAAAACGCCTTTTATCTTAAGACTGCTTGTTGATCTTAAAATTGTGATTTCCTCCCACAAACACATACACGTATGGATACTCCAAGCATCATGTCTTCTGATGGAAAAGATGTTAATATGATTGTTAAGCCATCAATCATGAAGGAAAAAGAGAAATCTCCGTTACCTCCAACTTTGAAAAGAAAAAGAAGGAATGTGAGGAAGGGTTGTTCCTTCAAATTCTCGGAAGTTTTCTGGTGTTCTTGAAGAGTTGAAGGAAACAAGGAAGGAGATTCAGCAAATAAAGGCTTTTGTTATGAGAACTCTTGAAATTCGTAGGCTCGGTTCGACATCATCACCTAGAAGGTTTGTTGGAATTGACTCCTTTCTTCACGAACCTTATGTACCTATGGCTGTTGACGACAAGGAGTTCGGGGACGATAAAGAATTCTTCAGAGGTCTCAATGTCTAGGAAACTTCTTATGAGAATTTATTTCTTTTGTTTTAGAAGGATTGCTAGGGTTTGGAATAACCATTATTGTCAGTACACATAGCTATGTCCAACGTTTTCATCTTCATGTTTTTAGATTTATTTATTTAAATTCTAAGTTTTTTGGAAGATGATTTTTGCAATTTTAATCTTTATGATTTTATATATTGCAAATTGTTATGGGATATGTTGTTTACGTCCGTGAACTCCGTGGATCTGTCCCATACTTGTTCAAAAGTTATCTCTATTATGTCGGTATGAAAGTATTGATAAAAGATAGAATGAACTTTTGACAAACAAAAGTTAAAAGACTTTTATGTCATTATGCCAATTTTGATGGAAGAAAGGATGCACTTTTGTTTACAAGGATTAAGTCTATTATATGTCATTGTGCAAATAGTGATGAAAAATAGAATGAATCCTTGTGTATTCCGCAATATTGGTTAATCTCCGATCCACATTTTTGTGCATATACTATGTTGCTCTGTAAGTTCTCTTATGTCGATCATGGCCAATTAGATTCATCATTTTGCATGGTTGATTCAATTGAGATTTTTGGATTCAAATCCATGTTTTCATGTGATTTGGTTATATCCAAATAAATCATTCTTTTCTTGTAAAAGCAAGGTCGCCTTTGTTATTCTTTCGGGAATGACATTTTATGGGGGAGAGTTCTTTTTGAACTTGTGCTTTATTGCCAAATCTTTGTGGGAGTGCGGTTGTGGAATATTATAGGGGTTATCTTGTATCTTTATAAACTCCTTGATGAATGCATTTAACTTCGGCTTTATGATTGTATCTAAATAAGTTGGTAGGTTATTCTCTTTTGGCCATGAAGTATCTCTATGAAAATTTCATGAGGATCCCACTAGTTTTCGTACCTTTGCCAATTTATATTGACAAAAAGGGGGAGAATTAATGTGTAGTTTCATACTACAAATACATATGGTTTATGGATCATTATGTAAGGGGGAGTGGTTTTCATGTCGAGATGAAGTATTGACTAAGGGGGAGTGATACATATCACCATAGTATTGTTGTCAAAGTTATGATACAATTGAACTTTGATGTTGTGTAATAATACTATGACACTGTATAACAATGATCGAGAGCATTTTTTTTCTCATTGTTATCACTACGGATCTTCAACAACTATGATGCTGAGTTGAACACGTTTAGAATCATGGAGTACTTGGAAGTGACGAAGTTTTAGATTCGTGTTGAAGATGCCACGGAGACCAAGCATTTGGATGAGAAGCTACAATTTTTATTTATTTTGTAATCCATATGTATTGATAGTTTTGTCACTAAAATTGACAAAGGGGAGATTGTTAGAGCACTGCTCGGTCGAACTCGCATGCATTGCTATCTCAAGCATGTTTTTCAATATTAGTGATCAAAACTATAAGTCTTGATTTCTAGCCTATTTATAGATGTCTCGGACTAGGACATAGATTGTGTAGTTGAGCTTAGACTTCACGGCGTTCATCATTTGAAGACGAAGAACTACTAAGGGGAGCTTGTGGAACTTCATCGACAAAAGGTATTTGGAGAATGAAACTCATCTATCACTTGGAAAGTCTATTTATACTCTATCTCTTATATTGAGACATAAGTCGTATTGCGATATAGTTTTCTATATACACATTTGAGATTTCGAGCTGAGTTTATCTCGCTTACATATTTCTCGAAGTATGTGTTGGAAAGCTTTCGCTTCGACCAAGTTCATCTTATATCATGTGAAAATTTCCGAGTAACATATTACATGAGTTGTGTGATACAATCATTTGATGTAGTCTTGGAATGTTTCGTTATGATTATTTCAATATCTTGAAAATTGCTTTGATGCTAATAGTGTGTGAAAACGGCTATTGTCATCCTCTGAGAAAGTTTCAGTGATTGAAATAAAGAGCTTAGATTCATGTAACCATGTTTCGATGATATAAACATAGTGTGTTATCACATTTGTGTGTAAGTCCAAAACCGGGAACCTGAAGTATGCGTACCCGTACACGTACTGGCGGTTGTTGGATGTGTGGGCATTTACGCATACTAGCGGAAGTCTCACGTCCGTGAATTTCTGCTGGAGTTTGGAATGTAAATAGGTATGCGTACGTATGCATACTGGCGTAACCAAACTCGGTCTGGCTACTTAAGTATGTGTATACGTTTGCATACTTGAGTTGGTTACATTCTAAAATCGGTTGTGTACATGAACTTAAACATTTATAAATTAAGGAATGCAATCTTTGCAAACCGTGGCTATAATGTTCATGAATTGATTCGAGTGAATTAAACCGATTTTGCTTCAATTGTGTTCTTATATACTTCAATTGAACGGCTCTTTAACTAGTTTCATTTGAGTCATTTAAACTAATTATGGTTAAGATGAATAAAGTTAATATGAGAGTAATCATATGGCTAACTTCGGTTAACTATTTGTGAGCCAACATGGTGTACACGTTTGGGTACGGTTACATAAACCTAAATGAGGGTACATTTCATTGTGTGTAACAAGCTAAGTTCGATCTAACGGTTGAAAGATATTAGCTTGGTTGAATCAGGTTTTTCATCTAACGGTGAATATTGAATGCTTTGTTACCAAGGTAACTTGGATTGCAAACCCTGATTTGAAAACTATATAAAGGAGAACTCTAGAAACTGGGAAACCTAATCTCCACACTTCTTGTGTGTTACTAGTTGCATAAACTAGAGTCGATTCTCCTTTAACCTTAGGTTTCTTCGAGACCTTGTAAGTTAACGACTTCAAAGACTTCATTGGGATTGTGAAGCCATGCCCAACTATTTTCTTTGTAGTTGCGTGTTCTGATATTTCCCGTAACTATCTTATTGAGTACAATTAAAATAATTGACTCGAGATTAATTTCTCCGATAGGAAAGATAAAAGTAATCACAAACATCTTCGTCTCATCGTTTGTGATTCCACAATATCTTGTTTCGCTAGTCGATTAAGATTATTGTGAGGTGATTGATAATACTAGGCTGCTCTTCGGGAATATAAGTCCAGTTAATCAATTGGTTCATGTTCACCTTGATTTATCAAAATACGGAACAAAAACTCTTGGGTATTTCTGTGGGAGACAGATTTATTCAATCTATAGACTTTTCTGTGTGAGACAGATTTGTTTATCAAGTCTTCGACTTTGGGTCGTAGCAACTCTTGGTTGTGGGTGAGATCAACTAATAGTTTGTAATAGTATATTTTGATGATATCTTGATCTTAAGTCGCAGTCTAAAAGAACATCCCATTCATATTTCTAAGGTATTCAAGGTTTTACATGATAACTCATTATTTTTGAATTTGAAGAAATGTACTTTTATGTCAAATGAAGTCACTTTCTTATGATATGTGATATCTTTTAAGGGTATTCATGTGGATCCTTCAAAAGTAAAAGCTATTTTGGATTGGCCCGTTCCAACTTCTATTAAAGAGGTGCAAAGTTTTCATGGTCTAGCTTCTTTTTATAGGCTCTTTGTGAGAAATTTCAGCACAATTGTTGCACCTATGACATGATTGTTTAAATAAAAAAAAGTTCATCTGGACAAAAGAAGATGATAAGAGTTTTAATACTCTGAAGGAGAAGTTATGCACAGCTCCTATACTTGTTTTGCCCAACTTCTCTAAACCTTTTCAAGTTGACTGTGATGCTTTTATTACTGGAATTGGAGCAATGTTCTCACAAGAAAGACATCAAGTTTCTTATCACAGCGAGAGGAATTCCGACACACAAAGAAAATGGTCTACGTATGAGTTAGAATTACTTGCTCTGGTTCAAGCTCTTAAGCAGTGTCATACTTATTTGGTACATCGTGAGTTTGTCATCAATACTGATAACCATGCATTGAAATTTCTTCAGACTACTGCAAAGGTTAATCATATGTATGATCGTTGGTTATCCACAATTAATAAGTATACTTTCTTTATCAGACACAAAAGTAAAAAATTGAATCAGGTTGTAGATGCTCTAAGTTGAAGAAGACATCTTCTGGTATCTATTCGCAATGAAATCTTTGCTTTTGATTACATTAAACACATTATGCTGAGGATGTCAATTTCAAGTCACTTTGGAGCAATGCAGTTCTTTAGCTCATGGAGTTGACGATTTTCCCATTCAAGAAGGCTTTTTATTTAAAGGTAATCGTCTATGCATCCCTAATGGTTCTTTACGCCTGAAATTAATAAGTGAATTGCATAGAAGTGGATTTGGTGGCCATTTTGGTCGAGAAAAAATAATTTCATTTTTAGAAGAGAGATATTATTGTCCTTCCCTCAAGCGTGATGTTCAAAAATATGTAATGAAGTGTATGGTTCGTCAAAAATCTAAGGGTATAGTTCAGAATACAAGACTTTATACTCTTTTACCAATCCATGAAGCTCCTTGGGTTGATATTAGTGTGGATTTTGTTTTGGGTTTACCTCGTACATATATAGGGAATGATTATGTTATGGTGGTGCTTGATAGATATTCCAAGATGGCTCATTTTATTGCCTGTAAAAAGTCTACAGATGCTTCCAATGTTGCATCCTTATTCTTCAAAGTGGTTCGTTTACATGGAGTTCCTAAGTCTATTACTTCTGATAGAGATACCAAATTCTTGAGTTATTTCTGGAAGACACCGTTGATGCGTTTATGAACTACTTTACAGTTCAACACTACTTCTTATCCTCAAACAGATGGTTAAACTGAAGTGGTCAATCATTCTTTGGGAAATTCGATTAAAGCTAAATATGTTGATAACAAGAAATAGTGGGATACTTTCCTACCTCATATGGAGTTTTCATTCAACACTTTGGTGAACAAATCTACCGGTAAAACTCCATTTGAAATTGTTTACTCTAAGGTGCCTAATCATGTTTTAGACTTGGTAGTACTTCCTAAGTTACATAATTCCAGTGTCAAGGATGATAATTTGTTAGAAAAAGCTTCCCAGCTTCATCATGAAGTGAAATAAAAACTTGAGGATTTTAATGCCTGATACAAGGATGCTACAGATAAGCATAAACGATACAAGTCTTTTCAGGAAGGAGAGCTAGTCATGATTCATCTGCACAAAGAAAGATTTCCAGTTGGAAATTATAACAAGACTAAGATGAAGAAGTATGGACCTTTTAAAGTTTCAAAGAAGATCAGTGACAATGCTTATGTGATTGATCTACCTAAAGACTGGAATATTTCCAATGTGTTCTATTTCCAAGAGATTTTCACTATTCATGGTGTTAATGAAATCTTGCTTGTTACTTCTAACTTAGAGACAAGTTATTTTCAAGAAGGGGGAGACTGATGCAGGACATCTCTTTTCAATTACAGACGTAGCATAGAAGCTATCTGTCTTTCTATGTTTCCTAGTTTAAGTATTTTTCTTTATAGTTTTAGTTTATGTTTATGAATCCTATTTTTTTAAAACTTTTTTATTTAGTTTCCTAGTCGGTTTGTTTATAGCCTATATAAACAGGCAGTCTTTGTTAAGACAACACACATTACTGTGAAGATTAAAATACATAACCTTATTATTCTTTCTTATATCTTTATGTCCACGTTTCTCTTATATTCTTTGCAACTTGTTTCCCTTCTCATCTCTGAAAGTTTAGAATTACTTTAATCTCTTATCAATATCTTATTCTCTCTATATTAGTAGATGATGTCTCATGCATAAAAACCAGGAAACATAATTTGGTTGGAAAAAGTCATCATTCTCAACTATTTACGTCAGCACACCAAATCCAAGATAACGACATTTTTATGAATTTGATTAAGCAAAACGACAATCAATGGAACCTGTAAAAAGTTCAACAATTCTTCTCCCACTCAGAGTATGTTAGAGAATAGCTCGGTTGAACCCACCAAGCGTTGGTATGTCAAGTTTGGTTGTCATATTTTAGTGAATCAAAACTCAATTAAAGAGTCGCTTGATTATTTACTAGAGACAACTTCGTATAGGTTAGGCTAGAAAGATTAGGATTATGAGACATACAAGTATTACTGGAAGGCTTGAAGAATGTGAAGAAGTAACAAGCTACAACAACGACATCATCCTTCCTCTTGAGGTTAGTAATATTTTAACTTGAACTGTTTCATTCACAACGTATCTTTCAAGTCGTGCTATATTGAAAACATAACTGAAAATCTGTGAATGATTATACTCTAGTAGTAAGACATAGTGTTAAGGAATTAGAATATAAAGTATAACGCTTATCTTTTGAACTTCGTATATAAGACATCGACATAATCGTATGAATGCTATTTTGATTATCTGAATGGGTAAAGATGGAGATTTCATCCTAGGAAACAATGTTTATATTTTTTTAAAGGAAGTACATTCATGAACTTCTTTTATGAATGAAAGGGAAATCGTTAGGTTTATTGGTATTATTATTCATTGCATATCTTTGGATTACCAATATGTGTGAGTTAGTAGAGCCGATCATAACTTGTTATGTATCTTGGTAAAACTAGTCACAGTGCCTGACTTATGTATTGGTATGACTTTTATTAGTGTAACCGATCCTAAGTAATCACCTGAGATGGTATGATCGATATTTGTAATTGGTGCAACCGATCCTAGTAATTGGTATGACCAATCACAAAAGAGTTGTGTAATCGATCCTTGTAATTGGTGTAACCGATCCTAGTGACTTGTGTAACTGATCACAAGTAATACCATGAGAATATGGTAACCGGTCCTGGTAATTGACGAAACGATCCTAGTAACTCGATGTAACCTTATCCGGTAACTATATTAAGGTAGAACTGATCCTTGTGTTTGGTAGAACCGTAACCCATGATTAGTGTATTGATATTTGATCAATCACTTAGTTGTTTTTGGAATACAGATGAACCAATTCTAAACTTGTTTGGAAATGTGGTGTAATCGATTCCAAGATTGTAAATATGAAAAAGGATTTACAAAGAAAATAAGATGGCGAAATCTCTTACGACCACTCGTTTAAAGACTTCATGGGATCAAGAAGCTCTACGAGCTGGGAAACTAGATAATTGCAGTGTTGTTAGTTTTCGCTTTGATTTGATTGACTAATGGTTGTTGAACTTTGATTGCACCTAGTTTGTTTATTCTTGAGAATCTTCTCCTCTGATATAAGATTCACTCAAACTAGATCGAAGTTTCGACGGGATCTTTAGAACCGTTTGTAGATTTAAATACATCTTGTAATAATCCATTGTTAACAGACTCCGTTCTGTGCGTGATTGATCACAAGAGATTCAAGTGGTGTTGTACAGGTGTTTATTGAAGATTAAAGAAGATTTGAAGACAAAGAATATTTCTGATTTGGTTTCTATATCTTTGGTGTGCACAAACCTTGATAGGCTGGGATCCAACTAGAATCGGATTTATTAGATTGATTAGTTGTGTAAGATCGGCATCAACTTATAGTTTCTTGTTTGATTCTATATTAATTGATTACAAATCTAAACTCTGCTACTTCGGTAGTTGTTGGATAGATTGATCTGGCCAGGCAAAGGAGTTTATTTGTTAAACAGGAGAGCCTTTGCTTTTGACTTGAGATATCTTCATCTGAAAGAATCAAGAGAGTTGTTACCAAACAGATTTGTTGTTCCTTTATGATGTGACTCAATAATGTTGTAGTAAAAAGGGTTGTCGTTCACTCGGACTTGATGAAATCGATCTTAGGATTTAATAAAGAGAACTAATAAAAATACAAAATATATACACAATTTATGTCACAAGATGGAGAGAGTTACTGGGATTCAGGATTCCGCCAAACTCATAACAAAAGGTTCAAATATTAATTCTTTTAACAATTATAGCTCAACAAATAAAAACATGGACTCTTATTTTTGCCAAGGTTGATTCTCAAAATATTAGTTATAAATCGTAAGCATGGGACATCAAACATTTAAGCAAGCATGACCCATCTAATAAAATAATAACTAATTTAATCAAATCATAATTCAATTTTTAATCAGTGCAAAAGTCATAAAAAGAATTAATTAAAATTACCCATGTATGAAATTCGCCTTCCTCCGTCGTCCCAGTGATGGGTTCTAGCTCATCATGTTGGAAACACGCTCAAAATCCATTTTTATTGCTCAAAGGAGGTGTACAAATGATGAAAAGGGAGAAGAAATTATAAAACCGGGTTTGTAACGGTTTTATTTGTTACAAACCCGATCTGTTACAGAGAACGATAAAACAAGAGTGTCGTTGACACTGTTGATTTAAGTCTGCCTATAGACTACGACCCACAAGAACGACGGTCCGGCGTGCGTTGAATGTTCTTCATGTTCTTCAATGGCAGCAGCAGCAGCAAAATTTTCCAATCGACTTTTATTGCTCTGTGGTCGCTCCCAACTCTACCAAACTCTCCATCCCTCTTCTACTCGACCTCAGCAACTTATATATACTTGACAGGAGCAAAGATTACTCCTCATTACTCCCGAATATCTTCCCATTACTCGGTTTTTAAAGAAAATATTTTGTTTCCTTTTTACTTCTACACGGCTTCGATGTCAAATACGTGTCAAGCTTCCTTACTTAACTCCTACACGTTTTTGAAGTGACCAAACACGAGCAAACTCGTCGAATCACGATGTTATCCCGTGTTTTTTTCTTTCCCGGCGTGTGCTCTCTGCTTTTCTTCTCGCGACAATTCCAAACAAATTTAGACGACCAATGACCCACACCAGCCCTTAGGGCCCAGAGGAAGATACCCAATCAATTCCAAACCATTGAGTCTCCTTCTAACTCGTCCAAAAATCCGACCAAAATCTGCCAGCTTCTTGTTAAAAATTTCCCGCCAAAATAATTTTCAAACGAGGAAGAAAGGGTTGCCCTTATCCCACAAAATTGGGGTGCGAATAACAACAGGTGCCCCTTAGTAATTGGGTTACCCCTTATCCAAAGTGGGAGTCCGAATATCGAAGTCCTCCGGGGTGTTCCGAGCAACTTTTCTGAGCCGAATTTTCCAACAAATATTTATTTCCAAAAATACCTAAAAATACATAAAAACACAATATTAGTACAAAAATCGAGTTCCAACAATACCAAAGACCGAGGACAATTCGACACAAAAATGTGTCTATCACTTTACTGTTTGGAATACGATCCAAAGGAATTTTTCTAGTGCGTGCACTTATTGAATGTCGGAAGCGCAGGGATACTAAAGAAACTAGGTGAACTATAGGTTAGTTTTCTTGGTCTCAACTATACAAAGTTTGTTAGATTTTGTATAGCGGCTTAATTCTAAGAGTATTCAATTCTGGACTAGGTCCCGGGTTTTTTCTGCATTTGCGGTTTCCTCGTTAACAAAATCTTGTTGTATCATTTACTTTTATTTTCCGCAATTATTATTGTTGTTATTATAATTTAAAGTAAATTACACAAACGTTAACTCCGTATTACTTGATAGTGATCCTATAGAGTTTGGTTAAGTCCAAACCTATTATCAAGTAATCACACTTTGATTGTTGTATAGATAATCACTTTCGGTAAGAGGACTTATAAGTGGATAAATTAAAGATTGTGGTGTATTTGGGTTCCCTCGTCTTTTCAATTGGTATCAGAGCTGGCAAACACAAAAAGATCTAAAAATTTGTGTTTGGTGCAATCCAACCTATAAGAATTGAATCCGATGGATGATTCATTTAACATTTGAAAGATATTAAACTCTCTTCCAGAAGATACTGAAGAGCATTATTCGGTACTTGTCAAGATGTTAGAAGAAAAGATTGAAAATTTTGAGCTAAGAGGTGCAACACCTATGGCAACACCGATGCCAACTACTGGAAAACTTCAGTCCAGTCCAGGAGAAAAATCGTTTGATCAAAAATTATACCGATCTATGATTGGAAGCTTGTTATACTTGACTGCAACAAGACCAGACATTGTCTTCAGTATGGGATGTTGTGCCAGGTTTCAAGCAAATCCGAAAGAATCACATCTAAAAGTCAGAAACGAATTGTAAGATACGTTAATGATACACTGGATTATGGTTTATCATATTCTATGGATACGAATAACATTTTGTTGCCTATTCAGATGTTGATTGGGCAGGATGTGTAGAAGATCGAAAAGGCACTTCTGGTGGTTGTTTCTATGGTGGTCAAAACCTCGTGGCCTTGCATAGCAAGAAACAAAACTCACACTCTTAATCGACATGTGAAGCAGAATATATTGTTGCTGGTACATGTTGTACCCAACTTCGTGGATGAAACAAATGCTCATTGACTATGGCATAAGCATTCCAACTATGAGTATGCTTTGTGATAACTCAAGTGCCATTCGTCTAACATAAAATCCTGTAGAACATTCACGTACTAAACACATAGATATTAGATACCATTTTATTAGGGAATTGTATGAGAATGGAGTTATCAAACTAGAATATGTTCCCTCTAAAGGTCAACTAGCTGATATTCTCACTAAGCCATTAGATAGGGCAACCTTTTAAAATCTAAGGAAATATATTGGCATTGTTAAGGTATATTAGTACCTTATGATTACGGTTTTCAACTTTTGCTATTGGCATGCATTAGTTAAAACCGGTTCAACCTTTCTCTGGTAAAGGTTGCTTTTGTCTTTTGCTCTTGCGAGAGGATGACAACACAATGGGGGAGAGTTCTAACTTGAACTTGCGCTTAATGATATATCTTTCTGGGGAGAAGAGGGTGCGGAATGTGAGGTAACGAATTTGTTAGTTAATCATTTTCCTATTTAAGAAAAGATTGAGTTTATTGCATATATTTTGCTTTTGCTTAACAACATTCGGTACAATTGATGTTTATTCCATTATGTGTGTATGGATGTGTGTGTGTGATTCAATTGTTTCCGGTTAAGAAAAACTGGTTTGATATCTTTCTTTATTGTTTGGTATCAATTATTTTTGGCTTAACGAAATTTCGGTGCAATTGATTTGCTTTAATGTCTATGTTTGTTTCAATTGCTTCCGGTTAAGAGAAATAATTTTGCAAGTCAATTTATTTGGTTTGTATGTATTGTTTATGACTTAACAAAATACGGGATAATTTGTTTAGTCCAAATCGATTCCGGATAAGAGAAACTAAGTTAATTCTGATCTTAGTTAGACTTATCAAAGTAAAGGATTCGGTTATTCAAGTCTAATCGAATGCCTTGAAAAGAAATATTAGTTAACTAACCTAGTAATTGTATTGTCTAAAGTTTAAGGTCTAAGTTATTGTCTGAATAATTAGAGCCGATAAGAAAAATAAAGTCAATTATGATCTTTATTTTGGTCTTATCGAAACGAGCGATTGCATTTGTGCAATCGGTTTAGCAAGGGAACTAAGTTTCTTAGTCAATTTGTTAAACTATTAGGGAAAATTGTTTCGGGAAATTGTTTCCCTGATAACATATTAAAACCAAATTACTTGTAGTTTCGGTTTTGATATTGTTATCTAAAATGGTATGTGAAACCTTCGTGCTTAACTCTTATAGGTTGTACAATTATTTTAGATTTGTAAGATCCTTTCGGTTTTACCTTTATTTGCTCGAACCTTTGTCATTTTGTGAAAAAAAGTGGAGAAATATATGGAGTAAACATGTGATTTGTAATCCCTTAGGAAAGGACAATTGTGCTTAAACTTTATATCTAACGAAAGAGTAAAGCATTGACTAATGGGGAGCAACATATCATATTGCTAGTGTAGTTATCTTGACTACAAAAGAGGGATAACAAAGATGTTCGGATTGGAAATATACCTATCTTGCCTTTAGGGGGAGTATTAGCTTTGTTATTCAAATGTCAACAACGGCATTACAAATAACCGATCCATGTGTTTGGTAGAACCGTAAACCCATGATTAGTGTATTGATATTTGATCAATCACATAGTTGTTCTTGGAATACAGATGAACCAATTCTAAACTTGTTTGGAAGTGTGGTATAATCCATTCCAAGATTGTAAATATGAAAAAGGATTTACAAAGAAAATAAGATGTCGACATACTTTGAACATGATCGATAACTCTCATCTTTTATTGTTCAAAGATATTTCTTAATAACTCAAGGAGATCCCGGACCGAAATAAATTAAGAATCTTTTAATTAAGGTTATTAATTTTATATGCTTTTAATTACCAGCAATTAAATGCACTGGAAAATAAAAAATTGGTAATGTGCATTTACTAATTGGAGATTTTCTAGTGAGATTTCGGAAATATTGGACAAAGCATTTCTAGTAATTATGAAAACCGATTTGGGAATTTATTGCATATCTTAAGAATAATTCGGTTTTGGAAATTCTTGGTGTCCAAACATCCTTGGTCTATAAATACCCAAGATTTGCATTTCGAGCAAACTATTCTAAGAGCCAGCAAAACTACTTCTTTGTGTTGTTACTGGTGGAGCCGTCTATCCAGAGAGGAAAGTACCATAATTAGGCGAAATCTCTTACGACCACTCGTTTAAATACTTCTGTGGGATCAATAAGCTCTATGAGTACCGTTGCTGCGAAACTAGATAATTGCAGTGTTGTTAGTTTTCGATTTGATTTGATTGACTAACGATTGTTGAACTTTGATTGCACCTAGTTTGTTTATTCTTGAGAATCTTCTCTTCTGATATAAGATTCACTCAAACTAGATCGAAGTTTCGACGGGATCTTTAGAACCATGTGTAGATTTAAAGACATCTTGTAATAATCCATTGTTAACAGACTCCGTTATGTGCGTGATTGATCACAAGAGATTCAAGTGGTGTTGTGCAGGTGTTTATTGAAGATTAAAGAAGATTTGAAGACAAAGAAGATTTATGATTTGGTTTCTATATCTTTGGTGTGCACAAACCTTGATAGTCTGGGATCCAACTAGAATCGGATTTATTCGATTGATTAGTTGTGTAAGATCGGCAGCAACTTATAGTTTCTTGTTTGATTCTATACTGATTGATTACAAATCTAAACTCTTCTACTTCGGTAGTTGTTGGATAGATTGATCTGGCCAGGCAAGGGAGTTTGGTAGGCCTCGAAAGGTATATAAATTTTAGCCTACATGTTATAATCCGCAAGTGCACGGTGTCTTGGTTGTAGAACTGGGCACGTACGAGTCGAACCACAGAGACTTGTGGTGCTCTTGTATTGATCAAAGGCTTGCTAACTGAATTTCTAGTGTGACAGAGTAACAAAAGGGTGTTTTGCCGATACGGCTGATTTGAAATGTATTGAACCTAAGCTAAGGAAAACAGCAAGAGTAAATTGTAACAAAAAGGGAGCTCTAGGGTGTCGAATCCACCACCCTACCTCGGCCTAAGACCGTTCAATTTTTGATATTGTTTTCGTCCCTTGTAATGGCAAGTCTGCCATTTCCAGGGTCTCAATGAAAGAGTTATTATCAACCAAAGCAATTAACTAATCCCTAGTATTAGTTGTCTTGTCATAGTACAACTAATCACAGATCATGTTCACTACTTAGATGATTCAACCTAACTTAAAATGGGTATTCTAATCACAATTAAAGCATCTCTCCCAAGCACTAGTTGTCTTCTCAGGGCACAACTAGTCTGAGGATTAATAGTATTTCAATGAAGCATGAATTGCACACATATTACACAGAAGAACCTGACTACAAAGCATACATGGCATGCTTTGTGAAAGTAAAGTGCAAATGTGTTAAGATTATGTATACCCCAAACAATAAAGCACAACAAAAACGAGATATCGAACATGAGCAATTCTTAGCAAAAGGTTATGGGTTTCATCCGAACCCTAGCAGAATTAAACTAAAACATGATGAAATAACAAAATACAAAATTAAAACTAAAGTGACCGACCGGATAATCCAGCGTAAGTCTCTACACACCCAGCTTACTTCAATTTATACATGCAAATAAAAATTCCCAAACCCTAATTCTCAAAATCGAGATAAATCAAAAGTACTCTCTCACCCACGTCGCTCCTCACTTGTCTCCTCTGTCAATCGTTTCAGCTACTCCATGCGTCCACAGCTGATGAAAACCCTAGACCTAATCCTCTTCTCTTTCTATTTCTCACTTAGTCTCTAGGGCAGAAACTATGAGAGAAATAGAGGGAGGCGGGGAGGTGGTTGTTGCGGTCTGCCGTTGTTGTGACACGAGATGGTGGTGGTGATGGCTTTTCAGGAGAGGGAATGGTGGTGAAGGTGATGTTGCGAGGGTTTGGTCGGGAGATGGGTTTGTCAGGGTATGGAGAAGGGGGTGGCGGAAGAGCAGAGGGAAGAAGAAAGAGAAGATGAAAATGAAATGGAGTGGGTCGACTAGGGTATAGGTATAGAGGTCTTCAGTGTTGAGCGGGTGCATCGACTGACGATGAGGAGGTCTCAGCGAGCGTAGGATGCATAGGAAGGAAGATCACACGGCTCAGGGAGGTAAGCGGTTTTGGCTTGATCTAGTGTTGCACGGGAGCAGCGATCTTCGATGCACGTGGAGGCAGCGACCGTTGGATGAGGGAGAAAGAAATCTCAACGTCTCAGAAGAGACGGGCTCGGATCCGGGTCGTGAGTAGCTTTAGCCCATGTCTTCCTTGTTGGGTTGCAACTGATTCGCGCGCGGGCTTTGGCTATCTGCTCCATAGATGCTTGACTCCAATTCTTCTGCTCTTTTGCTCCTTAGTTTCTCCGAGCTTTATTTATTACCTAAAAACACAAAATTAATTAATACAAATATTTATTCTTGAAAACAAAGAAAACACAGAATCTGGGATAATATCTGATTTCTAAGCGCAAAAGATGAGTAAAATGCCAATAAAAAGGTGTATAAATATGCACTATTTGGCACTCATCAAATACCCCCAAACCTGAATTTTACTTGTCCTCAAGTGAAATAGAAATGAAGAAATCCTAACTATACCCCCATCGCAGTCTCTCGAATGCATTTAGCGTATGCACTAAGCCTTTAAACCCTAGGTGTCCCTAGTGGACGAGTTGTAGTCTCGTGAGGGTTTACCAGAGGTGTACCCACAAAACCTTCTCTAACTTCAGAGTGTAAAAGAGTCTCAAGCCTCCAAGAAGCTATGAAGACATAGAGTTTCTGCATGCTAGTAACATGAAGTTAGAACTACCAAAGAACGCATTCTCATCCTTAAGTGCTGAGCGAGAAGTAACCATACCATATGAAAGAATTCGGATTCGATTGTGATCATAAGTCTCAACTTCTGCCTCACCATTAGGATTTTATGATAATTGCACTCAAAAAGATCGCTTTTTAGTCTCTCATGTGTGCAGGCAGGAATAAAGAGAAAAATCCCGCACACGTTGTAGGTAAGAAGGATAACCTTCCGAAATAAAACTGAGACTCCACAATGTGGACAAAAGAATCTTTTTCTGATGATCTCTAAGAAAGGAAATCAACCATTAGAAAGGGGTGGGAGTACTCACTCACTTCTCACCCGATCGGCAATTAATATCACTCTCTCATAAGAACCATAGAAACGTCTTCACTCTTCGGTCTTCTGGTCTTCAATTGTTGATGACGAACTTCTAAACTTCACAAAACTTGACAATTTTTAACTTTTCTACTCAAATTCCTTGTTGTTTGGATTTTTTCTTTTTGAACTCTTCTTTACCATGGTGGTAGCAAAAATAAACTACAATATTTTTTTGATTTTTTGATTTTTTGATTTTTTTTTTTTTTTTAATTACAAAAGTGAAAATAAAAATACAAATAATGACACAACTAACTCCATGGACAAAGGACTTTATCACTCAATTTTTCCACAACTTGTATTGTCTTGATTTTATAAATTTTATTAATTCTCATCATATTTTCTTTTCTTTGTTGTACATAAACCTTGGACTATATCAATTTTTCTTTCAATATTCGATTCTCGCTCCTATTCTTTGACGATGATGTGTTTCTATGGGTCTTGCTGATTGAGAGAGAGAATGATGCTAACTACAAATCGGTATTTAGAAGGAGTTTTCATCGTTAGACGTCACCCTCATGATTGACAAAAACTAGCACTCAAGAGATCAAAAGTAGTGCTGAAAATGGTGCGAAGTTGGGTAGCTCACCATTCCTACCCGGAATTTACGCATGGTGACACACACTCTAACAGCTTTTCTAGAAAGTTGCAAAAAATTGAAGGTTGGTGCCTCACTTGATGTAAAATGGGTAGTCTCCACTATGGGTGATCACAATTCTACTACCGAATATCTAAACAGCACCTAATTCGCTCCTCCCGGTATGGTTAAATCCAATTTTAACGCTCTAATCAACTAAGGAACCCGATTGTGTTCTCCTAAGACTTCTAACTTTTGTTATTTCGGTCAAAACTCTCTATGTAAACATAGCTAGAAGCATGCTAGTGACTCTAAAATCTCTAAAAGTTGGAGGTTTTTATTTGCAAAAAGAGTTTTTGAATTTTTTTTTTTTTTTTTTTTTTTTTTTTTTTAATATGAAAATAAAAGATTAAAAAGACTAAAAACTCTATATGCAAATGCAAATGTACCCCCAAACCTAAATCAAACATTGTCCTCAATGTGTCGACATATAGAAAAAATTTGAAACAGTCACATACCAAGAGAACTATGCTGATAAGAGAAAAGGGAAGAGATTACCGGATATCGGCGGAGCAAGGTTGAGCTTCATTCGTCAAGGCTAGAATCCAATATTCTCAACGGAGATCATATCGGATTAGCATAATATATGTGCAAGAAGACTCAACCAAATCAAGAAAAGAAAAATTTAACAAGTCCTACTGGATATATACTGTGAAAATGCACCATAAACCAACAGTCTAAAGAGTTGAGGATCAACCCAAAAGACGATATGTACACACATTAACAGCCTTACACAAATATAGTATGAGAGTGCAAGTAAGACTGCAAATGGGAATGAGTTTCCCCCAAACCTAAACTTGTGAATGGGTGTGTTTGGAAGCACAAAATCTTGCAATTTTAAAGGTACATCATGCAAAAGGTCTAACTCGAAATGAGTTTTGCTAATTACAGGCAGACATACACATTCCAACTGTGGCTCCTTAAGAGTGTCATACTTTGATGCAAAATAGTCCAAGAGGACTTGGGAAGCACAAAGCTCTAGGCCTAAGTTAGGCATTTTTAGAAAAGTTGGTTTTGCAATTTTGTGACAAACTACACCTAGGTTTGGTGGAGGAGTTTCAATTTGTGACTCGGGAGAGGTTAGGTACATCTAGGTTGTTTTCATTTTTAAAATCATTTGTACCATCACACACTTTCCTAAAATCAAAAGAGGGTAAATCATGTTCACTTTCACAGGACAATTCCACAGGATCCATATCAACATCACATGCATGAATATCAGAAGAAGCATCATTCATAGGGTTCACAGAAGAGACAATTAATGTCTCTGAACCTAAAGATTCTACTACATTTTCAAAATACACATGCTCTTCATATTCATCATCATCATCATCATCATAGCAAAAATCCATCTCTCCATTCAAAATTGTAGCATTTTTAGTGTACTCATTTACCTCTAGATTAGGTTCATATTCAACGTTAGGGCCGTATGAGTAAGACTAGAAACAATATTTTCAATCCTATCATTTTGTAATTCAATCAGGTGAAGAATCATTTTGAGTTTTTCTATTGAAGGAGAGTCTTCACTAGTGGGTATGCAGTCCTCATATGGATATTCATTGTATGGTTGTGCATGAGGTTCACTAGAGAAGGGAATTTCAGACATGTTGCTATATGGATGGTCATGCATTGCATTCATTTCAAGCCTAGCATTTTGCTCCAAGAGTGTTTCCATTGTTGATTGCAAACTAGGAGTTGGGGGAGTATAAAATTGTTCATCTCCCCCACTGTGGTGAATGATGCATGTGTGCAGGTTGATTATGGTCCCAATAGTCACTTCTAGACACTTCGTACATTGGATTATCATGGTTTTCCCTAGACTGTCTAAAAGCATGCGAGAATATAACAATACTCAGCAGGTGGTCTAAGCCACCACATAAGGTGCAAGCATGCATTTCATATTGCCTAGAAAAACTAGATTCGACAGATTGCTTTTCTAAAGCAGATTGCCTATCTAAAGCAGATAGTCGAGCTTCTAATTGATCTAAAAGTGATGACCGGGTATGAGAAAATTGTTCCTTTTCAACCCGTGGTGGATGATGTATGTGATCATAATGATTAGGGTATGTGAGATCGGGGCCCCGAGAAGGCCCATAAAATTCCTAAAGTCACTATGGTATGTGGGGTGTTCATCCTGTGAAAGGTGCCCGTAAGCAAGCTCTCTAAGGGATTTGTTTGTATCCCCAGATGCGGACCAAAATCCTGACATGATTTATCAACTCAAATTGAACTCACAATCTAATTTGGTTTATGTGGGTTTTGTTTGGTTTAAATGGGTTCATTTTTGGTTTGTTGGGTTTTGGTTTGTTGTAGGCTTGTTGTTTGGTTTTTGTGAGATTTGGTTTGTTTGGGATTTGTTGTTTGAAGCCCAGGATTTGTGAAACTGCACAGCCCAGAAGTAGAGCCCAGATGCACAGTAAGGCTTGTCAGCCCAGGTTGGGTTGAGTTGGGCTCGGTTTGGTGTAAGCCCAAGTGGTTGTGTGCAAAGCCCAGGTTGTGTTAGTTCTAGCCTAGAAGATCTGGACCAGCTTGGTTGTGAAGACAGCCCAGCAGATTGAACTGCATAGCCCAGTTGAACAGCCTAGTATTTGGGCTTCTAATTTGGTTTTTGTGTGGGCTGGTTTGGTTTATTGTGGGTTAGCCCAGTTGCTGTGGGTTTCAATTATGCTCAGCCCAGCTTGATTGCAAGGGAGCAGAGCCCAGTTCTTAGTGGCTTTCAGCCCAGGTTCTTCTTGTGCGGAGTTGTCTACGCAACCCAAAGTCACGTAGGTTTCGGGGTGTGTGCGGTTTGGCCAAATGATGCAAAAATTAAACACAAAGCACAGCTTGTGCAGACGAGATTAAGAGGCGAGTTTATGTGATCAATCATAAACTCGGAGCAACACACACTGACAGAGCAAGTAATAAGCCGGGTCTATGCACAGATTGCAAATGAGCAAAGCTTAAGAACACAAGGTACAGGGCAAATGGGTTGTGTCAACTCTCTGAGTTGATATCAACTCCCTCAGTTGACTTCAACTTGGGATTACAGCCAGCCTAGTTATCCAAGTTCAATCTCACAGCTACAGGGGCTGGAGGTGAACACAAGGTTTGTCAAGGCCTAGGGTTGAAAGTACAGGCCCTGTAGAGGCCTAGATTGCTCAACAACTTATACAACAGCACAACTTAGATAGCTTATGCACAGATTTACAATTGAACACACAGGTAACACGAATTCACACAAATGACACTTCCTCACGAACCGAGCACACAATAAAGATTGGCAAAGATATGTGCTTTTCCTTGGTCCGGCTCGGGTTAACCACAAGACAAGGTAGCTAAAATTCTACGACTCAACTCACAAATTCAGGGGTTGGAGTTCGGCTCAGAGCAGATGGAAGCTAAGGTCACAGGGGAATGAGCAACTACTCAGATGCAAGTGGTGACACAGTCAACAGAGTCTGCAGACTCAACAGATGGGAAGGCAACTAGTTCAGTTGCCTCTACTTTTCACAAGATATGCTCACAACACAGGTCTCAGGTTGCACACTCAGCAAGGGAAGTGGTTCAACAGGCAAGCAAGGGTTACATGGCATTCATTCAATGATCGGCAAGGCAGATACACAACAATTGAGTTTAACAATTATAGTACGTATCAAAAGATTATATTCTCAACTCGGATGTGCACAGGCGATTTTTCATAGCATGCACAAATGCAGACAAATTATCAGCTTATTGATTTTAACAAACAAAGACAGTTTAAGCAAGAAAATCTCACTCGATCATGCAAACATGGCAGCTTAGCATTCAATATGGAAATTGCAGGTGGAGTCACTAACCCGTGCAGCCAAGATGGCCGTGTCTTCGCCGCAACTATGCTCGGAAATTCAAAAGTGGGTGTGCACACAAACACAAAGTGCATAATGGCTAACCTTAAGTCTGCGCCTTTCCTTGTCTCCTTGGGTTGGCTTGTCTCAATTGCTCATAGGCACAAAGACACTGAAGTGCAAAGGCGAAAAGAGAGTCTTATAGAGAGAATGCAAGGAATGCAATAAGAAAATGCAACCAGCTATTGATGAAGTCGTTGAGAGTATGGTGATACCGCAACTCTCAGCCTATTGATGAAGCCGAGGCGACCACGCCTTCAAACCAGAGAGAGAATGTAAATAAGAAAATATGCAAATGAGTGAATATACAAAGAAGATTAACTAAGATGCAGAAATAGGCAAGTTACAGCTAAGTTATACTAGTTAAGGGCTAAAACTTTAATGCAACATATATATACAGGGGTGAAAATCAGTGAAGCGAGCCAATGAACACAGGGCACGCGCCAAGTCCCCGGCAACGGCGCCAAAAACTTGGTAGGCCTCGAAAGGTATATAAATTTTAGCCTACATGTTATAATCCGCAAGTGCACGGTGTCTTGGTTGTAGAACTGGGCACGTACGAGTCGAACCACAGAGACTTGTGGTGCTCTTGTATTGATCAAAGGCTTGCTAACTGAATTTCTAGTGTGACAGTAACAAAAGGGTGTTTTGCCGATACGGCCTGATTTGAAATGTATTGAACCTAAGCTAAGGAAAACAAATAAGAGTAAATTGTAACAAAAGGGAGCTCTAGGGTGTCGAATCCACCACCCGACCTCGGCTAAGACCGTTCAATTTTTTGATATCGTTTTTGGTCCCTTGTAATGGCAAGTCTGCCATTTCCGTGGTCTCAATGAAAGAGTTATTATCAACCAAAGCAATTAACTAATCCCTAGTATTAGTTGTCTTGTCATAGTACAACTAATCACAGATCATGTTCACTACTTAGATGATTCAACCTAACTTAAAATGGGTATTCTAATCACAATTAAAGCATCTCTCCCAAGCACTAGTTGTCTTCTCAGGGCACAACTAGTCTGAGGATTAATAGTATTTCAATGAAGCATGAATTGCACACATATTACACAGAAAGAACCTGACTACAAAGCATACATGGCATGCTTTGTGAAAGTAAAGTGCAAATGTGTTAAGATTATGTATACCCCAAACAATAAAGCACAACAAAAACAGATATCAGAACATGAGCAATTCTTAGCAAAAGGTTATGGGTTTCATCTGAACCCTAGCAGAATTAAACTAAAACATGATGAAATAACAAAATACAAAATTAAAACTAAAGTGACTGCACTGGCTAATCCAGGCGTAAGTCTCTACACACCCAGCTTACTTCAATTTATACATGCAAATAAAAATTCCCAAACCCTAATTCTCAAAATCGAGATAAATCAAAAGTACTCTCTCACCCACGTCGCTCCCTCACTTGTCTCCTCTGTCAATCGTTTCAGCTACTCCATGCGTCCACAAACTGATGAAAACCCTAGACCTAATCCTCTTCTCTTTCTATTTCTCACTTAGTCTCTAGGGCGTAAACTATGAGAGAAATAGAGGGAGGGGAGGTGGTTGTTGCGGTGTTGTTGTTGTGACACGAGATGGTGGTGGTGATGGCTTGTCGTGAGAGGGAATGGTGGTGAAGGTGATGTTGCGGAGGGTTTGGTCGGGAGATGGGTTTGTCGGAGGTATGGAGAAGGGGGTGGCGGAAGAGCAGAGGGAAGAAGAAAGAGAAGATGAAAATGAAATGGAGTGGGTCGACTAGGGTATAGGTATAGAGGTCTTCAGTGTTGAGCGGGTGCATCGACTGACGATGAGGAGGTCTCAGCGAGCGTAGGATGCATAGGAAGGAAGATCACACGGCTCAGGGAGGTAAGCGGTTTTGGCTTGATCTAGTGTTGCACGGGAGCAGCGATCTTCGATGCACGTGGAGGCAGCGACCGTTGGATGAGGGAGAAAGAAATCTCAACGTCTCGAAGAGACGGCCTCGGATCCGGTCGTGAGTAGCTTTAGCCCATGTCTTCCTTGTTGGGTTGCAACTGATTCGCGCGCGGCTTTGGCTATCTCGCTCCATAGATGCTTGACTCCAATTCTTCTCGCTCTTTGCTCCTTAGTTTCTCCGAGCTTTATTTATTACCTAAAAACACAAAATTAATTAATACAAATATTTATTCTTGAAAACAAAGAAAACACGAGAATCTGGGATAATATCCGATTTCTAAGCGCAAAAGATGAGTAAAATGCCAATAAAAAAGGTGTATAAATATGCACTATTTGGCACTCATCAGAGTTTAGTTGTTAAACAAGAGAGCCTTTGCTTTTGACTTGAGATATCTTCATCTGAAAGAATCAAGAGAGTTGTTACCAAACAGATTTGTTGTTCTTTTACTGTTTGGAATACGATCCAAAGGAATTTTTCCAGTGTGTGCACTTATTGAATGTCGGAAGCGCAGGGAAACTGAAGAAACTAGGTGAACTATAGGTTTAGTTTCTTGGTATCAGCTATACGAAGTTTGTTAGATTTTGTATAGCGGCTTAATTCTAAGAGTATTCAATTCTGGACTAGGTCCCGGGGTTTTTCTGCATTTGCGGTTTCCTCGTTAACAAAATCTTGTTGTATCATTTACTTTTATTTTCTGCAATTATAATTGTTGTTATTATAATTTAAAGTAACTTACACAAACGTTAACTCTGTATTTCTTGATAGTGATCCTATAGAGTTTGGTTAAGTCCAAACCTATTATCAAGTAATCACACTTTGAGTGTTGTATTATCTCGATCTCGTATCCATAGACGATCACACAAAGTATGAATACTTTTTTTTTTGCTCAATCAATTCAATTTTCATTACTCATTGTAAAAAAATTACAGACCAAACGTTTTAATAAAAAAATAGACAAGGTACAAAACCAAGAAAAATATGAAACTGAATAAAAACTAAGCTTAAACTGCAATCCCAAGCCCATAAGATTTAGCAGAACCTATAGTATACTCTCTCGGGAGATTCCATTGCCGACAAGAAATTTGGTCTAGTAGTAAAAATTTGACTCACCCCCTTTCTAAACCTCGCACCTCTCTTTGCAAGTGAATCTCAGAGAAATTTATTTCTCTCCAAACTATGTACAAATTGAATATTCCTTAGTAGCTCTTTTATTCTTTCCCATCTTTTCATAATGAACCAGGGAAGTTTTCCTGAGGTGTAAGCTTTAACTGCTGTACTTGAATCTGAGTGAATGCATATATTAACCTTATTATTTATCAATGCCCATTCTGCTGCTCCAACAATAGCCATAACTTCAGCAATGAAGTTTGTTGCTATACCTAAGCCTTTAGCTTCAGCATAGATAAACTCACCTTGATCACTTCTCCACACAAATCCATAACCTGCAACACCAGGATTCCCCCTAGATGCACCATCACAACATATCAATGTATGATTTATAACAGGAGAATGAATCTTACCTCCACTATCCTCTGCATTTTTATTGGCTGACTCTTCAATTCAAAATTCTTGAAAATCATGAAATCATAGCTGCACTCCCACATAAATCCTTTTATTCTTACTTGCACAGTCCTTTGTATATTGTTTTATTCTTCATTTGAACATGTTCACATCCAGTTTTTCATCATCAAAGCATATCATGTTCCTAAGGAACCATAGTTCCATCATTGTTATTGAAGCTACCAGGATCCATAACTCTTTTACAACTCCACTTTTATGTTTAGCAAAACAGATCACATCTTCATAAGACTTAGGGTTGCAAAAAAGAAATATCCCTCCAAGCCATTCCCATATTAACTGGCTAAAATTGCAATACCATAATATGTGTTCAAGGTTATCAGAACTATTCCCACACATGTAACATTTTGAAGCAAGACTGAAACCATTACCTTGCATTTTCTCATCAGTTGCACATATACCCCTCACCAGCTTCCACACATTACTAGCAGTTGTAGGATGTAAAACTGAATTCCATACATTCTTAGCCCAGTCAACCTTATTGTAATGCAATCTTATCAATTCCACTGCTGATGATACAGTAAACTCACCAGACATAGTGCCAGACCAAATTCTTTTATCTTCTTGTCTTGAAATAATGGGGAGTTCATTTACCTGAAAATAATGGAGCATTGTTTGAGGAACTAGCCATTCAACATCTACAATTAGGTCATCCACCTTCATATTAGCATTTTGCATAATATATTCATCATTTGGGTAAAGTTCCACACGAGGGTTTTCTTTGATCCAAGCATCCCTCCATACTGAGATTTGGTCACCATTGCCTGTAATCCATCTAGTATTTTGTCTTACTTCATCAATAACCCATTTTAAACCATTCCATACTCGATGACTTCTTATACCCCCGAAATCCCATTTGCAAAGTAAAATTTTGCCCTCATAAACCTCCGTCCCGCTCGCATCGAAGTCCGAATTTTCCACACCATTTTCATTAACAATGATTTATTGATCACTTCCAGCCTTCTTATACCAAGTCCCCCATCCTCCAGTGGTGCACAAGTTTCATCCCACTTAAGAGTTACACATTTTCTATCATATGGGTCTCCAGTCCATAAGAAGTTCCTTATCAATCTTTATGTCAATTCTCTTTTTTGTTCTCTCTCAACATTCCAAGTTTATTCTCATAATTTATGACCATGGGTATTGAAAAATCATAATTTTTGGTTTCGCTTCGATCAACACCTAAATCAAGGGTTTCTTCATTTAAATGAAGTTTTCGTTTTTCTTGTCTGACACGATCCTATTGTCGATCAAATATTAGTTTACCTAATAATTAATCATTTGTGTTCTTAATTTTTCTGGTATGTAAATTTTATTATAGTCTATATACAAGGATTTGATTCAAGACTTGTATGACTCTAACATACGCAAAGAGGAACACAAAATTTGGTTAAAAATCTGCCATCTCAAACTTCCCCTACAAGTTAAACCTGTTTTTATGAAGATATCTAATTGATATTGTACAAACAAGATGCAGCGAGTAAACACCTCTAGCTTGATGACTGTTGGAATCTTGCAACAATTAACAACACATTATATGTATCAAAATAATATGTAAAGAACTGAATTAAAACAACTCTACCGAAACAACTTGATGAGGGAAGAATCACAGGTTCAACAAGTTGTCCTTAACACATTAGTTCACGGGTATACTCGAGATGAGTAATGCTAAACCCCTCACAGCGAAGATGTGTCCAGGATAAGACTGCCCAATATAACTTGAATTAGCATAACGTAACTTACCCACTCTTGAACTTAGCAACATGGATTGGAAGTGAACACGCCGCGGAAAACAAAGCAAGAAGAAGATTAAAAGTAGTCTCTTCAAGTGTGTGTAGAAAACAGATTTTCCTGTGGTATTCATATGAGAAGATACTTGCAAATCAAGTTAGCTTTTTGTTTTCTTCAAAAACAAGTATTTTTTCTTGTAAAACAATTAAAACTCGTAAAAGGAATTTTCCCATAAATAAAACTCTTAAGAAAATATTTTTGGAATTAGTTTTCTAAAGAAAAATTTGCAAAAATAAATTCTATTAGACACGAGACTTGGTGCATGGTATACGCCCATATGCATGGGTTGAAACATGGGAAAAATATCGTTTGGTCCTTTTTTAGGTGGTCCCATGTCTGTTTAGTCCTTTGGGAAAACGCCTTTACTGTTTGGTCCATAATTATTTAAAAATATTAAATGGACAAAAGTACCCCTCCATGTTAATTTCTACTTATTTTTTTGTAGCAGTCCATTCTTCAAAATATGAACTGCAGTTTGACCACAATCGATTGGAAGATTTTTCTTTTCGGAATTTTAATATTTTTGAACTGCAGTTTGACTTCCTCTAGTCTGCATAATATATGCATAAAAAATGACGAGCAATCCTCCAAAATGCTTTGCACATGATCCTTCAGATGCTCGCACTCCACAGATCATTCAACTTAAACAATGAAGGATCTCCAAGATGTAAGACATCGGTCAGAAACATGGTTATATATTTATACTTATATATATCAAGAGTATAAAGCACAGTTTGGCTAGTTAGCCTATGTAACTGGTGGTTGAGATTTACTCTCCTAATACATAAATCTATGGCTATAATTTCTCCCATTAAACTATCATTTGATGACCCATTAAGGAAAATCTAATATAATAAACGACTAATTTAATAAATTCCAAACTAAATTAGTGTTTCACACTAATTGCTGATAATAAATAATTTATTAATTCCTCATAATAGTGTTTTTCACTAATTGTTCATAATAAATGATCTATAAAAAAATTTCATTATAAATTTTCCCTTAATTAAACTAATAAATTTGTATCTCCATTAATAAATAATTTTAGATTAAGGATCTAGGATCTAGGATTTAAGATTGAAGATTTTGAGTAAGAAAATGTTAAGTATTTGTGGTTGAGAATGGCGCAAGTAGTGTTGTGAACTTTCGTGCATGGTTTTAATTATTATATTTGTTGCATTTGTTTGTTTTTCGATGCACTATATTATTTTTGGAAACTTCCTATTGGGTTGTGGTTGCTCACCCCGTTTCCTCCCTTTCCACAAAAGAAAGACTATCTGACAAGAAATTATTATATATCACGGAGATTTGGTATCGTGTTTTAAATTTAATCGAAACGTTATTTTGTTTTAATTTGATACTTTTGATTTTGTAATTATTATTTGAATGTTTTGTAATTTTAAAAGTAAGATTACATTACATTTAGTAAGTTTAATTGAGCTTGAATTATTGAAATCTTTTGAAAGGAAAAATCTGGTCCTACACGAGTGGCGGTCCGGAAATTTGGACTTGCCAGCTAGATCGGACCTGACCAACAAGGTCGAACCTGTGTCCGCTAGAAGTCCGAAAATCCGGAATGTCACACAGCACCACAACAAAATCACGTGGTACCACTATTTCCAACCCCACAGCTGGGCGTGCTTTTAATTTTTAATCACAAACGTCATGTATAAAGCTTAGGTTGAACAAACTTAAGTCTTCAATTAATTTTTTCTATTTTTTGTTGTTGTTATATTCTCTTTTATATTGAAATCTAATATATTTTTATTTTAATACAAAAACCATAATTTGGCTAACTTTGTCTCAGTTAGTGGTGGTCCAGATTTATCCTGGGGAAAGATAAATCAATGGCCATGGTTATCCAAACCACACCCATTTTCTACACGTGTGCGTTAGGTTTTAGAGAGATGGATGAGTCACCGTGGGTGCTCAATCGTTTTGTACAGGTACCCAAAATCATCTATCCTAGAAATCTTGATACCCCAAGCTTCATTGTAGCAAAATTGCCTTTGCTCCCTGCATTACCAACTCCAACCATATCTACCCAGAATACCAGAATCATCCGCGATGAAGATGATACTATGGACGATAATGATCCACCTCGCAAGAAACCCTGCCTTCGTAAGATACTGAAGGTTTCTCGCATCTACCATTGCCGAAGATTAAGCATTAAGAAGCCTTACACCAAATAAAACAATACCTGAGAATAGTATATCATGTTTCTTTGTATGTCTGCATTTTTTTTTATTGGTGTGTTTCCCTTTCTGCATTTTATTCTGGTGTGTTTGCCTTTCTGCATTTTATTCTGGTGTGTTTCCCTTACTGCATTTTGTTGACGTGTAATTTCCTCTTTTTTTTTTTTTTGCATTTTATTATTAGTCCCTTTGGTCATGATCTACAGTAGCATTGGTGGATCTGATCTATCCCCTGTGTAACCGTGTTGATATGATAATATAATTTATGTTCCCAATATTGATCTGAATCCATAGTGGTTTTGAAGGAAATTTTCTGACACTTGCATCACCAAGCGAACGTAGTTCAACTTCCTAAGCAAATGATTTCACTTTTGGCAAAAATTAAATCAATTAGATTGCACATTTGGAAGGAAAAAAAAACATAGACGCCAACAAATGTTATGGTTTCGGATAATGCACCCTGACTTATGTGTTTTACTCTACAATTGTTCGGCTTTTTTGAATATATTATAACGTCTTCGTGTTCTACTCTTCTTATTGATAGCAATTCTCAGGATTGATATGCGATAAAGATTGAAAAATCAAACAATGTCATGGCGATGACCATCAGAACGCCGACAGATCAGGTTATTTATAATTTGTTCTTTATGAGTGTACAAAAACACCGGAGGTAGTATAAATTAAAAGAAGCGAGACCACACCAATTGGTCACCAGATCGCTCCACATTGAAAAGACATAAGATTGTTATGCCACACGCCTACCAAAAAGGTTGACGATTCTAGAGGCGATAATGGGAACCTATTGTTAGGTGTAAGAGATCACCGGATTGTATGAGCGACTTTGCAAGGTAAGTATATGGTCTTACAAATCAGCTCAGTAACAAAAAAGATGTACTCGATCACTGAAAGATGCATGACAATAATGGAACTTCGATCTTGCCTCCCCGGTTACATATTAGTCGGTTTTGAAATTTCTTACTCTCCAAAAAAATACATATTGCGATTAAGTCGCATACTCCTCGACCATAAAAAGCCATGCAATGGTTACGGAAAACGGCTTCCAAAGAGGCTGACGATTCTGGAGATGACCATATCCACTTATCTGCCAAAGAGACTTCGCAACATAAGAGTATATATGGTCTTACAAATCAAGAGATCTATTTCCAAAAGTAAAATTTCATAGCATATATTCCAATAAGTAAAAAAAAGTTCCGAGAAAGTACCGAGTATGTACAGATTTTTTAAACCGAAAATAGGGGAAGGAAATAGAAAATCACGGAGTGAACTCATTTTCTTAATTTAAGATATTAAACGCGTACAAACACCCTATGAAATTATTTGTAGTATATATTTTCTGAATTTTATATAGCGACAACGCGTATAATTTTAGAAAGCATTTCTGATTTAATGGAGTGTGTTAACAACATTAGTTGTTCACGCGATAGAACAGAGAAAACAAAACATACGATATCCCCATGATATTTATGACCAAGCCAGATTTAACATACGTCGGACCAGGAGGAGTTGATAAGTATTAGGGACACATTTTATACGATATTAAAAATGAACCAACATCAAGGCCCGTGCCGTTACGGCCGGGTTAAGGGCTAGTATATATATATATATATATATATATATATATATGATAGTTCACTGCAATTTTAGTACTTTACATTCGGGATCAAATTAATCTAAGTATTTGGATGATAGCTAGGGTTTGTTAATCCTTAACTAATGATAAAAAAATTATTTTACTAGGGGGAAGCTTTCCCTTTAGTCTAGGGACCACTAGTCTGAGGTATCAAAAATAATAATTAGGGGGCTTATTTTAGATCCACCCAATATTAAACCACGGTCAAATTACATAGACTAAAGTCAGCTTTCCCTTTAGTAAAAGTGGCTTTCCCCCTATCAATTATCGTGTTCAATGACTATTTACGATTTGGACCTGGTTCACGAGTATTGGTCGGATCGATTCATACGTACAATCCGACTCGATTTGAGAAAAGTCGTTGATTATCACGAGTCTTGGTCTAAAAGATTCATATGTATGATCCAACTCGAATTGACAATCTATGACATGATTGATTCAACTCTTGACTCGTACGAGTCCAAATTTCGCCATTTTATTCTTAGGCATTTGATCATCTACTATTCAGACATAGTCAAAGTCGTTAATTTTCACGAGTTTCGATCAGGTTGATTCATACATACGATCCGACTCGATTCGAGGGACTATGACGTGATTCGTACCAGTCTAAACACCATGCATGGTACCCAAACCGTTTCTCCGTTAGAATTGCCCCTTATCCTTAGGGTTATCAACGTGCTTCACATGTAAGCTTTTAAAATAACTGGACCAGAGATGGGCCCCTTTGGTAATTGATGTTAAATAGTAACCTTCTAAGTTCTAACACTAGTACCACAGTGGTCCAACACTGCTGAAAACTACTGCATCTCGGATTGCTTGAATATTAGTCCAATCAAAGTAGAAAGCTACATTCTAAGGTTGCTTGGTGAGAACATGAAAGCGGTACTTCCCGCTACGAGGTCAATACCACATTTATGTAGAGACAGAAAAAAAAAAGAGAAGATTAATATGAACCCAAAACAAAAAAATCGGTTCATTTAGAGCTACCAAAGGAACTTCATTGCATCCCGTTTCAAAATCGGTCAGTTCAATTGTAAAGATTAGAACATAAAGGACACAAGAGACCTAACTAAGATATTACATGTTTCCAAATCTTTTTAGAAACAGGCCTAGTCTTTGCCCAAACAAAATCTAGTACACTCCAAAATACAATACAAACGTTCAAACCTGATGAAAAACTATTACAATTTCATAAAACATAATTTTTCATTTAGTTTATCGACTAAGTAAAACAACATATATATTACATAACTTGCCGAAAAGAGGCGAAAAAGCTTACTGTATTATCACACTCATACGTTGTAGATGATAGCAAAGCAAGGAAGCACGGCTCTAGGATTGAAAACCAGCAACTCTTCTTCATCTATTGCACCACCACAGCCTCCTCCGAGGACCGAGTCAAACCCAGCTAACTCACCTTTCTCAAGAATTCCTCCACCACCACCGGTTTCCCCGATTCGACCCGCTATAACACGGCAAACCAGCATAACACGCTTGATGTTCATGAACGCAAATTCCTTCTCAAGCTCTTCAGGGAACGAAACGTGCGCTCTCCAGCTACTCGATACGGTCGAAATTCCGTCCATCTTTGGTGAAAATCCAGACCGTATGATCCCGCATACATTGCAATACTGCTGCGAACAAATACTAGATTTCCCGTTCTGTCCTAAATTGCAAATGAATGTCGAACAGTGAAATCGTAGCAATTCATTTCCATCAGCAATACATCTTTCGTCTCTTCTCCGATTCCCACCACTTCTTCTCGATTCCTTCGATTTCACCACTTCCCTGTATTCTTCAAATCTCGACAGTATCTTCGAACTGTTATGGATTTTGAGAATTCTATCTATAGTCGGCGGGTTCTTCATCGGATTATTCCAACCGGTTTTGAATATGATCGTCACGATGTTCTTACTCGAATCATCATCGTGCAGCTCCGTAACCGCGTGCTTGATCGACTGATGTTGTTCGACTTGTTGAGGTTTCTGAAATATCTCACCGCATGTCGGACAAGGAAATATATCGTTTCGTAACGGAAACGATCTGTGATCAATCAGTGAGAACTCAGAATCCAATGACATTGCTATTGATGATGACGATGGTGTTCTTCTTTTCCGTGTTGGTGAGTTTGATAAGACGACATTACGAGGCTGTGGCGGCTGCGTTGTAACCGATGCTGATGTTCTGGTCGTCGATAATGATGATGGAGAAATTGTTCTATCATGATTACTGTGTTTCCTGAAAGTGAAAATTTTCTTGATAAAACCCCAAGACGAAGAAAGCGATTTACGAGGTTTATTACCATTATTGGATTTACGAGCAGAATAAGATGAAAGTGGAGAGAAATACGGGTTTATTTTCCGCTTCTTAGATGATGAATTTTGAAGATGATGATCATGATCATGTTGATGATGATGATTGTTAGTTGGGAAGAAGAAACAACCTAGATGGAAGAGGAGGAGGACAAGTAAAGAAGAGAAGAAAGTGGTGAATGATTTGATAGAAGAAGAAGACGACGACATGTTGTTGGGGGGTTAACTAAACTGCAGCAGCCATGGATGGACTGACTATTAGTTAGTTGGTGATGAAGAAAGTTAAAAAAGCAAGAAAGATAGGAGGAAGAGACATGAAATGATGATGAGAGAAGAATGAAATGAAAGATGAAAAGAAGGAAAAGAGGATTGATTGGTGGGGGACGTGGTGGTAGAGAGGGGAAGAAAGAATAAAGTTTGTTTCTGCGAAAGATTTATGAGGAAGAGTCGGTGGATGTCAAATCTTTACTGCTCAATGTTTATTCATTTCTCACTGCTTTAACTTCCGATTTATCGTCTCTCTGTCGTATGTTGTACAAAATTCTTTACATTACACGTCTTTGATCTCTACATAGACAGGTAGACCGCGCGTCCTCGATCGGTTTCCTTAAATTTGAAAATTTTCTTAAATTATACTCTTAATATTAGAGGATAGAGTATATATTCTCCGTGTAATATATTTAAGTCTTAAATTGGATCAATTATCTCTCACTAATTACAAGGAAAATGAATGTTATGATGTGATTTCAAAGGTATAAATCAACGAGAATTTATGAAAAATAGTGAAATCCTCATTTATTATTTAACACAAGAATACCCCTAAAACATCATCTAAAATGGAACGAATAGAATATTATAATTATTTTATTTTGGAAAATTTGCAAGTGAATTATACGTGTGTTGTATCGCACACGGTGATAGGTCCAATTTTTGGAAGGAAAAGCGAAGCACAACACAGCACACTTAATCCTCGATTTGGCGTATTAATGCAAGATACATGACTAGCCAGGCACCCTCTGATGTAGCTGATTGTAAAAATGTTTTTTTATTTTTTTTTTAATGTAAAAATGTGGATTTTAACATTTGTTATTAACTTTTTGATTTGAGAATCATAAATGGTCTGACGCTTCTCATGTTCCACCCCACTCTGGAATCCGAGTTCAAACCTTTGTAACATAGGAACCACTGTACTAAGTTATCGATAAAATAAATAAATTAACTTTTCAAATTATAGTCTCTTGTTTTTGTGATACTTCTAACAGCAGTTTTACACAGACCGTGAAAACGGATTATGCAAAAACCGCCCCCTCACATTGAGGCGGGACCCGTGTGTTAGGGAGTTAGCAGGGGAGCCACATTTGGGCCCACCATTAAAATATGTGAGAGCAACGGTTTTTGCATGGTTTTTCAGGCGGTTCACTAAGAGTTTTTGTACTTCTAAATAGTATTCTTTCCATGATTCAGTGGAGTAGTCAAGGAGACGTGATACTATTTGCTGTCTATATCTCTAATTATCTAAAAATCTGAAAGAGAGACTCATATGATTTCATAATTGCGACATTAATTCTTTTTCCAAAATCTTAACAATAATCAATTTTGAAGCTAACATTTAAGCAATATGATTTCACTACAGTGCTCCGTGTTCCTTCAAATTGAACACATTCAATCAGAGACATACAACACAATCAACGGCCATTACGAAAATTGGTCGTCAAAATTAACTGATGAAATTATAATTAGAAAGGATTAGGATTCTGTAGGAATGTAGAACACTACAAGAGGAACACATTACTAGGAAAAAGCAATTTCAAAACGAAAATGATATATGGCGCCCATCCTAGTGCACCCAATGCACCAGGTATTAGGTGGTAAGTGACACGTCAGTACAACAAGCTGAAAAGTGAAAAATCTGTTTGACTTTTAATTCTAGTTTCTGGACCGTGGATCGGAATAGACGGCTTAGGTTTGACGTAATTTTTTTTTGAGTTGTTCTCTTTGGATATTCAAATTCGATCAGAAACAAACTAGGGTTTGTTCTCTTTCATGGAAGAAGAAAAAATGAAGAGGAACATTAAGGAAGACGAGAAAGGGTTTTGTGATTCGAACCCTGAAGATGGCAATCTAGGGTTTTGTTTATCTACATCTTTTGCCGAATCATCGAGGATCACAGGTATATCTCGAAATATTAGTATAACTGTGTAAGTGTATAGGTCGTTCAATTTCAGCGCAATACATCCACCAAAACTTAAGATTTCTTGTTTATTTTTTATATTTAAATCTAGTAACCTTTTTAAGTTTAATTCATTTTCATCTATTGAGGATTATTTTTTTCGATATTTTGATGGATCATTGATGAATGGTCTTACAATGTTGTTGACCTCGTTGTTTCACTACTGCAATTGTTGTAACTTAGTCAATAACAAATTTGAACTGAAATTTTACGGGTTGAGAATGTAATTCAATTGAGGATTTATACCGATCCGTCTATCCCAATTCAATTGAGTTGGCACCAAAATGAACACACAACGAATATATACCCATTGCTTAGTTATTTGCTTACAACATATTGTGATAAGGTTGTTAAGTTGCTTGGTTCTTTAAAATTTAGAAATTGGTGAACCCAAGTTTTAAATTTATAAAGGATTGTATCTGGATAATTGTTGTTTGTTTCATAAACATTAAGGCCGAGAAGATTAGTCACCATGGAGTGTAAGTTGGCCTTAGTGGATCACTTAATTATGCGGTTGCATACCACCATAAAAAAAGTCAAACAGATTTTTTCATTGTTCGGCTGCTGTAGTGACGTGTCATTTGTCACCTAACATTTGGTGCATATGGGTGCATTAGATTGGATGCCATATATCATTTTCGAATTCAAAATCATTTGAATTTTAGAAAAAAAATATTTACGCTGAAATTATGAGATAATAAGAGAATAATCCTGTTAATGGATTCTTAGCCAGTTAGCCGTCTAAAAAATGGTTAAAATTTTGCTAACTCCTCCCAGAAAGTACGTGGAGACATATGTGTACACTTATTTTACACATGAGGTAACTCCTGTCTGTGTTAAAAATTTGCTAACTCATGTCTATGTCGACATTACATGCAAAGACTATGGATTAGGTGAATCTCATCGTTCAAAAAAAGAATAGATAGATAGAAGTTGATATATTACAGAGAACCAAAGATAACAATAATTAACCTTGTCCAATAAACGAACAATTAAGTATTTATTTATTTTTGTAAAGAACAAGAACTCGACACATACTTAAAACACAAAATTGGTTAAAAAGACCAAAATCAAAATTTTCTGGGTGAAAAGGACAGTCAGATTTAGATATTTGTTTAAATGGACAAAAATTTAAAAATAGGCAGGATGTAACTGGTTTCATCCCTGTCCATTTTCAAATATTTGTTCTTATTTTTATTTTACACAGATGCATCCAGTTTCATCCTTGCTATTTTTTAAGTTTAAGCCAGGATGAATCCAGTTTCATCCTTGCTATTTTTTTTTTGTCCATTGATGAGTGCCAAATAGTGCATATTTATACACCTTTTTATTGGCATTTTACTCATCTTTTGTGCTCAAGAATCGATATTATCCCAGATTCTCGTGTTTTCTTTGTTTTCAAGAATAAATATTTGTATTAATTAATTTTGTGTTTTTAGGTAATAAATAAAGCTCGGAGAATCGAGAGCCAAGGAGCGAAGAATTGGAGTCGAGCATCTATGGAGCAGAGATAGCCAAAGCCCGCCGCGAATCGGGTTGCAACCCAACAAGGAAGACTTGGGCTAGAGCTACCCATGACCCGATCCGAGCCCGCTCACTCGAGCCATTGAGATCTCCTCGCCTACATCCAACGGTCGCTCCATCACTATACATCATCTCTTGATGCTCCGTGCAACACCCGCATCGCTCAAAACCGCTTACCATCCTCGACTGTTCGGATCTTCTCCCCGGCTAGATCCTACGCTCGCTAGGCCCTTCTCATCAAACCCCGTCGTGCCCGTCAACAAATGGGAAATTGCCCATACCCCTATACCCCAATCGACCACCTCATTCTCTTCTTTCATTTTCTCTTTCTTCTCTGCTCTCGTCTCCATCAGTTGCAGAGCAACTTTACCACCTCCATACCCTGTCAGAGCCTCACCTCCGCCACCTTCTTCCCTGACACCACACCAACACCAACAGCTACCTATTCCGCCACACCCAAGCTTTGTTTGTCTTTAAAATAGCTTCTCATAACTCTAGAAGCTATGTTAAAGATAAACAAGACTAGGGTTTCTCATAAATCAATCAAGGGAGTTAGAGAAGCATGAGGAGAGCCAACAACCGATGCAGAGAGAGTATGGGTGCGAGAGATTAGGTTTGATTTGTTTTCTATGTTATTTCAATTTTGGGAATTAGGGTTTGAGAGTTTTCAGTGGCATGTATAAATAGAACCAAAGGGGGTTGATAGAAGACACGCCTGGATTAGCCAGAGTGTCACTTTAGTTGAATTTGTGTTTTAGTTATTTTGTAATGTGTTAATTTTAATCACCAGGGTGTTTGATGAAACCCCTGAGTCTCATGTGAAGCATGTATGTTTAGAATGATTTTGTTTTGTTCTTACAAAGATTAAGATTAGTAATTAGCCATGGAGTTTACAACCCTGTGATGAGTGGTACTGTAAGAAGACCACTCATACTAGGGGAGTTAACAAATTGAGTTAATAAATATCTAGCCAAGACCTTCAAGAGAAGGCACATAATCATAATCCGAACTTGCACCTTGCCTTAGCGTAGGCAATGTGGTGGAAATAATCACCACAATTTCCAATTTATCATTATCTCTTTTCCTTAGTTTAGGTTCACACTACAATTTCCGATCGCTTCGACAATCAACTTTTGTGCTACATAATCACCTTAGAATTCAGTTAAGAAAGCCATAGATCATACTTAGGCACACCCTAGTCCTTGTGGGATCGACCCGTACTTGCCGCGTCTCCAATAGACGCCGTGCACTTGCGGTATAACCCGTAGGCCGTAATTTAAACACTTTTAGAGGCCTACCAAGTTTTTGGCGCCGCTGCCGGGGACTTGGCGTGTGCCCCGTGATTCATTGCTGCCTTTATTGAGTTCATCCTGTAAATACTCACACTTTGCATTGTTACTTTTAGTTCTTTGTTAGTGTAACTTAACTATCCTTCATTATTTTGCATCCTCAACTTTTAGTATAACTTAGTTTTGTAACTTGCATCCTGTTTTAGAGTAACTTGTATTCTCGTTTTAACCCCTGTAGCTCACCATGTTGCATTTTAGTCTTGTTTGATGTTATTGTTAGCATTGTAGTCATCTCAGCATCTTTTATTCAACAACTTAGTGAGCAAATTAGTTACGTTGTAGTGTAGCTTAGTTAACCAAATTTGCTCATGAAATATTGCATCTTAGTGTTTCTTTTATCTTTGCATATTTGTAGTGTTTCTTGCTATTAGCTCAAATTGAGCTTTTTCACTAGTTTACAAGGAAACTAAGCAACACCGCCTAGTGTGTGTAGCTCGGTGCACTTGTAAATCTTAGTCCCATTCAGTCCATAATACTCTCGGTGCGTATTCTCAGAAGACGAGAACCGAGTTTGACATTGAGCTCGAGTGCTTAGCTCTCACATTGTAGTTCGTTGCTTAAAATGTAATTATAGAGAACTAAATCTCTTTTGTTGAGCCAACAAAGCTACCGTGTTGCTACTTGCTGCCGCCGAGCAACCAAAGCAAGGGAAGCCAAACCAGCCCATTGAAACCAACGAAAAGGCGCGAAACCCGAGGTACTGTTGAGATGCGGGAGTAAGGCCAAGGAACCCGAGTTACAAAGTTCCGAGCACAACTCGGGTAAGTAACTCCATGCATGACCCGTGAACTAGGTTAAGCTAGAATACACCTTTGTGTGGGCCTCTGAGAATCCTGAGCAGCCAAAGCTGCAAGCTTGAGCTTAAACTCCAGCCCCTGCACTTGAGCTTGTGCTAGCTACTCGCTACCTTAGCCTGAGCAACCCTCGAGGCATGATAGAATGAATGCCTGAATTCTTGTGTGAACTCAAGATTGTTAAACTCCCTTGCTAGCCCCTCGAAGCCGCAAGTTTGGAGTCACAACTTGGAAAGCCAGGTAGTTGTAGCTACAATCCTGTGACCCGCTTACCCGTGCATAATCTCTAAATTTTGAGGTCAACGACCCGTGCCATTTTTTTTGTGTCATGTGTCATGTATTACCCCCGTGATATGCCATGAATGCTCACTAAACCTCCCATGTTTGAATTTGTCACCTGCTCCCGAGTTTCACCTCTCTGCCATTATGCTAAGATGTGCATTACTACCAACTTGCCGAGCATCTCTCGCTGTATATCTCGTGAGCCTCAACTAGCTTAATGGACTCGCCCGTCACATCTCGTGTATGCGTATCTCAATCCCCGAACTATAACCGAATGAATCTTTGGATTGGCATATCTGTGTGCATGTCTTTGTGAAATTTGAGCTCGACACATGCACCTTGTGGGAAACCTTGTGAGGTCAGAATCGCTGAGCATAACTCGTTATCAGCCCAGCAAAGCCGTATTTCTAAACTGTGATGACCCTTTGCATGTTTAACTCCGCCATCACTTGAGCTCCCTTGCATACCCCGGCATAACCCCGAGCATGAGCCATTAGAGCCGCAACTCGCAGCATACATGAAGAGCCACAACAAGCATAGTGTATTGCCATGTTACATGTGAATTTGAGCCTAGCCTTGTGAAGACCAAGTGGTAGTTAGCCGAGTGACTTGACCTCGCAGACCTTGTGAGCCACATGCTAACTTGCTAGCCCTCAAGCTGCAAGTTTAAGCTACCACTGGAGAGCCAAGCTTAAGTGCCTTGTGACCCCGTGAAAACCTTGTGCATGCATCTCGTGAAATTTCAAGATCTTCATTGTGCTCTATACATTGTTGTTACGCACATCACCCATGTCTTGAGCCGTGTTGTGTGTCTCGTGGATCACCAGGCTTGGTTTCTCTGTGTTGTACCTATTTGCAATCTTGTGCCTATAACTGCCTGTGCACACAACCTGTGCAAACTTGTGCTGTATGCAAACTCGTGAGTGCAATTGCCAATCTGTGCATAGCCAATGCATGGTCTAAGCCGCTCTCGCACCAGGTTGAGAAAACTTGGGCTCGTGCATAAACCAAACCAAACCCGCCCACTCGGGTTACACAAAAATGGGCTGTAAAATAAATCAGCCCACTTAAATCAAAGCTGGGCTGTGCAACCAATCTGGGCCATTTAACTGATGGGCTGAACACCAGCTGGGCTCACTGAACCCATAACTTGGGCTTACACCGAACTGAGCCCACTTCAACCTAAACTGGGTTTTACTTCTAGAGCAATTTCAGCCCACATAGATTAGCCTCCACCAACTAGCTGGGTGTGCAACAAAAACTCAGCCCATCTCAACTTACTCTAGGCTATACTCATTCAATTCTTTGGGTTACACTTAGACCTACCTGGGTTTCAAACAAAAAATCCCAAACAAACCAAATTGAGCCCACAGCAACCTGGGCCTCCCAAATAAACCAAAATTTCCCAACAAACCAAATGAATCCCATTGAATCCAAAGCCCAATAAACCAAATTCCCACATAAACCAAATCCCATTTTCATGTTCTATGTTTCGACATTATTTTTGCTAACCCTCACCTTTTTAGATTGTTAGTAAATTTTTTTTTTTTTTTTAGGACTTGTTAAATTTTTTCTTTCTTGAATCGGTTGAGTCTTCTTGTGCATTTTTTTGTGCTAATCCGATATAATCACCACTGAGAATGTTGGATTTTGCCTTGACGAATGAAGCTCAACCTTGCTCCCGCCGACATCCCAGTAATCTCTTCCCTTTTATCTTATCGGATAGTTCTCGTGATACGTGACTGTTTAAATTTTTCCTATCTCGTGACACATTGAGGACAATGTTTGATTTAGGTTTGGGGTGCATTTCCATTTAGAGTTTTTAGTCTTTTATTTTGCATTTAGAGTTTTTTAGTCTTTTATTTCACCTTTTAATTAAAAAAAAAAAAAAAAAAAATTCAAAAACTTTTTGCAAATAAAAACCTCCAACTTTTAGAGATTTTAGAGTCACTAGCATGCTTTTAGCTATGTTTACATAGAGAATCGGACCTAAATAACAAAAGTTAGAAGTGCCGAGAACACAATCGGGTTCCTTAGTTGATTAGAGCGTTAAAGTTGGATTTAACCATACCGGAGGGCGAATTAGGTGTCTTTTTAGATATTCGGTAGTAGAATTGTGATCACCCATAGTGGAGACTACCCAATTTACATCAAGTGAGGCACCAACCTTCAATTTTTGCAACTTTCTAGAAAAGTCAGTTAGAGTGTGTGTCACCTTACGTAAATTCCAGGAATGGTGAGCTACCCAACTTCGCACCATTTTCAGCACTACTTTGATCTCTTGAGTGCTAGTTTTTGTCAATCATGAGGGTGACGTCTAAAGATGAAAACTCCTTCTAAATACCGATTTGCGTTAGCATCATTCTCTCTCTCAATCAAAGAAGACCCATAGAAACACATAATCACAAGAACCGGAGAATCGGAATATGGAAAGAAAAATTGATATAGTCCAAGGTTTATGTGCAACAAAAGAAAAGAAAATAGGATGAGAATTAATAAAATTTATAAAATCAAGACAATACAAGTTGTGGAAAAATTGAGTGATAAAGTCCTTTGTCCATGGAGTTAGTTGTTTCATTATTTGTATTTTTATTTTCACTTATTGTAATCTCAAAAAAAAAAAAAAAAAAAAAAAAAAAAAAAAAATCAAAAAAATCAAAAAAAATAAATATATATATATATATATTGTAGTTTATTTTTGCTACCACCATGGTAAAGAAGAATTCAAAAAGAAAATCCAAACAACAAGGAATTTGAGTAGAAAAATTAAAATTTGTCAAGTTTTTGTGAAGTTTAGAAGTTCGTCATCAACATTTGAAGACCGAAGACCGAAAGATTGAAGACGTTTCTATGGTTTCTTATGAGAGAGTGATGTTAGTTGCCGATCGGTGAGAAGTGAGTGAGTACTCCCACCCCTTACTAATGGTTGATTTCCTTTCTTAGAGATCATCGAAAAAGATTCTTTTTGTCCACACCTCTGTGGAGTCTCCGTGATTTTATTTCGGAAGGTTATCCTTCTTACCTACAACGTGTGCGGATTTCTCTCTTTACTCCCGCCTCACACATGAGAGACTAAAAGCGATCTTTTTGAGTGCAATTATCATAAAACCCTAATGGTGAGGCAGAAGTTGAGACTTATGATCACAATCGAATCCGAATTCTTTCATATGGTATGGTTACTTCTCAAAGACTTAAGGATGAGAATGCGTTCTTCGATAGTTCTAACTTCTGTTACTAGCATGCGAAAACTCTATGTCCTCATAGCTTCTTGGAGGCTTGAGACTCTTTTACACTGCGAAGTTGGAGAAGGTTTTGTGGGTACACCTCTTGTAAACCCTCACGAGACTACAACTCGTCCACTAGGGACACCTAGGGGTTTAAAGGCTTAGTGCATACGCTAAATGCATTCGAGAGACCAAAATAAAGGGTATAGTTAGGATTTCTTCATTTCTGTTTCACTTGAGGACAAGTAAAATTCGTGTTTGGGGGTATTTGATGAGTGCCAAATAGTGCATATTTATACACCTTTTTATTGGCATTTTACTCATCTTTTGTGCTCAAGAATCGATATTATCCTGCATTCTGTGTTTTCTTTGTTTTCAAGAATAAATATTTGTATTAATTAATTTTGTGTTTTTAGGTAATAAATAAAGCTCTGAGAATCTGAGGAGCCAAGGAGCGAAGAATTGAGTCGAGCATCTATGGAGCAGATAGCCAAAGCCCGCGCGAATCGGTTTGCAACCCAACAAGGAAGACTTGGGCTAGAGCTACCCATGACCCGATCCGAGCCCGCTCACTCGAGCCATTGAGATCTCCCCTGCCTACATCCAACTGGCCGCTCCATCACTATACATCATCTCTTGATGCTCCGTGCAACACCCGCATCGCTCAAAACCGCTTACCATCCTCGACCGTTCGGATCTTCTCCAGCCTAGATCCTACGCCGCTAGGCCCTTCTCATCAAACCCTCACTGTGCTCCGCTCAACAAACAAATTGCCCATACCCCTATACCCCAATCGACCACCTCATTCTCTTCTTTCATTTTCTCTTTCTTCTCTGCTCTCGTCTCCATCAGTTGCAGAGCAACTTTACCACCTCCATACCCTGTCAGAGCCTCACCTCCGCCACCTTCTTCCCTGACACCACACCAACACCAACAGCTACCTATTCCGCCACACCCAAGCTTTGTTTGTCTTTAAAATAGCTTCTCATAACTCTAGAAGCTATGTTAAAGATAAACAAGACTAGGTTTCTCATAAATCAATCAAGGGAGTCAGAGAAGCATGAGGAGAGCCAACAACCGATGCAGAGAGAGTATGGGTGCGAGAGATTAGGTTTGATTTGTTTTCTATGTTATTTCAATTTTGGGAATTAGGGTTTGAGAGTTTTCAAAGTGGCATGTATAAATAGAACCAAAGGGGGTTGATAGAAGACACGCCTGGATTAGCCAGAGTGTCACTTTAGTTGAATTTGTGTTTTAGTTATTTTGTAATGTGTTAATTTTAATCACCAGGGTGTTTGATGAAACCCCCGAGTCTCATGTGAAGCATGTATGTTTAGAATGATTTTGTTTTGTTCTTTACAAAAAGATTAAGATTAGTAATTAGCCATGGAATTTACAACCCTGTGATGAGTGGTTCTGTAAGAAGACCACTCATACTAGGGGGAGTTAACAAATTGAGTTAATAAATATCTAGCCAAGACCTTCAAGAGAAGGCACATAATCATAATCGAACTTGCACTTAACTAGCCTTAGCGTAGAACAATTTAGTGGTGGAAATAATCACCCTGTCAATTTCAATTTATCATTATCTCTTTTCCTTAGTTTAGGTTCACACACTACAATTTCGGTGCCGACAATCAACTTTTGTGCTACATAATCACCTTAGAATTCAGTTAAGAAAGCCATAGATCATACTTAGGCACACCCTAGTCCTTGTGGGATCGACCCGTACTTGCCACTGTCTTCATTGAAGACACCGTGCACTTGCGGTATAACCCGTAGGCCGTAATTTAAACACTTTTAGAGGCCTACCAAGTTTTTGGCGCCGCTGCCGGGGACTTGGCGTGTGCCCTGTGATTCATTGCTGCCTTTATTGAGTTCATCCCTGTAAATACTCACACTGCATTGTTACTTTTAGTTCTTTGTTAGTGTAACTTAACTATCCTTCATTATTTTGCATCCTCAACTTTTAGTATAACTTAGTTTTGTAACTTGCATCAGTTTTAGAGTAACTTGTATTCTGCTTTAAACCCCGTAGCTCAGTTCATGTTGCATTTTAGTCTTGTTTGATGTTATTGTTAGCATTGTAGTCATCTGCATCTTTTTTCTCGTTGTTTGAACTTAGTGAGCAAATTAGTTCTGGCAGTAGTGTAGCTTAGTTAACCAAATTGCTCATGAAATATTGCATCTTAGTGTTTCTTTTATCTTTGCATATTTGTAGTGTTTCTTGCTATTAGCTCAGCTGAGCTTTTTCACTAGTTTACAAGGAAACTAAGCAACACTGCCTAGTGTGTGTAGCTCAATTACACTTGTAAATCTTAGTCCCATTCAAAGTCCATAATACTCTCAAGTCGTATTCGTAGAAGACCGAGAACCGAGTTTGACATTGAGCTCGAGTGCTTAGCTCTGTCATTGTAGTTCCCGTTGCTTACTTACGTGTAATTATAGAGAACTAAATCTCTTTTGTTGAGCCAACAGTGCTACCGCAACGCTGTTCCCGAGTTACTTCGGCTGCGTCAACTACTTGAGCAACCAAAGCAAGGGAAGCCAAACCACCCATTGAAAACCAACGAAAAGGCGCGTAACCCGAGGTACCTCGTTGAGATGCGGAGTAAGGCCAAGGAACCCGAGTTACAAAGTTCGAGCACAACTCGTAAGTAACTCCATGCATGACTCCGTGAACTAGGTTAAGCTAGAATACACCTTTGTGTGGGCCTCTGAGAATCCTAGAGCACTCCAAGCAGCAAGCTTGAGCTTAAACTCCACCCGCACTTGAGCTTGTGCTAGCTACTCGCTACCTTAGCCTCGAGCAACCCGAGCATGATAGAATGAATGCCCCAATTTTGTGTGAACCCAAAGATTGTTAAACTCCCGCTAGCCCCCCGAAGCCGCAAGTTTGGAGTCACAACTTGGAAAGCCGTGTAGTTGTAGCTACAATCCACACCCCGCTTTTGTGCATAATCTCTAAATTTTGAGGTCAACAGACCCTGTGCCATTTTTTTGTGTCATGTGTCATGTATTACCCCGTGATATGCCATGAATGCTCACTAAACCTCCCATGTTTGAATTTGTCACCTGCTCCCTGAGTTTCACCTCTCTGCCATTATGCTAAGATGTGCATTACTACCAACTTGCTGAGCATCTCTGCCTGTATATCTGTGAGCCTCAACTAGCTTAATGGACTGCCCTGTCACATCCGTGTATGCGTATCTCAATCCCTGAACTATAACTGAATGAATGCTGGGATTGGTATCCAGGTGCATGTCTTTGTGAAATTTGAGCTCCGACTGTGCACCTTGTGGGAAACCTTGTGAGGCTGTCATCAGTTGAGCATAACTCGTTATCAGCCCCTGTAGCTGTATTTCTAAACTGTGACAGCCCTTTGCATGTTTAACCTGCCATCACTTGAGCTCCCTTGCATACCCTGGCATAACCCTGAGCATGAGCCATTAGAGTCAGCAACTCGAGCATACCCGTGAGCCACAACAAGCATAGTGTATTGCCATGTTACATGTGAATTTGAGCCTAGCCTCGTGAAGACCAAGTGGTAGTTAGCCGAGTGACTTGACCTCGTAGACCTTGTGAGCCACATGCTAACTTGCTAGCCCTCTCGAAGCTGCAAGTTTGCTACCACTGGAGAGCCAAGCTTAAGTGCCTTGTGACCCTGTGAAAACCTTGTGCATGCATCTGTGAAATTTCAAGATCTTCATTGTGCTCTATACATTGTTGTTCTGCACATCAGCTGTGCTGAGCTGTGTTGTGTGTCTGTGGATCAGCCGTGGCCGGGTTTCTCTCCGTGTTGTACCTATTTGCAATCTTGTGCCTATAATCGCCCCGTGCACACAACTCGTGCAAACTTGCCGTATGCAAACTTGTGAGTGCAATTGCCAATCTGTGCATAGCCAATGCATGGTCTAAGCTGCTCTCAGACCTGGGTTGAGAAAACTTGGCTCGATAAACCAAACTGAAACCCAGTTCACCTGGGTTACACAAACATGGGCTGTAAAATAAATCAGCCCACTTAAATCAAAGCTGGGCTGTGCAACCAATCTGGGCCATTTAACTGATGGGCTGAACACCAGCTGGGCTCACTGAACCCATAACTTGGGCTTACACCGAACTGAGCCCACTTCAACCTAAATCGGGTTTTACTTCAGAGCAATTTCACCCATAGATTAGCCTCCATCGGTGGCCGCAACAAAACTCAGCCCATCTCAACTTACTCTAGGCTATACTCATTCAATTGCTGGGTTACACTTAGACCTACCTGGGTTTCAAACAGCAAATCCCAAACAAACCAAATTGAGCCCACAGCAACCTGGGCCTCCCAAATAAACCAAAATTTCCCAACAAACCAAATGAATCCCATTGAATCCAAAGCCCAATAAACCAAATTCCCACATAAACCAAATCCCATTTTCATGTTCTATGTTTCTGTACATTATTTTTTGGGTTAACCCTCACCTTTTTAGATTGTTAGTAAATTTTTTTTTATTTTTTTTTATTTTTTTTTTTTTAGGACTTGTTAAATTTTTTCTTTCTTGAATCGGTTGAGTCTTCTTGTGCATTTTTTTGTGCTAATCCGATATAATCACCACTGAGAATGTTGGATTTTGCCTTGACGAATGAAGCTCAACCTTGCTCCCCGCCGACATCCTAATCTCTTCCCTTTTATCTTATCAAAGATAGTTCTCGTGGTACGTGATCTGTTTAAATTTTTCTATCTCGTGACACATTGAGGACAATGTTTGATTTAGGTTTGGGGTGCATTTGCATTTAGAGTTTTTAGTCTTTTATTTTTGCATTTAGAGTTTTTAGTCTTTTATTTCACCTTTTTCTTAAAAAAAAAAAAAAAAAAAAAAATCAAAAACTTTTGCAAATAAAACCTCCAACTTTTAGAGATTTTAGAGTCACTAGCATGCTTTAGCTATGTTTACATAGAGAATCTGGACCGAAATAACAAAAGTTAAGTGCTTAGGAGAACACAATCGGGTTCCTTAGTTGATTAGAGCGTTAAAGTTGGATTTAACCATACCGGGAGGGCGAATTAGGTGTCATTAGATATTCTGTAGTAGAATTGTGATCACCCATAGTGGAGACTACCCAATTTACATCAAGTGAGGCACCAACCTTCAATTTTTTGCAACTTTCTAGAAAAGTCACAGAGTGTGTGTCACCTTACGTAAATTCCGGGTAGGAATGGTGAGCTACCCAACTTCGCACCATTTTCAAGACTACTTTGATCTCTTGAGTGCTAGTTTTTGTCAATCATGAGGGTGACGCCTAAAGATGAAAACTCCTTCTAAATACCGATTTGCAGTTAGCATCATTCTCTCTCTCAATCAGCAAGACCCATAGAAACACATAATCGCCGCAACCGGAGCGTTAATCGAATATGGAAAGAAAAATTGATATAGTCCAAGGTTTATGTGCAACAAAGAAAAGAAAATAGATGAGAATTAATAAAATTTATAAAATCAAGACAATACAAGTTGTGGAAAAATTGAGTGATAAAGTCCTTTGTCCATGGAGTTAGTTGTTTCATTATTTGTATTTTTATTTTCACTTATTGTAATCTCAAAAAAAAAAAAAAAAAAAAAAAAAAAAAAAAAAAAATCAAAAAAATCAAAAATCAAAAAAAATATTGTAGTTTATTTTTGCTACCACCATGGTAAAGAAGAATTCAAAAAGAAAAATCCAAACAACAAGGAATTTGAGAAAAATTAAAATTTGTCAAGTTTTTGTGAAGTTTAGAAGTTCGTCATCAACATTTGAAGACCGAAGACCGAAGATTGAAGACGTTTCTATGGTTTCTTATGAGAGAGTGATGTTAGTTGCCGATCGGGTGAGAAGTGAGTGAGTACTCCCACCCCTTACTAATGGTTGATTTCCTTTCTTAGAGATCATCAGAAAAAGATTCTTTTGTCCACACCTTCTGTGGAGTCTCCGCATTTTATTTCTAAGGTTATCCTTCTTACCTACAACGTGTGCAGGATTTCTCTCTTTACTCCCCGCCTCGCACACATGAGAGACTAAAAGCGATCTTTTGAGTGCAATTATCATAAAACCCTAATGGTGAGGCAGAAGTTGAGACTTATGATCACAATCGAATCCGAATTCTTTCATATGGTATGGTTACTTCTCGCCAAAGACTTAAGGATGAGAATGCGTTTTCGATAGTTCTAACTTCTGTTACTAGCATGCGAAACTCTATGTCCTCATAGCTTCTTGGAGGCTTGAGACTCTTTACACTCTGAAAGTTGGAGAAGGTTTTGTGGGTACACCTCTTGTAAACCCTCACGAGACTACAACTCGTCCACTAGGGACACCTAGGGGTTTAAAGGCTTAGTGCATACGCTAAATGCATTCGAGAGACCAAATACGACGGTGGTATAGTTAGGATTTCTTTTTTTTGTTTCACTTGAGGACAAGTAAAATTCAGGTTTGGGGGTATTTGATGAGTGCCAAATAGTGCATATTTATACACCTTTTATTGGCATTTTACTCATCTTTTGTGCTCAAGAATCGGATATTATCCTGCATTCTGTGTTTTCTTTGTTTTCAAGAATAAATATTTGTATTAATTAATTTTGTGTTTTTAGGTAATAAATAAAGCTCCGGAGAATCTGAGGAGCCAAGGAGCGAAGAATGGAGTCGAGCATCTATGGAGCAGATAGCCAAGCCGCGCAAGCGAACCGGTTGCAACCCAACAAGGAAGACTTGGGCTAGAGCTACCCATGACCCGATCCGAGCCCGCTCACTCGAGCCATTGAGATCTCCTCAGCTACATCCAACGGTCGCTCCATCACTATACATCATCTCTTGATGCTCCGTGCAACACCGCATCGCTCAAAAACCGCTACCATCCTCGACCGTTCGGATCTTCTCCACTAGATCCTACGCTCGCTAGGCCCTTCTCATCAAACCCCCGCCTGTGCCCACTCAACAGCGAAATTGCCCATACCCCTATACCCCAATCGACCACCTCATTCTCTTCTTTCATTTTCTCTTCTTCTCTTCTCTTTCTCCATCAAATTGCAGAGCAACTTTACCACCTCCATACCCCCCTCGAGCCTCACCTCCGCCACCTTCTTCCCGACACCACACCAACACCAACAGCTACTCTATTCCGCCACACCCAAGCTTTGTTTGTCTTTAAAATAGCCTCTCATAACTCTAGAAGCTATGTTAAAGATAAACAAGACTAGGGTTTCTCATAAATCAATCAAGGGAGTCAGAGAAGCATGAGGAGAGCCAACAACCGGCGCGAGAGAGAGTATGGGTGCGAGAGATTAGGTTTGATTTGTTTTCTATGTTATTTCATTTTGGGAATTAGGGTTTGAGAGTTTTCAAGGGCATGTATAAATAGAACCAAAGGGGTTGATAGAAGACACGCCCGGATTGCCGCAGTGTCACTTTAGTTGAATTTGTGTTTTAGTTATTTTGTAATGTGTTAATTTTAATCACCGGGGTGTTTGATGAAACCCCGAGTCTCATGTGAAGCATGTATGTTTAGAATGATTTTGTTTTGTTCTTACGGTATTAAGATTAGTAATTAGCCATGGAGTTTACAACCTGTGATGAGTGGTACTGTAAGAAGACCACTCATACTAGGGGGAGTTAACAAATTGAGTTAATAAATATCTAGCCAAGACCTTCAAGAGAAGGCACATAATCATAACTGAACTTGCACCGCCTTAGCGTAGAACAGGTGGTGGAAATAATCACCCTCACAATTTCCAATTTATCATTATCTCTTTTCCTTAGTTTAGGTTCACACACTACAATTTCCAGTCGCCCGACAATCAACTTTTGTGCTACATAATCACCTTAGAATTCAGTTAAGAAAGCCATAGATCATACTTAGGCACACCCTAGTCCTTGGGATCGATCGACCGTTCTGCCGCGTCTCCAATAGACGCCGTGCACTTGCGGTATAACCCGTAGGCCGTAATTTAAACACTTTTAGAGGCCTACCATCCATTTCACCCATAAAATTTTTTACTCGTCCATTTGAGCCGTGTTTTAATTTTTTTTGGACAAATGACCCATTTTCCGTACTTAAAAACATATAATTCGAACACCATCCAATTAAGATAGTTACGAGGCAAGTGTATCTAGATTTATAGGGCATTTCAGAGATATTTAAAATCTCTTGTTAATCCCTAGGAGTTTTCGAGAATCATTAAAAGTCACCGTTACTATACAGTGACTTTCTGAAGATCTTCGGATTTTTCAATTAGAGCGGCTCCAATGTTAGGGGTGAAGGTAATCCTAGGTATTGGTCATATTAATATCTTTTTGTTGTGGGTCATTCCTATGTGGCTAATAAAAATTAAAGTTATACTTTCTACCTAAAATTTCATCTCCAATGCCAAGGTATTATTACCCTAGAACTTAGTGAGAAATTATTTTTTGAATAAAAAATTAATGATGTGTCAAAAGATCTTAGGTGATGGAGAAGGTAAAGATATGACTTTCTCCTTTACCATTTCCTATGAGATGGCGGTCATGTCCTGCATTTATCTTTACCTTGACCTTGGCATTGGAGATAAATTCTTGTCTAGAAAAGTGTTAAATCGTAGGTGTCATGTCTGTTTAAGACCTTCACCCCTAGCATTCAAGATGCTCTTATTGGAATTAGAACTTAAAACTAAAAATTTATGAAATTACTTCCCAAAGATCTTCAGAATTTTCAATTATTGGATTTAGAATTTAAAACTAAGAATTTATGAAATTGAGGAATTCTAAAGATTTTTATGTTAAAATATGCCGTAAAAAAGCTTGTAATCGACCAGTTATATTTTTTTCCTTGATAATGGTAATAGATTGGATGGATAGCGATACTTCATCTGCCATTCGCTTCCGACTCGTTTTCATTATATGCATGACATGACACTAGTCCAATCCATCACTTTCTTCTCATCGTAAAAAGGAAGAGTTCTACTTTTCATTCTTTCCCCTATTTGACAACAATGATGCTTGAGATATTGATGAAAAATTGAGAACGCACGCATTATCTCACGAGATAATACAAAAACGCATCATCATGTACGTTTCTTTTGTCCTCGTGGGGCTTCATTATCTTGTTTTGTCCCTCACAAAATTATCCATGTTTCTTCCTCTGTCAGTCTGTCTCCCCTCTTTACCAAATTCGGTTTGTTTAATTTACCACAATTAACCTTTCTGTTATTCCAAGTTCAACATAATAATGCGTCCATTTTGGTAAGAGCAGTGCTATCCTACGACCTTGCAGGGGCTATCATCCCGCCAAGTTTGCTTTAACGTTAGATCATGTTAAAACCCGATCTATCTAACAAATCCTTTGGGGGTGGTGGTCCTTTTATCGAAAGTTGTCATGTCCTATTTTGAAAGTGATGGGTTCTTTCCTGCATGCAAATTTAACTATTGATTTGATCATCCAACGATAAAGAAGCCGTTTTTGTGGGAAACCATCCCGCAAAGTCGTGTGGGATAACATTTGTCTTTTGGTGGGTTCTTTCCTGAATGCAAATCTAACAATTGATTTGATCATCCAACAGTAAAGAAGCCGTTTTTGTGGGAAGCCATCCCGCAAAGTCGTGTGGGATAATATTTGTCTTTTGATAATGCCTAGAATTAAGTAACTGTAAATATTGGTAGATATTACGGCTGAGGTGAAGATAGAAATTTTCAGTCAGAACTTATGTTAGTCGACTATAGTGCGACGATCAAAGCTAAGATTGAGTTATGTTTCAAGTTGAGGTCTAGAGTCGTCTAGACGACTGTGGAAGCCGTCTTCCGAGTTCAGGTTTAGCGACATACAGAATGTTGCCGTACGAGCCAGCAAAACGGCCGCCCTCCTCGGTAACCGAAAAAGACCGTGAAAAGCAACACTATATGTAACCGCTTTGTTTGAAATGGATCCACTGAAAGTCAGAGTTGGACATTAGAATGCTTCAAAGACCCATGAAAAAGAAAAGGAAAAACCAAAGAGGAAAAGGGCGCGGAGTTAATTGCATCCAATGCTAAGAATACAGCTGAAAGCTATTATTCACTCCCCCATTAATTAAAATTGCACCCCCACACATTACTTTAACAAGATTAAATTATACCTAAATGAAAAATAAAGTTAAAGAGGAAGAAAAGCAAAAGATTAAATTTCGGGTCATGTTGTACTGGTGGGGAGTTGATCAATTGTAGAAAAAAAGAAAGATACAAGAGCTTGGAATAATAATCACTAAATATGCCCCCACATGCCATGTGCTCCAGTTTTATGTTTCAGTGAACTAGGTTCATATATATATATGCACTGTGCAGTATATATACTGATAATCGGTATTCAGCAGTAGTGCCGATAAAAATCTAATTTGTCTATGTCTTTGATGTGAAATTTGTCCAAACAGATATGCATAAAGGGGAAATGAATTATTGAGTTGGTGAAATGGAGATTTTCAGTTAGAGTTGGCCGATCCATTTGTTCCGATTCACCGAGAGACAAAGACTACATAAATATTATCTACATATAAAATGCTAAATTTAATTTGATAATGTTGTTAATGGTTTTCAATTTTAAAGAAGATAAACATGATTACCTTGCTAATTATGTTACCTTTCCAAAGATAAACTAAAAAAGTCGGGAGCTGCGCAAATGGAGAAATGATCACTGTTGCGGCCTGCGGGGCTTTGTTAATATGGCCTTGCTTCTTTTCTACTCATCTGCCCATTTATTAAATCAGAGGTGGTGGTGCCACTCAAGTTATTTCATCCAAAATGGACACATACAAGAATCCGACACGCTTACAAGAATCATGAGCTGGTAAAAAAGAAAAAGGTTGGGAGGAAACTGGTTCACATCCATTTTGAATCACCTACTACCTGTCCTGACCAACTGTGAAATTTATCCAGTTTTTTTTTTTTTTTTAGATTACAAGCATTTTTGTAATTAGGTTCAATAAAAATCGTACAATCATCGGCATAAAGAGAATGAGACACCACTGGAGCACACATGGTAATTGTTATCCAAGAATATTGATGGATGCCAAATATTGCATATTTCTACACCTTTTTATTGGCATTTAACTCATCTTTCATGACTCGTAAATCGAGATATTATCCCAGTTTCCCGATTTTCGTTGTTTTCAAGAATAAATATTTGTACTAATTAATTTTGTGTTTTTAGGTAGTAAATAAAGCTCGGCGAAATTGAGGAGCCA
>JAJJWW010016445.1:0-21269 GCA_023531295.1 Papaver armeniacum | reverse complement strand
CTAGGCATAATCTTTATTTGCATCACTGCTCAGTTCTGTTTCTGTGTCGTACGTACTAAGCTGAACTTTTGCTTTGATTCTGTTAATGACGGCTGAGCTAGAAACTAGACTAACGGGAAGCAAAATTTTATTAGGGATAGCAAGAAAGCAAAATTAGGTTTGTAGGAAAATATTAAGAGATATGTATTCATTGTATATATTGTATATATGGTTATATAATTTCTTAGTTAGGAAAGATATGTATTACATGTAGATTTGTTTTATCTCTACCTATTTATTCACAGGGAAACCTGCTTTGTAACTCAAGCTTTTCAATAAGAAAACTTCGATTAATATTCTCAACCTTGTCGTTTCATGGCATCTGAGCCAAAATTGAAATAAACTTCAATTGCTTACATTCTTCGGATTATACGGGTATGATGATTTCCCGGTGAAATTGAATGGTTTCCCCGGTGAAATTGAATGGTGATAATTATGAAAAAGTTGTTGTTAATACCTCGCTTATGAATATTGATGAAAATTCAACTGGAAGATATCTTTCATCACAAGATCGAGTACCACTTGCTAATATTCTCAATGATGCATAGTGGGAAGCTATTGTGAATATGCTTAATTCTTCTAATAAGGAGGGTTCGAAGGAAAACTTTTCTAGTAAATGGATACTTGATACAGGGGCTTCAAGGCATATGACAAAAATTAAAGAGTTTTTCTGTAAAACATATCAAATAGGTTTTTCTTCCGTAAAACTTCCGAACGGCGCATATACAATTGCATCATGTGAAGGCACTGTGGCGTTTGGAGATAATATGAGATTATATCGTGTTTTATACGTTCCTGATCTTCAATGCAATTTGATTTCCTTAGGATGCTTAATTAAAGATCTTAAATGTATTGTCACTTTGACTGATAAGTTGTGTGTGATACAGGACCGCACTACGAGGACGGTGATTGGTGTGGGTGAGGAACGAGACGGGGTCTATATCTTCCATAGTGGAATGTTCATTACTGCAAATCGAGTATCAGCTGGAGAAGATTATTGTGTATGGCATAGACGTTTGGGTCATGCGTCCAATAAGGTTGTTTCTTTGTTTCCGGGTATGAATAAAGTTGATTGTCAGAAATTTCTTAAGGAACCATGTGATATTTGCTTTAAAGCTAAACAAACTCGGACTACTTTTCCGGTTAGTGAGAATAAAGCTGATGACCTCTTCAATTTAGTACATTGTGATGTGTGGGGTCCTTATCGTACTCCATCTTCTTGTAGTGCACATTACTTTCTTACCATTGTCGATGATTATTCTCGTTTCGTTTGGGTTTATTTGATGGCATATAAAACAGAGGTGGTGCAGAATTTTCAGAATTTTTGTGCAATGGCAAAGACACAATTTGATAAGCAAGTTAAGCAAGTTCGCAATGATAATGGTACGAAATTTCGTCCTTTGATTCCATTTTTTACTAAACACGGAATTGAATTTCAGATCTCATATGTGGATACACCACAACAAAATGGGCGAGTGGAACGCAAACATTGTCATATAATGAATGTGGCGCGTGCTTTGCGATTTCAAGAAAATTTACCTCTTCACTTTTGAGGTGAATGTATCCTAAGTGCTGCTTATATTATTAATCGCACGCCCACTGCCTTATTAAATGGTAAAACCCCATATGAACTGCTACACAAAAAGTTTCCTATTTATACTCATATTCGAGTATTTGGATGTTTGTGTTATGCTAGTGTTGTGCCTCGTGATCGTAATAAATTTAATCCACGAGGTCGGAAATGTATCTTTGTTGGCAATCCTTATGGAAAAAAGGGTTGGCGATTATTTGATTTGGAAACGAAACAATTCTTTGTATCCTGTTGTTGATGGTGGTTTTTAGACAAGAGGTAAAATCGTAAACACTAGTACAAAAATCCCTTTTCATCACGGTTTTTTACCGTGACCAAAGGTTCTGATCCACGGTATTTCAATTACGAGAAACCGTGTCCAAAGCTGCGAGGCCAAAAGTGTTGTCATTTGGTCACGGTGATTTCCGTGACCAATTTGTATATTTCACCGTGACCAAAATATCTTTGGTCACGTACTTTTGTTGGACACCGTGACCAATACACAAAATTAGACACGGATATCGTTCTATACCGTGACAAGTTCATGTTTTTAAACACGGAAAACTAACATACACCGTGTCCAAATTTAATCATTGGTCACAGACCACATTTAATCACCGTGACCAATCGTTGCAATGGTCACGGATCAAGTATACCCTCCGTGTCTGGTCCAAGTATCCCCACTCATGGATACTTGAGATGTTGGCGGCAGTATTTAAGATTAACATTGTGCCCGGAAAAGTCTTAAAAGCAATAACTAACAATAAATTGAATTTTTATTAAAAATCAAACATTATATCCATGACATAGAACTCCATAAACATATATAGCTTACTGTTAACAAGAATGAACAAGAAAGAACAATGAAATCCCTGTTTACAATGCTGGAACTACTTGTAATGTTCAACGTAGACCACCAAATATCTAATCACGGAGATGGAGACAATTGTGTGCACATTCACTCCCAACCTAGGCACTTCCATATCTCATCTTCTCGAAAGGATGCACTGTATTGATCACAGCTTCACAAGCGAGGTTTCTTAATTTGTCCAAAGAGAAACACATTGAGATCATAGGCATAGATCAATCAAAATACCTTTTACGCGAATACGATTTAGTGTGTTTAAGTCTCATAGTGCATTTAAGTCTCGACACTTTGTATGTGTGGCATCTCCATTAGCAGCTTGGTGTGCCCGAAATTCAATTCATATTGCCTCTGCATATCTTTACACTTTTCCAGAAGTTCTGAAACGTAGCCAAATTAGTGTAGTTCACTTTCATCGGATTTCATCGGATTTTCGAGATCAAACACTACATCTAAAATTGAGAGTCTGATATGTCAAGCGATAAAATGAAGGAGTAATTTCAGCAAATGAAGGAGTAATTTCAAAACTTCAGCTATAAACTTAATGCTCGGACCTGTGCCGGTAGCTTTCCATTGCGGATAACCGTTGTAGGTCTAAACCAGATTGCCAGCCGTTCACATTGCTACGGCTCCAATCACCTAAGAAAATAACAAAATTTATTTTGACTATAATTTGTTTCTACAGAACACACCAGACTTAGCACCCAAGTTGATTTTTTTATTCATTCTCTGGTCAAGGGTTGGTAGCTACAATCAATTCAACTAACGAGGTCTACCAATATATATTATGAGAACATTATTTTAATGCGGTACATTCAACAAAGACCAAGAGATACACAAGTCAAAAGCTCTTCCGAAATACCTTGAAATAGTTTTACTGAAGCATTCGAGATCTTGGTTTACCTTTATCGGAGGGTACTTCGAGAAGGGAGCATGACCATGGGCCAACTCTAAAGCGGTTTATCCCAAATGACAAGATATCGATCTGCAAGGTGGATAAACAAAGAAACTTCACAAGAGTAGATAGTGGTTCTTATAGACATACGAGACAAGGGTTTTACGTATATCGGTAGTTTTCATGGAAAATGGTGGAGCCTTCAGAGTAAAAACTGTTATACAAAGTACAATAAGAGATAGGAAACAACCACTCACTTGAAATTGTATCCACTTGCCGGGATACAAAACTTCTAAGCCATCCTGTAAAACATGGGAATGTTTCTAAGTTCAAATTGTGTACAAGATGGTGAAAGAAAAAAAAATTGGAAGAAATAGTAGATTTTCATGCGGGGAAAAAAAAAGATGAGCATGCGGTTCCTACAAAAGAGCGTTGCTGTCACCCTTGTCAAATACACAAGCCGAAACACCGATATTCCAAAGCTTCATTATTCCATCGCTTGTCGAGCGGTATGTTTCAAGCCTGCATAGGTACAATCCATCTCTCCAAATAAATCACAAAGGGAGCAAATATGTATCTGTTTAGCTTCTAGTAAAAAGCATTATGCTTGAACGTGATTAAAAACTTTGACGTCAAAATGTATATGCCATATTAATAGTGAGAATCCAAAGAAAATATACTTACGATATTTAAAGCCATACTATCTACGTCACCTCCAATCCGGTTTAGGCGTGCCTCGCCGAAGAAGCAATCACAATAAACTCTCCAAAGTACCCGAAGGATGAAGCTCAAATCGATGCGGGGAGGAATATCAATTCACCAAATCAATTAGAATTATAATCGATCTGAATTGATAAAATCAAGTAGAGTCGATATTTATAATACATCTAAGAGATAAAGGGTGCATCTGAATTGATTTGACTTCCCAAAGATATTCTACATTCACATTCGAAATAATATAATAGGTAGCATGATATAATCGGTGACCAAGACTCCAAACTTCTCATCTTACCAGCGAGATATTCACCTAATGAACGGGGATTAGAAAAACAAACTAACAACAAAGAAAAATCAAATTAATATATTATAACTACATAGTTAATTGATCAAGAACCTCGGTGATGAAATCCCCACCACCTCCATAGACCGGGTAACAACAGCCAACCCCTTAGAGACCCATTTCCTATTAGGTGGCGTAGTAATGTAACTAGCATGTGACCGAAGATCCTAAATTCTAAGGTGCAAAATTCTAAATCAAGACATGAGTAATTCTCCACATCTTGGTAAGTTTTCGAAGTAGCTAGAAAATAAACCGACCTTGGATGGTGGTTAATATTAACCGAAGAAGCACGCAACATGTTAAGCATAATCTTTTCCAAGACACTTCAAACAAGTACTTGCCGTTAATCGAAAAGATCTTTGTCGCTTTTCTTGAGACCTCGCACAAAGTAGTTCTGGTTAACTTGTTTCCACGAGGTTTTTAAAAATTTAATGGTACAGACCATATATGAATATATCCAACATAGATAATGGAAAGGTAAATGAAAAGAAAAAAGGACTAACCAGGGGTTGCTATACCCCAGTGGCTACTAGCACATGACCTTCATTGCCCTTGATTCTTGATGCTTGTGTACCTTGCATAAAGTAAAGTAAAGGCCAACATCGTAAGTCTATGGTGTCCATTATATAGACAGAGAGATCGAGATGTTATGAATGCAAACTAGATTTTAGAACCTATTACCAGCACCATGAAGTCTAATCTTACCTAACAACATTGTGTCCATAAAGTCATTTCTGCAAGGTGGGTCGATGGTTAATGGCCCATCGATAACATCCCGATTCACAATTACCATTACGAGTTCCAAATTGCATACGAGCGGATCCAATACGGCCAACTTCATCCATGAAAATTGTTGGAAGTGCGTGTTCCTTGTGAATAAGCCAGAAACACAAGTTAAACAAATTAGATGGTATACTAAAACCACAAACTTAGAAGAATGGTATACTAAAACCACAAACTTAGAAGAAAGGGTTACTTTGTAACACACTAAACAGAAGCGAAGATTGAACTTCAAATCATAGTCTTAATCTGTAGAACCAAAAATCGATAAGAAAACACTAAAAAAACTGAAACACCGAAGGGAGATGACAGAATATTGATAAACACTTTCTAATCGGTTCAAGGAAACCCTTATCCACCATCAAAATTCCATTGGTGATTCAAGCTAATAAGATATTCTTGCCAAGCCGATACAATGGATTCCGAACATAATTAACAACATACTTTGCAGCGAGATAACATTCCTTAACATTCCGTAGAAGTAACACCACTTAGGTATGAACAGAAAATAAAAAGAAGATGAAAACGCCAACTAAAGAAAACTTCCAAATAACTAAGGATGTCTAATAGGCATCTCTTGTTAAACAAGTAAAACAAGATAAGAACTTAATTATATGTGCAAATAGAATGCGAAATGGAAGTAAACAATTTTGAATCTGCCAGTAGCACGACAACTACACACAAAATCCACCCTCCCTTCCTCCGAATAACAAGCAAATGGCGAGTTACCTGCAACAATAAAGCATGGATGAAAGATAATCGGTTTATGGGCACGTTACCGACTTGTGAAATTACAAACTCAAAGCTTTTTCTTTGAAACCTGTACCGTTAAAATATTGAAACTGGTGGGTCTTTTACCAGCTGTCACTACCATCTTATTGTTCAAAGCTGGGATCAACATATATCCCCGACCATCATCGCGAAAATAAGAAGTGTCGAATCGTCATCCACATAAAGTGAGTTCATATCTACCGCCATATTTTCTTAAGGCGACGATTGTCACACATTAGCTCATCCTCGGCATTTTCATCGACTTCGTCGTCATCAATATAGTCTTTTAAAGGGCACGATATAACAACGGACCACCTTGAATCTCCTTGTTCTTCTACATAAAAAACGATTAGCTTGGGAAGCTAAAATGAAAGGATCCTTTTTATGCCCTAATCTTTTGAGGTCGACTAGTGTGTAACCAAGTTCATCGGTTTTGACGCCATACCCACTGTGTACCCAATCACACAAGAACACGGGTATCTTTACGCAGTGGGTAATCAAGAACCCAAATCTCATTTATCACTCCATAATAGCGCGATATAGCAATCTTTGGATTCTGTCCTTCGCACTAGCAATGTGCATTCTGACGCCTCTAGGCTAACCCCACTATTTTGGTTTACGCCTACATCATGACTTTTAGTGCGATACCGGCATCCATTTATGTCATATCCATTGTACTTTACAACTATATGACGCGGGCCTGTGATATCCACCTCGGGTATTTTGAGACTTTCTTCTCCTCTGCCATGGTGTCATCTTCGTCCTCCAACTCCTTCTCAACCTACATAGTTAATGTTTTAGACTAGATATCGTGGAACACGGTTACAATGCAAATAGATGTACGTACTAATCGGGGATAGAAAGAGATGCCAAATTGATTAGAACATAGTTAAACTGCACAAATGTTACGTAAATGGAATATTCGTAAAACCACTGAAAATTAAATGAAATGATTACCTTCTTGTGCAACCATCGACGAAATGTTTTGTTGTGTTCATTTTCCAGCCATACTTCATTTCTAGCTCTTTTGCCATCTTGTTGCTTCAATTCGGACATGTGTTGGCTGGCGGTGAGAAAGAAGTTATTAGTTCCACTGACTTGATTTAATAAACTAGTATGAAATGAAAAAGAGGAGGACATACTCTATATAGGGTTTTACTTCTTGATGTTGTGTAACACAACGAGGTGCGCTTGGGACAATAATACGCCATCTACCTCATCCTCGTGAGCACCTTGTATTGGTTTTCCATCGATAATATACTTGAACCCTCCGAAGAACTAGTTCCGGTATACTTTAAAGGAGGAATACCAATTGTTTCCACGCCAGACAACCAATCGGCAAAACTCAACAAATTCCTCTAACTCGTTACAATTTACAATACAACCTTGAAGACGATTTTTATTTCGAATGTATCCCTTCAAAATCTTCATGTACCTCTCAAATGGATACATCCATCGAGTAAATACTGGTCCACACAATTTCACTTCTCGACTAGATGCACGGTGAGATGAATCATGATGGTAAAGAATGACGGTGGAAAATACTTCTCAAGTAAGCATAATGTCTCCACCGGGTCCCTTTGTATATTATCCAATTCAGCAATATCAATCTCTTTTTGCATATTGACTTGAAGAAGGATGACAATCTAATGATGGTATTTCTTACGTTCTTTGGAAGAATCGATCTAACCGCAAGTGGCAAGAATTGCTGCATAAGAACATGGTAGTCATGTGATTTGAGACCAATCAATTTGCGATCTTTTAGCGACACCAGACTGCTAAAATTAGAACAGTACCATTGTGGAACCTTCAACTCGTACAATGTTTTGCAAAACTGCACCTTCTCTTCTTTCTGCAATGTGTAGCAGGCGGGAGGAAGATACATCCTTTTTCCCAACAACGAGGTTCTAACTCAGGCCTTATCTTCAAATCATTCAAGTCCATGCGAGCTTGATAACCATCTTTAGTTTTTAAAGGATCATTAAGCAATGTCCCTACTAAACTCTCGCACACATTCTTCTCTATATGCATCAGATCAAAATTATGTTGGACAAGATTGTACTTGAAGTATTCAAGCTCTTTTGCCCAAATTGACAATTTCTTGATTAGATGAATCCTCGTCCTCAAACTCCGACCTTGTTGATTTTCCCAATGTTCTACCGCCATTACCTTTCTTTCCCCATGAATTTTCAATTGACTTCGCCTCTTCAAACCTTTGTAACCCGCTCACTGGTTCAGGAGCCACACCGAATTCTTGATGGCCATCAAATGGCTTCATTTGATATCTCAGACGATGGCCGACGGTAACCATTTTCTATGACCGAGTGTATGAAACTTTTTTAGAGTACTTAAGCCATGTGGAGTGTGTATTCACACCACATGTTGCACAAGCATCATATCCACCAACAAAGACACCACTCAAATTGCCGAGTGCGGGATAGTCACTTATTGTCCACAAAACTACAGCCCTTAATGTGAAACTTTCTTGTTTGTAGGCATCATACGCTTCGACCCCTTCATCAAACAATGATTTCAGATCATCAATAAACGGAGCTAAAAAACGTCGATGTCATTACCTGGTTCTTTTGGTCCTTGAATTAACATTGTGAGCATCATGAATTTTCTCTTCATGCATAACGATGGGGAAGGTTGTAAACCACTTTGTTAAGATAGGCCAGCAACTATAACTTTTCTTCTTACCACGAAATGGATTCACTCCATCAGCCGACACTCCTAAGCGAATATTTCTAGGATCCTCGGCAAAATCGGGGTATCTTTCATCAATCGCCTTCCATGCTTCAAAGATCTGTTTGGATGACGCAACAACCCATCTTTGTTTCTATCACGATCATGCCATATCAATTTTCTTGCTATGTACTTCACCAAAAATAAACGTTTCAGATCGTGGAATGATCGGGAAATACCACAAAACCTTTACAGGAACCCCCTTGCGCTCCTTCAATGTTATCTTATCTTTTTTCATCTTGATTCCCCACATGTTGGACATACTTCTTTCTTTTCATACTCTTTCCTATATAGTATGCAATCATTAGGACATACATGTATCTTCACATAGTTCAACCCTAACGGATTAATGGATTTCTTAGCTTCATATGTAGAAGAAGGAATTTCATTACCATCGGGAAGCATCTCGTTCTTCAACAAATCTAAAAGCTCACCAAAAAACTTGTCGATACTCCATGCTTCGCTTTCAAGTTGTACACTTGATTATTGCCGACAGACTTGGTAAGTTTCGAGTCTCCCGAAATAAAGGCTTCTTAGCATCCTCTATTAACTTCTCAAACTTTCTACGATCACCTGAAAGTCCTCTAGTATCGCGTCGACCATCTTTGTTTCCTCTGCAACATAATCTGAGCATCATCTATAGTCTTGTCTGGAATATCACCCAATGGCCCCTCTTCAAACTCATGTTCTGTAGAAGTATGAGTTTCAAAATTAGTAGTACAGACTACTAGCATGAGGAGCATGAATATTCTCTCCATGTTTAGTCCAACAAGTATAGCTCGGTCAATACCATAGCGGAACAAATCATATCTTACTTCGCTTTCAGTTTTACGACAATGGTTAACACATATTTCACATGGACAAAAGATTTTCTTTAGTTTCCTTCTCCGTGCATCCTGAGTAGCAACTTTGATAAAATCGTTAACTCCTGCTCTGTATTCGGGTGATAATCTATCCATTCTCATCCAAATTTTGTCCATTCTGAATGCTTGAGCTAATGCCCCTTCTTATCAATTTTATTCTCGTGGATTACTTGTAAAATGAATGTTGTAGGACAAAACCCTAACAATCACCAAACAAACACCCAAATTAGATAAACAAAAACACAAATATTAAAATTTTAGAAAAGTAAAGAAAACTTTGGGTCACTTTTCTACCTGCGGCCCTTACTCTCTAGGACGTTCGCACCCAAAATCTTTACAAGAGCATCTGTATTAGCTTCACGAGACAATTGTACCCACTTTGATCTGTTTTGAGCAGTCATCCTGTCACAAAATCAAAATGTTGCACACATTACAAATTAGGATAACTACTTACTTTGTACAAATGGAATAGAAACTTCACAAATTAGGATAACTACTTACTTTGTATAATTAAATTGAGGTTGTCTGTCTTACAATTTGAGCAGCAACTTCACCAATCTCATCGGTTTTATATTCCCAATTTTCATTTTGGCGTGCAAGTATACCAATTTTAATTCTCGTGGAGGGGGTGCATCACCTGTTTTCTTTCTTTGTCTTTTCTGTACAACAAATACATTAATATCAGTATGATGCTTATGTTGAATAATACTATGTTTCATCTAAAATCTTATGTCAACAGAAAAAAAAAAACAAAACTGGAGTTAGAAACTTTTGAAGAAGATACCAAACTCAAGTAAAAAACAGAAAAAAATGAGAATCATGTATACACAAGCTCTCTCAGCAATAATTTCAACATTTTACTAGAAAAAAAAAAGTTATGAACGCAGACCTTAAAAAAATGATGAGTTAGGAGAATGATTAAGAGCTTATGCCTCTTCTTCTAAAGCAAATTTAAGGGGATTCACGAAAATACAATAAAGTAGGAAAACCCTAACAATGAGTAAACAAAAACACAAAATTAGATAAGCAAAAACTCAAATTTAAAACTTAAGGAAAGTAAATCTAATAAAGGGTTAGAAATAAGTCAGATCTAAAAGAAAAGATGAGTTAGATTGAAGATTTAGAGCTTACCTTGTTGACGGAGGTTACAATGGAGACGATTTCACTGTAAATCAATTTAAATTAAAAAAACCCAATACTACCACCATACGAATTCGAGTAATCGAAACAAGGATGTTTCTAAGCTGAAGAAATAGGAAACGAGAATATTAAGTTAGGAGGAAATTTGGGGGAAAAAAAAGAAGAAAAAAGGAAAAAAACATTAGGAAACGGGAAAAAAAAAACTAAAATTAGTGGGGAAACTGGGGGAGGTGCCTTCTAGATTCTTCGATCCCGTCGTTACAGGGTATAACGGGGAGGATTGAGAATACATTAATCACCACGATGTATTCTCTCCTACATGAGCAGGAAAAAGAAGAAAAAGAAAAAAATGGAAAGAGAAAAAGAAGAAAAAGAAAAAAATGGAAAGAGAATATGAATACTTTACAGTTTGAGACATCTTTACATTAGAACGAGCATGTGGACATGTATTTTATTCATAAGGTATACACATAGATATTTTGGCAAAAATAAAAATTCTCACACCATGCCCAAAATCCCATATGTTATCCAAAATATTGATTATCAAAAAAAAAAAAAAAAATCCAAAATATTGAGAATTAAGGCCTATATTTTACCATATTCCTTTCTTTAAAAAAAGAAAGAAAAAATCATTAAATGTAAAAAATATTTAGACAAGTGTACTTTGCATGGTTACGGTTTGGGGGTTTTAGCTTTCTCTACTTTGGGCGAGTTGGGGGAGGAAACTATCATTTTCTTGAAGAGGTTAAAGAATTGTATCACGAATCATGATGCTAGTTATAAGTTAGGCGGTGCTCTTTTTCATAGAATAGGGGTAGCTATCCAAAAGGGTGTTGGTGCCCAGCTTGTTGCCAGGCTACCCACCAACTTATTGCCAAGTGATTGTAATTCATTAAAATCAAATTTCATTATATTTTTTATGGAAAGATTAATTATATTAATTAATGTAATAAATAATTTACAATTTTAGCATGCTAAAGTAAAGAGGTGTCGAAGTGTAGAGTGATCAATGTGTGTTTTATAATATAGTTGAGGAGGTTGTTGATCATATGTTATTTCGGTGTGATTATGCTTTTAAGGTATGGTCCAAAGTTATGGAGGCATTCTGGGTGGTACGGGCCTCTCCTAGTTTTGTGAGACTACAATTTGAAGCTTGGAAGATGAAGTTTGTAGAAGGCCATTAATGCTGGCATATTTGGAAAGAAAGGAACTCTAGAGCTTTTAGTGGATGAGGAAAGGAGGTTGATGAGTTGTGTCTTTTGATTAGGCAGTGTATTGTATATGCGGTGCGAATGCGTTGACCAATACATGCTAAATGCTTAATTATGATCTTCACGCATTGAACTCGTTGGTGCGAATGGGTTGACCTAACATTTAATCATGACCCAAAATCAACATTAACGTCGTTATGATTGAATATCAACATTTCATCATGACCCAAAATTATCCAAGCGACTTAAAAATTGTGGAGTGTTTTCTAAAATTCATTTCGTGTTCCAAATATTTCACCACGGTTTATAATCTACATTAGATATACGATGTTACGACATGAAACCTTTCACGTGACTCGGAGTATGTTCCATGATCGAAAATTATCCGTGTGGTCTCAAGTTTGGGTTATTTAACCAAAAATATATCTCGTCTCTCGAAAATATGCTAATTGACCTAAAATGTGCCTTGTGTCAAAAATTGGGCTCGAAACCAAAAAGTATGTTTGAGATATGGTGTTATTATTCAACATCTATCAAAAGATCCGATTATTCAGAATTTGAACAATATGACCCAAAATTCACCTTTTTCTTTTATTATTTCTCTGATCTAAAACTACACTTGAAGTAAGACATTGTGACTTGAAACCTCTCACATGACCTGAAGTATGATCCAGGTGATCAAAAAGTAGGAAACATGTCCCCAAAGTGTAAACTTAGCATATGTGGTTGGTGTCTCAAAATATCTCTAGTGACTCGAAGTATGGTTAGTGATCCAGAATCATCCATGTGGTCCAAACATTTGCTAATTGACCAAAATATATCATGTCACTCAAAATTTGATAATTGAAAGTCTGTCTTGTGATCAAAAATTAGGAACTGAAACCCGATAATTATGTTCGATATATGTCGTTATGATTCGAATCTATCACAAAACCCGAAGTAGGTTTGTGACTGAGAATTATCTAGTACGTGATTCAAAATTTGAACAATATGGCCCAAAATTCACCTTATGTTTCAAACATTTCACCCCTAAATCTACATTTGAAATAAAACATTGGCCCCTCTCAAAATTCAAGCCTCGGGAAATATAACCTAAAGTATAAACTTATCTTATATTATTAGTGTCGTGAAATATCCCACGTGACTCGCGCTAAGTATAATTCGTAATCATCTATGTGGTTCAAAAATTTACGAGGTAAACAAAATATATCCGTCAATCGAAAATTCACAAGTTGACCAAACGTATGTCTTCTGGCCAAAACATAATTAGGTATTAAAACCCAAAAATACGTTTGATATATGTGACTCGAAACCTATAACACAATCGAAATTATTGATCCAAAATCATCAATGCGATAGAAATTTTGAGCAATGTGACACATAATCCACTTTGTATCTCAAGCTTTTCCTTATGACCCGATACCTACATTCGAAAAACGACATTGTGACATGAAACCTCTCACTTGACTGGAGGTATGGTTATTCACCCAAAGTCATCAAGTGATCCACAAACTGGGCACTACAACCCAAAATATAAACTTAGCTAGAGCATCTCCAATGTAAAGGGTTAAGGTATTAAAAAACATGACACATGGGATTTAATATCTTTTCCACCAATTTTCTTATCCAATACAACGGTGAAGGTCATGAGGAAAGATGACATGACTAATTAGTAGGGGTAAAGGATTAAGTCTAATTTGGACTTTCTTCATGATGACCCTGGGTCTTAAGTCTAGATCATATTTTGTATTTCTAAATCAAAATAAGACCTAAGTAGTTACTTGGGCACTGATACACGTACGGATTGGAAATCATGTATACACTTGCCGACCCACACAAACCCTAGTGCCCGCGGGCCACTGGAGTTAACAGGGGTAGGAAATACCATTAGGTCCTAGGAATAATATATTAGAGAAAGTCTAGTCCAGTCAAATGTCTGTTTGGTCCTAGGAAGACTATGAAGATTTTTATGTTATTTGGATGTATTTTTTTTTTATTTTGATGTTGAAGATCTTGATCTTGATTTTGCTGCTCGTGTTAAAGATGAAGTTTTGATGCTGTTAAAGACGATGATGTTTAGGTTTTATATGGACTTCATTTCTGGAATGAAGTCTGTTTTTTTAGGTTTTTATATGGACTTCATTTCTGGAATGAAGTCTGTTTTTTAGGTTTTTATATGGACTTCATTTCTGGAATGAAGTCTGTTTTTTAGGTTTTTATATGGACTTCATTTCTGGAATGAAGTCTGTTTTTTAGGTTTTTATATGGACTTCATTTCTGGAATGAAGTATGTTTTTTTAGGTTTTTATATGGACTTATGGACCCACTTTTTTTTACTCCAAATCCCATATATATATATATATATATATATATATATATATATATATATACAATTTTAAGATTTTTAGGGTAATGCCAAACAATACATGGACTTTATCAAAAGAAATTTTATGAATCCTAGAAATCTCAACTGATTTACCAAACATACGAGAGATTTACATGAATCCCAGAATTCGTAATCATGCGGGATTAAAAATTCCTGGAAATTGCGAATTCCGCAAACAAATCCACCATTAATAAAAACTTTTAAAGTTTATGGGTACCTTTGCGGTTTGTTGTTCTTTCTCTTCACGATATACTTGTAATTGATGTCCTTATTTGTATTAGGGTCTTGATTATTTTGTATTTTAATGTTTTTGTTATTCTCGTAGGCGAACATGTAATCACTATTTTGATTTAAATGAATTGAAGTATGTTGATTGTCTAAAAAAGAGACCTTGGGGTTTTGAGAAGAACTCCGGGTAAATTGTCTTTATCTTTATTTTTTTTTGTCATTTAGCAATAACTCACGCCAAAAAGAGTATTATTAATAAGACCTCTCCTAGGATTACTTGACCCTTTACATTGAATATGCCCATAGCACATGTTGATATTGAATATCCCTTTAATCCAAAATCATCCATACGGTTCCATGGTCCCAAAATTGAGCACTTTGACCAAAAATATTTCCACTCAATTAAAATTCGCCCAAAATTTGGGCATTGCAACACAAAAAAGTACATGCCTAATATGTGATCGAAACACATGTTGTCACATAAAATCTTAGGAAGACAGTCTATCTCTGGTTTAAGTAATCACAGATCCCCCCTTTTAAAGTTTTTTCTCTCATGTGTAGTGAAGGTATATCCTATTCAAATTATGAGCACCATTTGCATTATAAATTAAAATTAAAATTAAAACAGAAAGAAGAGAGGAGAAAATTGAACACGGTAAGCAAATCGACAGTTAAGACTTAGGAAACCATTTGCATCATAGTTGCATCAATCCTTTAAAAGTTCAAACTAAAATAAGGAGCTAGGAAAGACAGTATTTAGAACGTCATTAAATAAATTAATTCAAACTAAACAACAAGTTGCTTTCTCAATACTTCTCAAGAATTGGTGAAATATAATCCATCCACTCTCTTTTGATTTCATCAATTTCGACGCACCATAGTTCATCCCGGACTTAAACATCTCAGTAGTCAAAGAATTCAAACACATGTAAGCTCTTGTTAAAAACATTTATACTGTAACATCGTGGAAACAATTTGAGCTGCATGAAGAAGTTGAATCACTACCTCTTTAGGGTTCCTCATTGAAGTGTCGTGACTTTCTATAATGTGCTTCATATACAACAACACAAAAAACCCACACTCCCAATCTCCTTTTTGTTTAGGGTTGTGCTGCATGTATAATTATCATCAATTCTACGTATTTCTAACATACTCTTAAGAGTTAACAAAATAATGGTAAAATAACGGTATTAATCTTAAGTTTCTTTTTCTTACCTTCACATCCACCCGAACACTTTCTCATTGGATCGCTTGACACCTAATTTTCTTAAAGCCTTTGAAACACTCTTGGTGAAGAACAAAAAGATATATATAGTAAAAATTGAATCTTTGGTTTCACAAATCCTTCAATGGAAATGCCATGAGTTTAAGCATTTCGCCTTTTATGCATACAAAAAGTTCAAACCCAAAATCAACTTACGTGCTCATTTGCTCCTCTAATTTGTATCTACACTTCTCATCCAACGAATTTAAATAATAAAATACCCCATCGAAAAATACAATTAGTACCCAATGAATTCTACAAAGTGAATATAGAATAAGTTAGTATATGCAAGATATGCAAAAGCAATGTCAGCAACACCAGATGATATTAAAGAATACCCCAATTATGCTCAAAAAAAAAAAGGATACCCTAACTCTAATTGTTTTTTTTAATTGGATATGCAAATTAAGGTTAAAATCAAGAAAACAATATATCTAAATTCGAGATGAATAATGTAATGCATCTTCCGCTTACCCTGTATTACAAGGAATAAATATGTATTTTCGACTCAAGACTTTGAATCTTTCAGTCTATTTAATACACTTTTCACGAATTCTGTTTTATTGACCAAAAATGAACTAACTGCTTGGATTCATAAATCCGAACTTGTTTTTTGCGTGCATCGCCATCCAATTTTTCATACAAAAATTTGGGAACAAATAAAAACACGAGCCAACAGCATACCCTTAGCTAGTCAACAAGAAGCAATTATTTATGAAAGCAACAATCAACAAAGACTTACCGGATGAATAAGACTATAGCATTGTTCGTAAGTTTCTGAGACGTGCAAACAAACTCAATATCTTCTAGTGCCATTTGTATAGGCACATCTACAGTTTGACCAAACACATTGCGATGCAACTCAACTTCGATCGCAACCACCTTTCCGTACACTTCTTTTGCTCTCTTAAGAAATTCATCAAATGCATCCAATCTCGTTCGCTCCTGCAATAAAAATGTTCAAGTACAAGACGACCAACACCTAAAAGAGATATTAAACAATGCCCTAAATGATTTTATAATTGAAAAGAAATAATGAGATTTAAATACATTTCCGACCAGGACCACCAAGTGTTTTGGCCATTGAACAATACTTTCACGGGCATCATACACAAGAACAAAATCACCCAGATGGACATGGAAGTATTGCGGTTTTAATCTCCACAAAGTCCACCGACACACGCAAACAGTCATCACGCATTTTTTTCCATGAATCATTTTTGAGTCGTTGTGAATAACATGTCCCAGTACAAGCAACAACCCTATTGATGTTGTCGTACAATTCACACGGATGGCTCTACATGACAAATATTAAAATTATATTTGGAGTTATCTAGTTTCGAGATGAGAACGCTATTAGTAGGGTTCTTTAGATTAAGAAACTTACCCCGTTAGTAGGCGGATGAGGTGGTCTGTTGGTGGCTGCACACGTCATATAATAACATATGAATGTCCTGCATAATCAATTAATATGGTTTGATTTCTAACAAATTAAACAACTCACCTGTGCAACCACTTTTTTTGAGGACAGCATCGAATTAGGTACCTAGATAAATCAAATGAGTAACAATATCAGGATCACTTGATTAACTATGATTTATCACCATATCATAGTAAGGTACAAGATTCCAAACATCCGAGGATAACAAAAGTAATAAATAAACCGAATAAAACACTCACTTGGGCGGGCACTTTAAGAGAGCCGGGATAGATGCAATGTTCAATTCTTGAGACATCTTTCTAGCATCCAGTTTAGAGCTTTTAGCCCCATTATGTCTCTAAAATTTTGATACCCAACGAAAAAACTCATCAATATCAATATATCCTGATTTGCTACTGCAACTCAAATACGACAAAGGTACGCAAGAACAATACTTAAATGTTTAAAGTTCAAATTTGGACAAACCCGAATTTTTTGGGCTTTTCCTTCCGGATCGTGAATGACTTTCGCATTTCAGCTAAGTCCTTATCCTCGGACCACTGAAATAAATTGCAATTCCTTTTCCATTAAGGTGTTCAAGAAAGATTAAACCAGTTAACCCATTCATCCCGGTTCAATATACCACAATTAACTTCATCATAAAAAACATTAACTGGTATTTACTTCTTCACAACTTTCTATGTTCAGCATATTACCTATCCATATTTCTATCTAATTTGAAATATAAACTAAAGAAACAACTCACCGAGGCAGGGACATTTTCTCGAGGACAACATGGATGGTGCACCGTATCATATTGGGAATTTCCCAATAATTCTTTGAACCGAAGGAACTGTTGCTGCAATTTTCTCTCGTATCTAGTGACTGTTCCTTCAATTGTGCTTGGAATTCTTTTCTCAAGTTCTCTTCACTTATTCTTGCTTGCACATCTTTTCTCTCAATTGCTCTTCCAGTTTCTACGATTTTATTCATATTATCTTTATTTGATGATCCACACTGTCGAGGAGTGTGAAAATACTGACTATGGGTCACTCTTGTACCTGCGGCCCTTACTCTTCCGCCATGTTCTCGCACCCAAAATCTTTACAAGAGCATCTCAGATTACCAATCAATTGTACCCTCTTTGATCTGTTTTGAGCAGTGATCCTGTTACAAAACCAAAATTTTGCACACATAAAGAGTTAAACTGGATAGCTACTTATATTTTAAAACAGAACCTGTGTATAATTAAATTGAAGTTTTGTATCTTACAATTTGAGCAGCAACTTCACCAATCTCATCGGTCTTATACTCCCCATTTTCATTTTGGCGTGCAAGTATCCATAATGATTCTCGTGGAGGGTGCATCACTGTCCACTTTCCTTCTCTTTTAAATACAGCAAATACATTAATATCGGTATGATGATTATGTTGTATAATACTATATTTCATCTAAAAAGCTTATGTCGATAGAACACAACAAAATTGAAGTTAGAAACTTTGGAAGCAGATAGTGAACTCAAGTGAAAAACAGAAGAAGAAAAAAATGAGAATGTATACACGAGCTCTCTCAGCAATTAATTGATACATTTAACTTCAAAAAAAAAAAAGAGAAGAACTTATGAATGCAAACCAGCTTTTCCTTTAATCCAGCGTAGGTCCTTCGTCCCATCCTATGCGGATATTTGTGGTGAGCTTGTACCGATTTTCCAATTTCAGACAACTCCTAAAAATTTAAAATGTTTTAGTTCTGTATAGTAACAAAATAATTCTTGACCCCATCTTGTTTAGCTCAATTGACATACCTTGCCTTTCTCGCTCAATCTCCGTTTTACAAACTCTTTCCATTCTCCTTGTTCTACAAAACCTCTTAACTCGAAGGAACACTCTTGAGCTTTTTCGGCTTTTTCGAATGGGGTAACGTGCTTGGCAGCGAGTTCGTTTCCTCCATCCTCGCCACAAGTCTGAAAAATGTCTGAGCACATCCTTCCTCTTCGTTTCGTCGACATCAAACTTAAACTGGAGGTAAATACACATCAACAAAGTAATAAATATAAAACATTGGTAGGAATTTTACCATTGCGCATTTCATTAATTAATACATACCGTTACGTCCTCCCATAACTTATTCTTCACTACAGTAGGAACTTCTTTCCAACAGGTATACTTCAGTCCAAGACTTGGACCAACTTCACTACCGATGTAACTTGAGAGCAAGGTACCATTCTTACCAGTTGCTTGGTTGTGTTTATCATAAATCACTGTTCGCCTTTCACCATTAGTATCCCTTAATAGCTTTGGTAATCTTGTCTTACCCCGCTTTCCTTTATTTGCATCCGCGTTATCTTCACTTGAAACTTGAGATCAAACAAAACCGAAAAGAAAAATGAATTAATAAGTGTTTGGCGTGGTACAACCTTAAGGAGCTTTATATTGTCAAATTTTTTTGGTCGAATCAACCATGTATACTGCAAGAAAACACTTAAACAACAGACCTGATTGTTCGCTGTGGGAATCTGACTGCTGTTCGCTGTGGGAATCTGAATACTCTTGAAGCCCGCCATCAGACTCCGTATCTGAAGTATCCATGAAATGAGCTGCAAGAACAGATGATATATAAGCTGCTAGGAGCAACAAATTACAAACATATCCAAGAACAAATAATATCGGAAGTTCAAGATTACTAGTAAAGACAGATTTCTATTTGATTTTAGCATGAAAAACTGTGGTTAACTAATGACAGACCGGCTAGTATTTGTTAAAATGAAGCGCTTTCACTATACCAAATAATATAACCATTCAAGCCATTTAGCAATCAAATGAAGAATTCAACTCAAACTGGTACCAAACTTACCTCCTGCAACAGCTTAGAGTATGCACAACAGACCTGTCTTCCTTTTCTTCTGTAATTGTGACCAATGCAGAGGTCTCCTAAACACCTGATATCACTAGCCCCTTAGTCAACTTATTCAAATCCTAGAAAAACAACTAAAAGTAAAGGGATGGTGCAACAAATATAAAAGAGAAAAGCAAAACCAAAGGTAAATACAACACATAATATTTTCTTTCTAAATTATTGTAAGTGTGAGAATCAGGCAGTATTCAAACATTTCATCAAGCACCTTGTATGCATTACCCAATTCACCATCCCATTGATCAGAGTAGTATAAGATACCGACTTCGCAGAATGACAACAAAACAAATATAAGAGAAAGCTTTGATTTTAGGAGGAGAATACCTTGTAATCAGCTGTTTACGCTTTCACCTTTCAATATCTTAGTTTCAAGGAAATGGAAGGATTTAGCTTGATTAACTTCAGATAGAGAAAACAACTTGCGATTGGTTTCATTCGAAGCTGTCATGGTTTCCAACAATGAAATAATGGAGAGAAAATAGGGAGTGGAGTAGTGTTGATCGTGGGAAAACAAAATTGGAGGTAAATTTGAAATGGGTATATCGTAATTGCGGGTATTAAACAGTTCCATCAAGATCGACACACGATTTAATGTAAGCCGTGTCCAATAAAAAATCTCCGTGAGATCTCATCGATCAATAAAATCTTCGGTGGAATTAATTAGGGATTGATAACAGGGGAGAATGGGTTTTGTTTTCGAATTGAAATTTGGCAACATAAAATCTAGAACTTAGGTTTAGAAACGGCATCTGTTCTTCGAGGCTAAAACTGTATCTCCTCCATCTTTGTGATTTTGATTTGAACTTCGGTCATATCGAAACCAAGATCCAGAATCGTATACCAAGGTGAATACACGTCTCTAGGGATAGATAAACACGTGTTAGGACTGGGCTATTTTCAAAACATTGGATTCGATGATTGGGACACGTATATATATAAAACCGAGTCTATTAAATAATAAGAATCTAGTGTCTCGGCTAAATTTAATGCCGGGACTAAAGATATCGTGAATAGTCCCGAATTTTATATCCCCGAGACGAACTTAGTTTTGGTCACGTATTTTCATAAAACCGTGACAAGGTCAACCGTGACTAAAACCCCTTATTGTACTAGTGAAA
>JAJJWW010016444.1:0-78840 GCA_023531295.1 Papaver armeniacum | reverse complement strand
TAGCAAGAACTTCTTGCTTATCTGGCAAGTGCTGCAGTGGTAATGGGGATGGTCCTCCTCTCGTCTCTCGGATCACCAAGTCATGATGAAGAAGTGGAAGTTTGTTATAAGCTGGTTGGCTACGGTGTACCATAGATGAGATGCACGGGGATTTGCTTCTGCAGCTCGGTCGATGGTGCAAGGTGTTGTAGTATCAACTTGTGAGTGATCAGGTTGACACGTTCACATCCCTCTGCGCTCACGTGTTCCTTGAATGATCTCTCCCCTTCACTCGAAGCATTTCTTCACCTCAGATTAGAAAAGGTCGGTGCGGATTGAGACAGGTCTTGAGGGACCCCGACAGAAGAGGTCTTGAGACTCTAAATCTTTACTTCGCGTGGGATTCGTAAGCTCCGGGCTCCATTTTCTTATCCAGGTAGGCGTTTGGCTGCCGGACCAGGTCTTTTCCTGCAGTGGAGTTGCCTGCTAGTCTTCGTTGTGGGCGGACCATGTTGGTCGACTCTCTTCACGAGTCCCCTGTGATTGTGCGCTCTTCTACGCATCTCACAGCGGTAAAGAGTGTGTCTCTGACCAGAGATCGAGCGTTCTTAACTGGCAAGCATTCGATGTGTAGATGCTGCAGGCCCTGTGACTTATGCTTGATGTTATATATCAGTAAAAATGTGAATCTCTCGGCCCTGTCTTTATAGCGAATCTTGAAGCTTGATTTGCCGAACATCCTCGCGACATTCTAGCTTCACACTTCCCGCGATCTCCCCGAGACCACCTGTGGTTTAAGGATACGTGCTGGGATGGAAGGCAGAAAAATTGAGAATTCAATTTTTGTGCAACCGAAGATCAACACTCCCATGATGGCGCCAATTGTTTATGGGTGAGCACATCACGCAGAATTTGGTAATTTGGGGTGTGATGAGGAATGAATTCAAACCTTAAACAAATGCTACTGCGCGGTGAGTGCTTGTAGATTGAGAGATCAATGCATGCAAGTGAGCCTAGTCAAGAAATGGCGGTTCAGAGACTTATTTCGGTCACAAAGTGAAGGAGATGGGGTTGATCTTAGGGAGGAAGCGAAGATGGTGTTGAGATTGTGAAGGTGTTGGCTTGCTATGACTTGTGAGAAAGGTGGCGAGCTTGTGATTGATGCAAGCAAGCTGTGGGTGTTGGAATACGTTTTGTATAGCTGCTTGGTTTTGTCTCATCTGAACTTGTGTTGTTTTTGAAATAGGCGGAGAACCTGTTCCACAAGTCGTTGAGCCTTATTCCACGTCTCTCGGTAGGAAGTGGAGGAAGTGAGTGATGGAGTAGTGGAGTTGTCTTGGTCGATGCCTGACCTGGTCTTGCCCACTTCTCCTGTTCATCTCGACTGTCCATGACTTACGAACGTTCTTGTGATGGCGCGTTGCGCCGCGTCATGCACAGAGACCAATACCGGTATGCTATCCCCGAGTTTGCGACCATGATTGATATCCAGAATGTGTGAGTCGTGGATCCACGAAAGATAGCATGTAATCTCGGGTGAATACTGCGTATCATTGAGTCGATACTTGTGAAGTACATGATGTCATTATTTTGTAAGTCTGCGCGTCATGGTGTGTGTAAAGTGATGGGTAATGACGCCTCATTAACTAAATAACTCTGACGAGGGTTGTATAACCAATTGGCATGTGAAGTTGGGCCGGATAAGATGATCTTTGAGATACTAATGCTGGCTCAGATTAGTGAATATTAGGATTTTTTGAAGAGTGCGCAAGCATCACTCTCGAGCTTGGTCAAGACAAGCATGGAAGGGATTTGGAGAGGGCTAAGCAGAGCGTGTGTGTAGAGCATGCAGGTGTGCATCCAGTGCCTCTTAGTCCACATGAAGGCGTGATCTAAGCCACTCAATTTGACCGGTAAAGTTGAGTGGTTGAGATCAGTTTCTTGGCAATCGCATTGTCGCAAAGGAGTTGGAAACGCGTGTCGTCCTGGTGACGCATTTCAGGCGACCTCGTCTTGAGTGGTCGTTGATTCGATCATACTGTGAGTAGGTGGTAGGCCCATGGTGTTCACCTATACGACTATCCACGTTGAGCGTGATCCGAAACCATTCGAATCGTCCGTGAAGTTGAGCGGTCGAGATCGATTTGTGGTTTGGGAGCGTGGCCATGCTAGTTTGAGGCCACGTTTGGATTAACCGGGCATGATATGCCTTGGCAGCGAACATATGAGGAGGTAGATGGGCCGCGGTGGTCATCTTTGAGTATGTGCCGGCCCTTGCTTCAAAAATCTGATACGGGACCCTCCCGTTCGTCTTAGGAGAGAGATGGGCCCAGCGCGTGATGGCCGCAAACCCTAATTTTGGCTTTGAGAGCCGCCGCCAATGCTCTCTTTAGGCGTACTGAATTTATTGCAGCCAAGTATGGTTGGTCTTGGCCAGAGTTGGTCAAGTGTGTAGTGAGCCCACGAGTGATCGTGTTGACATGCTCTCCGGGCCCTTCAGTCTACATCTACACCCTCCATCTATCACTACGAAGATGGATGGTTTGAGACCCTTTACCTGTTACATGTAATATGCATGAGCACACTAATTAGGAGTTTTCGTCCATAATGCTTGGTATGGAGCGGTTTCTTGGCAAGCTAGGCCGATGGCCGACCATGCGGGAGTCGGTAGTGGGTATTCCATGCTGCTTGGGGTGATGGAATTGATGCGGGGTCATCGATCATGCTTGTGGAGTTGGATGAGCTGCAGTCGGATCATGCTCCGGAGTGATCTGGTCGGTCAGGATGCTCGACTCGGGCTAATGTATTAACACAGGGAGGCTCAATCGGGCTAGTATAACCTGCTGAGAAGTCGGCTGTGGCATGGTATTTCGTACATGGTTTCATTATAGTGCTTGGAGGTTCGTGTTACTTTCTGTAGAGTAAGGATTTTGCACCTACTAATTAATGGCGGATTAATTGCCTAGTTAGCCTAGGCTTAATATCGACCTATGAGGTCTAATATAATCGCGTAGGCGCAAAACCCTAATTTTTGCAAATTAGTCAGGGTAATATCTGAATCTTGTGAATTATCACAAAATTGATTGAATTCTATGTGTTAACACAGATTTTTTTAAGTTTATTGCCAGAGAGCAGTATGCTTTCCGATTGAGTACTTTTATGCAAGGACCTTAACCTTGATACTTGGAAATTTGTGCTACTCTGCTGCGAGTGAACACAAATTGTCATTCCATATCAATATTAAGGGTTCGCCCGGGGAACATAGCATAGGAAAAATACTCGGCAGGCTCCAGCATTAGTGAGTAATGCGGCTAGGAGCTTATATACTCAGTAGGCTCTATACTAGTGAATAATTCATCTAGTAGCTTGAGTTTCAATATAATATGAAGAGAGACATAGGCACTCCTCAGATTTTGATATATTTTCTAAATTCCCTGCGGAATATAGACATATCAATGTCTACTGCATCTGATGCCGGGTCAGGTAGATAGACTTTTACAGTTTTCGCACTATACTAAAAACCACCATCAACATTAAGTCCCCTACTTAGCATGTAACAGTGGCATTGTTGCGGGGTAAGCATGAGATGGTGACAGACAAGGATAAAAAATCGAAAGGGCAGGACATGAAGAGGTTACCAGGAAAAAATCCGACTGACCTTTGGCAAGAGGCATGAACAGTCCGTGATCTTTGTGTCAATGCACCTCTGGCTTAGCCACGGAGTACTGGTGTTACAGAGTGTTGGCGCCGCAGAGCATTGCAGGTTGAGCGGCTGGCTTGGCTACAGAGTATTGCAGGTTTAGCGGCTGGTGTTCCTTGTGCTGGCGCGCTGCTGGTTCGGTCATGAAGGTTGGTGCCATGGAGCGTTGGCGCTACGGGCCCAGCTGCCTTCTTCCATGCATGGTCCAAAAGGAAAAATCTTCCTCTACTCGAATTCCAAAAGCGTTATACATATAAAAGGGTGGCTAACTTTCTCCCCTTTCATTATTCGCTCGTCTGCTTCTTGCGTTCATTTGCAGTAGCTCGATCATAGGCGTGCCAATCGTCTTCGTATTTTTAGCCCCGAGTGTAATATCCATGAGTAGTTGATCAAACTTGGAAATTTAGCTCGGCAGAATGACTTTCTTTGTTAGCGGCGGTAAAGCGAGCGTCAAAGGCAACAAAGCAATCTCCAATAGTTATAATCAGCGACAAAGGCGAGCCAGAGAACTCAAGGTAGGTTCTCTTTTCTATTTTCCGCATGTAGCCACCCAACAAGCACCATCGATCTTCTCCAGAATGTGTAACAAGGTTCTGAATCCAAAAGAATGAGCATCTAACCTCTCCAGTAGATTTCAAAATTTACCAAACTCCACTGCATAGCGGTGGGACTTGGGTTGGTTGGGCAGGTTAGAAGCCTTTGCCCAGATTACCCATCGAACCCGTGGAACCCATGGAGGTAATGCCCAAGTCCGCCCAAGTTATGTTCCACGGGTTCCTCGGGTTGGCCCAAGTTTCCCTAAACATACGAGTTTGTTAATATGATAATAACAAATTTTAGTAATAATAAGATTTAATTGCTCCATTTATCTTAAATTTCCAAATAACTGAAGATTATTTACAATAACATAAATTTTTTTCATATTGAATGACTAATGAAATAAATATAATTTATATTTTCATTAGAAGACTAGAGGATAATATCTAAAATTACTCTAAATAGATAATAATACCAATTATAAAAAATAATTTTACATAACTATATCATAGTTCTTTGGGTTGGGCGGGTTGCTTGAGTTAGAAATATTTGTGCCCATGTTTTCCCAAATTTAACTCGGGTCTGTAAAAAAATTTCCCAAGTTTGCCCAAAGTTTTGAAATACGTTGCCCATGTCCGCCAAACGATCGGGTTGGGCATGGGTTGGGTGGGTTAACCCAACCCAAGTCCCACCCCTACCACTGCACTCCTGGGATGGATGGATGAAATATATGCTCGGCAATGATCATGTCAGGGATAATCTTGGAGAGTGTAGATGCGTTGTTGATCCGTCCTTGATTGTAAGTTATTTGGTGTCTGGACTGCTGAGCCGGTGTCTGGAAGGCTTATTTTTGCCTTTCTGATTGCGGTGATGATATGCTGTGGATGCTTGTATGGTCGAAATCTTCCAGAACGGCTGGGTGAAGTAGACGAGCTGAGAGGCGTTGCGTTGCCGACGTGCTGCTATCAAGTCTCCAAGGACTTCATTCCAAGCGACATCCTTCGAACCATCTTCTGAGTCTTGGACTATTGTATCGAATGGGATATGATGAGCAGTCCCCAGTTACACTTCTGTCTGGTCATAGATCCGATGGCGTGGCCGGATATGTGAATACCTCTTCTGCCTGCTTTTGGAGTCTTTGACGCACGTGTACAACTGCAAGTTGAGAAATTCTTCTATTGCATTGCTGGTAAGGTGGTTGACGAATTGATGAAGGCGGCAATCTTTTGGATTCGTCATTTATTGATCAATGGGCGGGAGTCTCACTTGATAGATCTGCATTGTATCCAACTTCTGGCAGCCCATGTGATGTGGTTTTAACAAGTTGTAGTAAAGTGGTAGTAAAAGTTCGTTCAACTCGGGCTTGTAAAGGTTTGATTTAAGAAAATACTAAAAACAAAGAAAATATATTCACAAGGTTGTCACAAATATCGAGAGAATTGGGACTTCGGATTCCACCATAAAATTCATTCATGCGATTCATATATTTATTCTAGACAATTTTAGCTCAAATAATAATAAAATATTGACTCTATGTTTTGCCAAGATAGATTTTTGAAAAGCAACGATCAGATATCTAAAGCATGGGATATCAAAAGACTTAACCTAAGTATAACCCATCAATTGAAATCACAACCATTCAATAAAAACCATAAAACAATTAACAATCCACGCAAAAAGTCATGAAATAATTAAATATAATTACCACACGCATGAAATATGGCTTCCTCCGTCATCCCAGTGTTGGGGTTTAGCTCCTCATATCAAAAACACGCTCAAAATAATAACGCATGGCTGAATAGGTGTTTTATTGAAGAAAATCGAGTTTGTAACAAATATAATTGTTACGTAACTCAACACAAAGAACCCTAACAGAGTAAGCAAACTCAAATAGTTGTTGGAAAATTGTTGGAAAAATGTTACAAAGCTTTTGAATTTGAAACTATAGGTCACGGAATTAATGACTGACTTTGCTTGTCTTATGTGCTTCAACTTCTTCTTCCTCGCCTGCAACTAGGGTTGTTCCCTGGATTGTTCCTTGTGCTCCCAAACTGCTCCAAACGTCCCCCAAAGACTCAACAACCCCTCTCGTGGCTCCTTATCGACCTATATATAGGTAACTGACTAAAAATACTCGAGAAGACTCTCTCTGCCTTTCACCAAAAGTTACGGAGTTATGGTTTCCTTATTTATTTTTTCCGCGGCTTCTGTGTTTAATCCAAACTCTCCCGTATGCTCCAAACTCTCTCCAAACGGTAGAGTATAATCCTATCCGTCAATCCACTTCCCATGTTTCACGTAATCTCCAAGTCAATCCAAAAATGCCGAGTATATCTCACTATCCTGACTTGTCGAGAATCAAGCAAACTCTCCTATTTTTTCGAATCTTAAGACATTACCAACCCTGTTTCGTCGAAACAGCAGCTTTCCAAACAATCTCCCGATAAAATTCTGACCAAATCTCCTTTTGATTCTTGCCTGAAATACCCGTGAAATGGTCATGCCCCTGTTTTGTCGAACCAACTTATTCAGCCCAACTTACGCCATCAAATCACTTGTACCAGCCCTGTTTAGTGTAATTGGGTTCAACCCAATGGATATTGGCGATTGAATCTCACTCAAAACTGCCCAAAAATCAAACCCTAAAGTCTGTTCGTGAAACCCAAATTTCCCGCCAATTTGAAGTTCAAAATGTAGAAGATGACGCCCCTTATCCTGCTGCTGGGTGCCTTTAACACTTGGGTGTCCCGGGAGTGTAAATAGCAAGTGGGTGCCCCTTAGTAATTGAGGTGCCCCTTATCCAAATGAGGGGTCCGAATAGTAATTTTCTTCCACGAGCGCAAATACCACTTTTCGAGCCAATTTTCCCGCAAAAGCTTATTTCTCCCGAAACACCTACAAAGACATAAAATACCAAAATAAGCGCAAAATCGAGTACTAACATTACAGAGAATTGAGACTAAAATAGACACATAAATGCGTCTATCAAATACCCCCAAACTTATTATTTGCTAGTCCTCGAGCAAAAATAAAATAGAACCAAAATCCTAACTCACTGTCGCAGGCATCGTCGATTGCATTTAACGTATGCAATAAGCCTTTAAACCCCTAGGTGGCCCTAGTGGCCGAGTTATAGTCTCGGGAGGGCTTACAAGAGATATACCCACAAAACCATTATACTCCAGACCCTAACTATCTACGCAGAACCTTGGAAGGCACTAAAAAGTCTCCTTGGTTGGCATACTTATTGACTACAGGAGGAAGTACCCCCGATGCGAAATTCCAATTGTTGTACACGAGTTTGCACTCAAGCATACTAAAATTCATATATAAGTCACAGAGCTCTACTCTCAGATAGTTTCGGACATCATAACCTAGAGTCAACCAATCACATGGATAGATTAAGAAGATGGATGAGAAAACGTAGATGGTTTTGATGTTGACTAAGGTGAATGGTGTTTCTCATATCTGTCTCCAAGGCCACTGCCAAAATAAACCTATCATAATGGACTGAGATACTAGTCTGACTAATACCAACATAATCGGGCATATACAAGGGAACCAAAGGTCGATAATCCTAATTCTAGGTCAACACAACTGGCATATACAAGGGTACCAGTGGTCGACTTTATTGAACACTTTATTCCGTTTGGTCTGATGGTCTGGTCTCAATTTTTTTTTTTTTTTTTTGGTATCTCAATCACTCTATTTCACCCTAGCAGTGGTAACAACTTGAATCGTGAGCCCCACCTAATCACTTAGAGAAACATATTTTAAAGAAAACAAAATAAAAATAGAAGTGAAAAGGATTCAACGAGATATGGCGAAACTACCATGTTTTTTCTTTAATTCTAACACCTGAGCTCTGTGCTTTTATGAATAGACTCTTTAGATGTTTCCATCTAATCAGATTGGTTCCTCAACTCCTACAACCAAAATGCTTCCATCCACTTAGATTGGTTAGTGCCATCCTTAATAAGCATAAATATCTAGGCTATGGAGTTTATCAATGCAACTAAAAGTTTCTCCCATACCCCCAAACTTAAATCTAACATTGTCCTCAATGTTCTAAAGATAAAATTAAAAGCATGAACAAGGAGAAACTGTTACCATTTGAAGCAAAAGAGTTAAGGAAAGATATTACCGTGTCGCATGAATATTGGGTTACCTCCCAAGAAGTGCTAAGTTTAAAGTCTTCAGCCAGACTAAGAAAGGATTAGTCACCTCAAAGAATCATAAAGTAATAGCCGAAATATCTGTGGGTCATCAAAACCAAATAGAGCTATCACAAGTAAAAGGAATCTGCAACATGCCAAGAAAATTAACAAATGAAGCACACCCTTGTCTAGTTTCCTGTTTAAGACAACTACATCTAGCTGTGGTTCAGGTTCAGGTTCTATAACTGGGTCGAGATAAAATATTTTCATGTGCTGGAATTCCTCAAAGCTAAAATCCGATTCAGGTTGTAAAGTCTGTAAAAACTCAAATAAGAACTTAGAAGCACATAATAATAACTGAATAATTGCGGATCCTTAAAGTCAATCGCTTTGACTCACACAATTGACCACGATGAAAACTCAAGGTCAATCATAAGAAAATGTGTCGATACTAATTTCCTAAAGTACTTAGGTTTAGTCTCAAAACTAAATAATTGACACATCTGAAACTTATACGTTCCCACATTTGGAAGAAAAATATTTGGTGGGAAAACAAAGTCGATCTGGTTATCATAGCCTGGGCTAACCACATCAACCAGAGGATGGGTTTCTAACAACTGAACTTCTTTATGGACATCACTAGGTTCAGGAAAACATGTATGAAGATAATCTTTTAAAATGGTTGAGGCACATATGTCAAGTCCCAAGTGAGGGACCTTTCTAAGAGTTAAAGCACATGGAGAATGATAATCATCCCCAAACTTAGAGTTTTCAGTGTCTCTAGAAAGACTAGTCACAACTTCCCTAATTTCAAGGTCATCTGATTCCTGAAAATGGTCAATTGATTCTTCTAAGTCGGGTTCATCCTCGCTCATCTCTACGAGTTCATTTTCTTTGTCTAAGACTAATGTTTCTAAATCGCTAGACTCTAAAATAGTATTCTCAGGATAAACTCGTTCCTCAAAACTATCATCAGCTTCGTAATCATAAGGAAATACTACATCATCTAAAACGGTGGTATCTCTAGAAAAATCCTCGTCCTTTTGAATAGGTGAATAATTATTAAAATTATTTGAATTTGAACTAGAAATATTATCATTGTAAAGCTCAAGAGGGACAAATTCCTGATCACTATGCCTACTTATTTCAAATTCTTCATCAGCACTATCCTCATCATAATCATCATTATAATAACATGAAAATGGTTGAACCTCATCTAAAGTAGTGTTACCAAATCTAACCTCGTCATCTTGATTATGCAAATAACTATCCTCATTTTCAAAGGTACTATTGGAAATACTATATTGGAAATTAAGATTATCTTGAGCAGCTTCTTTCCCCAGGCCTCTAACAACATTTTCTGAGTCGACTCACATGACTTCCTGATTCTATCTAGGAAAGAAGATTCACACGTTGCATTGCTTTCGTCCAAAACTAAGTTATTCATTTCATCTGAACTACGTGTCGACTTAAGTAACTTTTGTGCTGACTCAGCTAACTTACGTGCGGACTCTAGTAGAGAGGAATTTTGCTCGTATGACCGGTGGGAGTATGGATAGTAATTGGGCTCACCATGGTATGGACCATAACCTTCAAAAGGCTGATGTTCCCAACCACTATTCACATTATGGTCAAAGTAGTAATGTCCATTTTGAAACTCAGTCGGATATTCGTTGTATTGGCTATTGTAATACCAGTACGACATTCTATTGCGTGGGGTGTGAGTTGTCACACAAAAATAAAACCCACCGACAGGGGATTCGTGGGTGGATAGAGTCTTACCTCCCGTACTGCACGGGCGATGAACCGTTAAAGTCAACTCAGTGCCACCGACTCCGATGTCGCCACTTCGAACCCGGAGGCCGAGACAAGATCGTGAATCATCGTCCTTCCTTGCAAACAGTTTATATTTAATCTTAACCCTTCCTTAGGGTTTTAAAAATAATGTCCAAGTCCAAAAATAAAGTCCAAAAAGTGTCCAAAAATAAAAAGAAAATTACAAAAATACAACCCTATTTACAGTTTCTAAAAATAAAAAGAAATAAAATAAATATGTACAAAATCTTCTTCTTCACTCCTTTCGGATTCCTCTTTTCTTTCCTTCTTTGGCGAAGCTTTCCTTTTATAGCTCTTTTTGTCTCCTTGTAGCTTCGCTCCAAATCTGAAAAGAATCGAAAAATACATAAGCGCGTAAAAGAGAACAAAAAAATATACAAAATAAAAATAGAAATAACTCTAAAACCTAAAACCTAAATACAAGTCCGCGTCGGTGGCGCCAAAAATTGATGTGGTTTTAACAAGTTGTAGTAAAGTGGTAGTAAAAGTTCGTTCAACTCGGGCTTGTAAAGGTTTGATTTAAGAAAATACTAAAAACAAAGAAAATATATTCACAAGGTTGTCACAAATATCGAGAGAACTGACTTCGATTCCACCATAAAATTCATTCATGCGATTCATATATTATTCTAGACAATTTTAGCTCAAATAATAATAAAATATTGACTCTATGTTTTGCCAAGATAGATTTTTGAAAAGCAACGACTGTATATCTAAAGCATGGGATATCAAAAGACTTAACCTAAGTATAACCCATCAATTGAAATCACAACCATTCAATAAAAACCATAAAACAATTAACAATCCATGCAAAAAGTCATGAAATAATTAAATATAATTACCACACGCATGAAATATGGCTTCCTCCGTCATCCCTGTTGGGGTTTAGCTCCTCATATCAAAAACACGCTCAAAATAATAACGCATGGCTGAATAGGTGTTTTATTGAAGAAAAATCGAGTTTGTAACAAATATAATTGTTACAGAACTCACTGTTACAAAGAACCCTAACAGAGTTGTTGCAAACTCAAATAGTTGTTGGAAAAATGTTACAAAGATTTTGAATTTGAAACTATAGGTCACGGAATTAATGACTGACTTTGCTCGTCTTATGTGATTCAACTTCTTTTTCCTCGCCTGCAACTAGGGCTGTTCCCTGGATTGTTCCTTGTGCTCCCAAACTGCTCCAAACGTCCCCCCAAAGACTCGACAACCCCTCTGTGGCTCCTTATCGACCTATATATAGGTAACCAGACTAAAAATACTCGAGAAGACTCTCTCTGCCTTTCACCAAAAGTTACGGAGTTATGGTTTCCTTATTTATTTTTTCCGCGGCTTCTGTGTTTAATCCAAACTCCCCTGTATGCTCCAAACTGTCTCCAAATGGTAGAGTATAATCCTATCCGTCAATCCACTTCCCATGTTTCACGTAATCTCCAAGTCAATCCAAAAATGCCGAGTATATCTCACTATCCTGACTTGTCGAGAATCAAGCAAACTCTCCTATTTTTCCGAATCTTAAGACATTACCAACCCTGTTTCATCGAAACAGCAGCTTTCCAAACAATCTCCCGATAAAATTATGACCAAATCTCCTTTTGATTCTTGCCTGAAATACCCGTGAAATGGTCATGCCCCTGTTTTGTCGAACCAACTTATTCAGCCCAACTTACGCCATCAAATCACTTGTACCAGCCCTGTTTAGTGTAATTGAGTTCAACCCAATGGATATTGGCGATTGAATCTCACTCAAAACTGCCCAAAAATCAAAACCTAAAGTCTGTTCGTGAAACCCAATTTCCCGCCAATTTGAAATTCAAAATGTAGAAGATGACGCCCTTATCCCGTCAGCTGGGTGCCTTTAACACTTGGGTGTCCTGGGGTGTAAATAGCAAGTGGGTGCCCCTTAGTAATTGAGGTGCCCCTTATCCAAATGAGGGGTCCGAATAGTAATTTTCTCCCACGAGCGCAAATACCACTTTTCGAGCCAATTTTCCCGCAAAAGCTTATTTCTCCCGAAACACCTACAAAGACATAAAATAACAAAATAAGCGCAAAATCGAGTACTAACATTACAGAGAATTGAGACTAAAATAGACACATAAATGCGTCTATCACCATGCACCCCTTCAATATGAAATTGGAAATATAGAAACCCCTAATTTGGCTTTGTCGGCGATATGCGGCTTTATGCAGGCCTTGGGTAGGCGGTGCTGAGTTCTGAGTAGGTGATGTGGCACATATGGTGTAGTTGGTATGTATGGATTACTGAGGCGCGATTTTCCTCTTTGATTCTTCACTAACAACAACGCTTATGAATGGTTGAGACAAATACTGCTTGTTGGTCAGGCGCCTTCCAAACAAGGAGGTGGTGATATCCTTGCGTTTCATCTTTGAAGAGTGGTGACCTTGTCATGGTTATGACTTCTTGTGTGACTGTCTCTTCTGAGTTGAAGAGGTCCTTGAAAATGAAGGGATCTTGTGTTGAGCCTCAGTCCCCAAGGGTGGTTTACGTAGTTCTATCTTGTATGGTCGGTGGGTTGACCATGATAAAGGTATCACCATCTTGCCTCCATACTGGTAACTCTATTACTTCCTCTATGAGAAAGTAAAATATGCAGAAGTTCGAATTACCTCTGTCTGTAGTGGTTGTTACTATGGTGAATCTCTGGATGGTATCAACAAACGAGCATCAACGGTTCTTGGCAGCAGATGTGATTAGAAGAGACCACATTGTCGTGGGAACAAAATAGGTTGGCTTGGATGGCTGCGATCACGATCCTTGACAAGGAGGAGTGTGGCATCTACGGGCACGAACCTTGGCAAGAATGGGTCGTTGAAGCGTCTTCGGCTTTTGGAGAGAACGTTGAAGCAGCTCCTGGAGCGAAACGTTGAAGCAGCTTCTGGAGAGAACGTTGAAGCGGCTCCTGGAGCAAAACGTTGAAGCGACTTCTGGAGAGTGACCGGTCGTCAGCCGACACAAATATAATTACACTTTCTTACTACTCAAAATATATAATGAAGCAAGGGCAAGAAAGGATCGATCCCACAGAGAGGTCTAGGTTGTCAAATTGTTTCGGTTCCCTATAAATAACACCGATAGTTTTGTGATTTTTATATAATAAACTAAATAAAAGCAAATAAAGCAAAGCAAACAAATCAAATCAAGGATAAGAAAGTATTGGTCATGGATTTCGTCTTCATTCACAAACATGTTTTCAACACAATAATAGAATTGATATTTTAATCTCAACTTTTATCAAAGACCCTAGAATACCTTGATCGCAAGAATATCCCGCAAATCTCCTCATGTCATCAACAAACACATTAAAAGATGCGAATATGAATTCTATCTAAAGGAACAACCTAACGTGTAAAAGCATTAATCAAGTTTAATTCCCTAGATGCATTAAGTTCTATGAAATCAGGCCAATCAAAGCAATCGAACGTGGAAAGCGCACTAATCCGATTTAACAAAGGTTATGACTCACATGTGACTACTAGGATGTATCACTACAAGCAATAATCACAATTATGCTACTTGTAATCAGGAATCTATCACTTTTGCATATAATAAATCCTAATCTAGCAAGAGACAGATGAAAACAAACTCAATCGATTCGCGACTCGACTAAATAGCATTCAAATCATGTAACAATATTGATGGTGAATCATAAACGATAATATGGAGACAAAACTAATTTATTGAATTAAAACCCATATTAGGAAATCAAACTTATTCCATAACCAATAATAAAACTCTAACTCATATTCATGGAGTTCATAACAAGAAGAAAGAGAAAAGACTTCATGGTTCTAAACCCTAGAAAACAAAGTAGAGGCAAAAGATTAAAGAGATAATAAAAGATAAAAGATCATCCTCCATTAGGTAAAAGTCCTCTCTTTTATATGTTTCTCTATTTCCATAAAGGATACTCCTTCCAATATTAGGTCTTCTCAAAATCCATCTCCAAGTGGTCCACCAAGCCCATGTGTGAGAAAAACCCATGTAGAAAATATGTCCAAAAATACGTCGTCGGAAAACTGGGATTATGGCTGGAAATTGGCCGGAAAAGTCGCCGGAAAGTGGCTCAGGTGACCGGCAAAGTCAATCCGGTCACCGGACAACGGGTCAAAACGGTCGAGTCAACTCGGGTGAGTCACTGAGTCAAAACGGGTCCAGTCAGATTTGAGTCAGTTCATCTATTCAGACGAGTCAGTCTGGCTCAGTCTGATTCACTTTGGCTAGGCCATTTGCACTGGCCTGACTTTGCTGATGCACCATGATTGTGCCTCCAGCCATGTTGGCCCTTTGTACAACTCATTTCAATCTTCCCCGTAATGCACACTAGATCACATTCCCAATTCTCAGTGCACACATACATCCTTCCCATTCTGAGCCAAACCAATATTACTAATACACATTCTGACCCATTTCCTTTCTTGCACCAACACCACCTGCCATGACACTCCATTCAATCCCATTAGCTCCTTATACAGAATCTGAGCCGAATCCTCGGACATCCATCATCTCGGATCATTACAATGCCACAAGCAAACCACCAAGACTAACCACGGCACCATCATCTCAGGCCTTTTTGTCCCGCATTTGTAGCTGCACCCGCTCTCGCTCACAAACCTCAAACACTTTGAAGCTGCATCTCAGTAGCTCCATTGCTCATCTCCAAAGACCTAATCGCGAACTGCAGCTTCGGTTCAAGCGCCACCGCTTCACCAATCAATTCAGCTCCGTCTCTGCCTCATGTGCATCATCTACACAAACAACTCTTCTTTCTTGTACCATCTCGAGCCACACAACCATCCATCCATTACGAATTCGAGCAAACGCAACCAAATCGAACAAAGACACACACACACACACTCAAACATCTACTATCTTCTTCCCTGTGACAAAAATACAAATCACCACCAACAGCTCTTGCCTGCAATGCTCAAGCCATCGGAACTGCGATTGCATCAGAGCCACGGCAGCACACACAATAGCATCACCATACATTTATAACTCCACCTGTTATATTGCACAACTACGTTCTGCAACTCAATCAGCATCTGCAATTCCTACTCAATCTCAATTCAACCGCCATTTCTCAAGCATTTCAATTTACACTTTGATTCCATCCAACACCACCAACTCGAACCACTGCCCTGCATTTAATCCACCAGTTCCGTTTCCATCGACTCAAGCTCAACTGTCATTCTCTTCGCGTCACCACTGTCAACACCACTGCCAATAATGGCAGCAACAGACTTGGTTCCCTGTCTTGTACTCAGTCCCATCGATTACCACAAACTCCTTATAACTCAACCATCTTGCAACTGTACCAGTTCCAATTGAATCCTTGCCTGAGAACCTTATCCCCTGCAATTCAGCTCCCACAGCTCAAATGTGCTTAGGCCATTCGACTTAAACACACTCACATCACATTCCCTGTAGCTCAGGTCTGCATTACTTCAATACCCTCTCGTTGCTTCTTAATCGCTGCACTGGTTCACCTTCGATTTCAGTTGCTCACTGCACTCCTCTTTTTTCATCTGTGTTTTTCAATTGTCATCTAATCCCAAATTCAAGCTACGAGATTCATAAACTCGTACCATTCCTAAATCTCAATCGAACTTGATAATACTCATACCCACTCTTAATTTCTTGTTGCTTTCCTATTACCACCTAATCTTGGCGTAATCATGCGTTCTTCACCTTCTCGATTCACTTTCATGAGTCCCCTATCATTCTATCTCCTCATACGCTTCTTCTAATTCATCTAATTCTTCTCTGCGTCTTCAATCTCCACCAATCCATATCTCAGTTCGAGCAACACTAATCGAACCCAGGTTATCTTACAATCTTCTCCCGAATCAAACCCAACTTCTCCTCCAACAGCTAGACAAATTCAGTAGAAACCCTAGTTTCACCATCTCAGATTCAATTCGGTCTTCTTCTCAATCACCGCATCGGCCTCGGATCCTTGACTTATTCTTCATCAGCGACGGAATCGAACCAAACGCTTCCATCTCTCTCGATTTCCAGACAATAGATTCGTAGTAATTTCTCATCTCACTTCTGTGTATCTCTCTGATCAGACAAATGGTAATGAGAAGAGAATACATTTCTTCTTTTCGGACTAGTTGATAATGTTATGTACGGCAAGTGTTAAGGCGTCCATGATGGATATGGGCCACCCCTGATAATACAATCTCCTCTTCATTCTCAATGTATGTCAGTTCTGCAAAACTGACAAGCTTAAAATCTGATTTTGCTGGTAACTTTCTCATGCGCAGTCGGATTGACTTCAATCTTTCTCCGTTGGTTCATATTTTTGTTCTCTTCAATATGATCGAGAATAAATCCTCGAATTAAGCGAGTTCCACTTCCTTTTGCTCCAATGACTCCATAACACCTAATAACACTCAAAAGCAAACATAAGGTACATAATTTACAAGAAAAATAGCAAAGAAAGCATAAACTCTAGATAGTAAATACGGTGTATTCTACACCTATCAAATTCCCCCACACTTAGACTTTGCTAGTCCTCGAGCAAATCAAACAAAACTTATTCTAAAACATACATACAACTCCGTGTCGTCGAGGCTACGGTCATTTTTAGCATAAATAACAAGCCTTTAAACCTCTAGGTGTCCCTAGTGGACGAGTTATAGTCTCGTGAGGGTTTACTAGAGATATACCCACAAAACATACTTTTCCAACTTACTAGTTCTCCGTAATGATAGCATCCAACGCGCTAAGAAGACATAGAAATTCTGCACACTAGTCATAAGAAGTTAGACACATAAATGAACACAATCTCATTCTTAAAAGTTGAGAGAGAAATAACCATCCCTTCTCGACAAAAATTCGGGTTCGGAGTGATCGAAAGTCTTGACTCTGCCTCACTAGAAAGGGTTTTGTGAAGTTTCTCTCAATAATAAACAGCTTTTTATGGGTCACACATGTGTCCAGGTTGGAATGAAGAGAGAATCCTGAGACACGTTGAATGGTAGGAAGGTAAAACCCTCCGAAATATTTTGAAAACCCACATCTTTTATATATTTTTGAAAACCCATTTTTCTGACAATCTCTACGAAAGGAAATCAACCATTTAACGAAGGTGGGAATATGCTTACTTACCTCGTTATCCATTCGACGTCACACCACTCTCACAAAGATCCATAGAAACGTCTTGGTCTTCTATCGGTGTCTTCATCTTCATTCGTAGAAACTTTCCCTCAAATTCCTTGTCTTTCATTATAGATATCTTTCCATTGGTGTCTTCATCTTACAAACCCAAAATAAATCTTTTTTTTTTTTCATTTTTTTTTAATTTTCGTTTTTTTTTTGAATCTTAAAAAATAAAATAATAAAAACTAACAAACCTTTTTCTCTTGATGATAACTCTTGAACTTCGTAGAATCTTGACAATATGATTCTTTCCCTCAAATTCCTTGTCGCTTGAAACTTCATTATAGATATTCCTTCTTTCCATTGGCTTTATTGAGAGAATACAAAAATAAAAACGAACTATACAAACCCAAAATAATTTTTTTTTTTTTTCATTTTTTTTTCATTTTTTTTTTTAATTTTCGTTTTTTTTTTGAATAAGAAATAAAACAAATACAAAATAAAAAATAAAATAATAAAAACTATTAACAAACCTAAACATTTTCTCTTGTCTCTTTTTTTTTTTTTTTCTTTCTTTTTTTTTTTTTTTTTTTTTTTTTTTTTTTTTTTTTTTTTTTTTAGACAAGAGAAAAATAAATACAAAAAAAAAATAAAATACAAAGGCCATGGTGTAAGTACTTTACCGCTTGATTCTTCACAACTTGTATGTCTTGATATCATAAATTTCTCGAACTCTCATCTTGATAAACTTCGCTCTTGTAAGAATTCTGCTCATTGTCTTGTTGCTTGTAAACCTTGAACGTCTTCAACTTTCCTTCGAATTTGTGATGCTCATCTTGTTGATGATGATGGTGTTTCTATGGACCTGTTGGTGTAGAGAGAGATAAGGTGGATGGTGCTAACTGTGAACAAGATTACAAGTGGTATGTAAGTTAGCAATTCGATGTCACCATCATGATTGATAAAAATAGCACTCAAGAGATCAAAATAGTGCTTCTATGGTGGGAGGTTGGACAGCTCACCATTCTGCCCGGAATTTATGTACGGTGACACACACTCTAAAAGCACATATTTAGACAGGTACAAAGAATTGAAGGTCGGTGCCTCACATTATGTAACATGGGTAGTCTCCACTACAGGGGATCACTACTCTAATACCGAATTCAGTCTGCACCTTATTTTCCACTGGCATGGTTAAATCCAACTTTAACTCTCATACAATTAAGAAACCCGATCATGTTCTCTGTCATCTCTAAGTTCAGTCACTATTATGAGATTCTCGATGTAATCTTAGCGACATGTATACTATGTGACTCTAAACTAACTACAAGTTGGAGTGTTTTATTCAAATATATACAAAAAAATTTGAAAATTTTGACTCAAAAAGGCTAAAAACTCTATATGCAAAAGACTCCCCCACACTTAAACTTCTCATTGTCCTCAATGTGTAAAACCGAAAATTCTGAATTCTGACGTAACAGCAGATAAAACGCAAAAACTGTACAAATTGGTAAGGAATTTGGAAAAACTCCATTTCACAAAAGTTGTTCATCTACGTGTTTTCTACAAAGTGTCAAAAGGGAACAGTGTTTCGATAAACGGTCTAACAGTTATGGTCTCTGTACTGAACTACGTGCAGTCTGAATTTTTCTGACGAAAAGGTATTCGTCATAATTCTCTTCTAAGATAGATTCCGGACTCAATGAAATTAAACATGGGGATGCAAATATGATATGAAAACTATAAAAATAAATAAATAAAAGGGTTTAAGATACAAAACCTATGGGTTGCCTCCCATTTAGCGCTTGGTTTAAAGTCGTCAGCCCGACTCTTTTGTTATCGTCCATATACCAACAATCTGAAAAGTTGAGGATCCTTCCATAGAACCTGTTTTGCAAACACTAGCTTTACACAAATATTAGTAATATAAAACAGAAATGAAGCTATTAACCGATAAAAGCTTCCCCCACACTTATTCTTGTCCACACTTGAAAGTGTATAAAGAATATAGAAGTCGGGTACTTCCACGGTTTCTTGTTCCAAAACCTGCATAGTATGAGAATCAAGTATCTCTAATGGCGGAAATCGAGAAACAAAGTCATTCAACAATATTCTCGAAGCACATACATTCAAACCAATAAGAGGTAAAGGAGAAGAAATAATAGGCAATGGGTTAGATAAACCTTGCACAATCTCTTGTATCACGGAATCCTCTTCATCCTTGAAAAACTCAAGTGAATTATTCACCTCGTTCATATCATGGTCCTCTATCAAACCTTGCAACCATTCTTCGTCCGTTTCTGCCTTAAACAAAGTTTCGACATAAACATCATCATTACAATCATTTGCAAGCTCAATTGGGTCTTCCACAATATTGGTCATAACGGTCTCATTCTCAACACACTCCTTTTTGTTGTAAGGCACATACTCTTTTGCGGATCCAAATTTTATTATAAGAAACTTTTTAGAACACTCGAAAATGCATCATCCTCAAGCTCCACCCTTTGAATAGGCTCTTGATCATTATTAAGATCAATGCTTGAGTAATCTACACAAGTGTCGACATATTCCTCTTCGTCCTCATCTTGATCCCAAAAGACTCCATTGTACACTCCTCGGGGATGTCGCCATGAGTTGTTTCAAGCAATGTATCATAATCACCGTCACTATCATAGTCAACATAAGATTGGTCCTCGCTGAATTTAGTGTTGCTAATCTCGAACTCATCCTTTTGAATAGGTGAACGATCATTATTACGATCAAGAGTTGAGTTAACTACACAATTATCAACGAAAGTGCCCAAGGATTGGCCTTTTTCCACATTAGCATCAATCAAATAATCATCACAAACCATATGCATATTAGAATTATCCATATCTTCCTTGCATTGATCAATGCCTCTTCGCAAGCTAGCAATACCTTCACGAAGTTCTTGGAGTTGCTCGTTTGTAGTCTCTTTTGCTTTTTGAAATTCCTCTTGTAAAAAGTTGGAAACTTGATCTATAAAGTTAGAGACTTTTTGTTCACGAGCATAAGAATCCTCCCATCCTTGTGGTTGTTCACACACATACCCGCCATAAGGTTGTTGAGGAAAACCACAAGGTTCCATGGAATGTTGGTCATAACCAATAAATTGGTTTTGATTATACCCATGGAATTGGTAGTTGTCGTATTGTTGAGGTTGTTGAAAACCGTATCCATCCATGTAGTATGCTCCTTCCATGAGAAACATCCACCTGAAATAAAATTCTCAAACCAAGGTTAAAACCCAGAAAATAAGAAAAAGTAAAACAAAACTAAAAACAAAAATAAGAAACCAAAAACAAGTGACAACTGCGCCTCCCAAACAACGGCGCCAAAATTTGACCTATTGTCACCGACACAAATATAATTACACTTTCTTACTACTCAAAATTTATAATGAAGCAAGGGCAAGAAAGGATCGATCCCACAGAGAGGTCTAGGTTGTCAAATTGTTTCGGTTCCCTATAAATAACATCGGTAGTTTTGTGATTTTTATATAATAAACTAAATAAAAGCAAATAAAGCAAAGCAAACAAATCAAATCAAGGATAAGAAAGTATTGGTCATGGATTTCGTCTTCATTCACAAACATGTTTTCAACACAATAATAGAATTGATATTTTAATCTCAACTTTTATCAAAGACCCTAGAATACCTTGATCGCAAGAATATCCCACAAATCTCCTCATGTCATCAACAAACACATTAAAAGATGCGAATATGAATTCTATCTAAAGGAACAACCTAACGTGTAAAAGCACTAATCAAGTTTAATTCCCTAGATGCATTAAGTTCTATGAAATCAGGCCAATCAAAGCAATCGAACGTGGAAAGCGCACTAATCCTATTTAACAAAGGTTATGACTCACATGTGACTACTAGGATGTATCACTACAAGCAATAATCACAATTATGCTACTTGTAATCAGGAATCTATCACTTTTGCGTATAATAAATCCTAATCTAGCAAGAGAGAGATGAAAACAAACTCAATCGATTCGCGACTCGACTAAATAGCATTCAAATCATGTAACAATATTGATGGTGAATCATAAACGATAATATGGAGACAAAACTAATTTATTGAATTAAAACCCATATTTGGAAATCAAACTTATTCCATAACCAATAATAAAATTCTAACTCATATTCATGGAGTTCATAACAAGAAGAAAGAGAAAAGACTTCATGGTTCTAAACCCTAGAAAACAAAGTAGAGGCAAAAGATTAAAGAGATAATAAAAGATAAAAGATCATCCTCCATTAGGTAAAAGTCCTCTCTTTTATATGTTTCTCTATTTCCATAAAGGATACTCCTTCCAATATTAGGTCTTCTCAAAATCCATCTCCAAGTGGTCCACCAAGCCCATGTGTGAGAAAAACCCATGTAGAAAATATGTCCAAAAATACGTCGCCGGAAAACTGGGATTATGGCTGGAAATTGGCCGGAAAAGTCGCCGGAAAGTGGCTCAGGTGACCGGCAAAGTCAATCCGGTCACCGGTCAACGGGTCAAAACGGTCGAGTCAACTCGGGTGAGTCACCGAGTCAAAACGGGTCCAGTCAGATTTGAGTCAGTTCATCTATTCAGACGAGTCGATCCGGGCTCTGATTCACTTTGGCTAGGCCATTTGCACTGGCCTGACTTTGCTGCTGCACCATGATTGTGCTTCCAGCCATGTTGGCCCTTTGTACAACTCATTTCAATCTTCCCTGTAATGCACACTAGATCACATTCCCAATTCTCAGTGCACACATACATCCTTCCCATTCTGAGCCAAACCAATATTACTAATACACATTCTGACCCATTTCCTTTCTTGCACCAACACCACCTGCCATGACACTCCATTCAATCCCATTAGCTCCTTATACATAATCGGGGCTGAATCCCTCAGACATCCATCATCTCAGCATCATTACAGCTGCCACAAGCAAACCACCAAGACTAACCACAGCACCATCTCACTCACAGCTGCATCTCAGGCCTTTTTGTCCTGCATTTGTAGCTGCACCAGCTCTCAGCTAACAACCTCAAACACTGGAAGCTGCATCTGTAGCTCCATTGCTCATCTCCAAAGACCTAATCGCGAACTGCAGACTTCAGTTCAAGCGCCACTGCTTCACCAATCAATTCAGCTCCATCTCTGCCTCATGTGCATCATCAACACAGCCTCAACTCTTCTTTCTTGTACCATCTGAGCCACACAACCATCCATCCCTTACTGTAATTCTAGAGCAGCTGCAACCAAATCGAACAGCACACACACACACTCAAACATCTACTATCTTCTTCCCTGTGACAAAAATACAAATCACCACCAACAGCTCTTGCCTGCAATGCTCAAGCCATCGAATCGATCGCATCGAGCCACGACAAGACACACAACAAACATCACCATCCATTTATAACTCCACCTGTTATATTGCACAACTACGTTCTGCAACTCAATCAGCATCTGCAATTCCTACTCAATCTCAATTCAACCGCCATTGCTCAAGCATTTCAATTAACACTTTGATTCCATCCAGCACCACCAACTCGAACCACTGCCCTGCATTTAATCCACCAGTTCCGTTTCCATCGACTCAAGCTCAACTGTCATTCTCTTCGCGTCACCACTGTCAACACCACTGCCAATAATGGCAGCAACAGACTTGGTTCCCTGTCTTGTACTCAGTCCCATCGATTACCACAAACTCCTTATAACTCAACCATCTTGCAACTGTACAGTTCAATTGAATCCTTGCCTGAGAACCTTATCCCCTGCAATTCAGCTCCCACAGCTCAAATGTGCTCAGGCCATTCGACTTAAACACACTCACATCACATTCCATGTAGTTCAGGTCTGCATTACTTCAATACCCTCTGTTGCTTCTTAATCGCTGCACCAGTTCACCTTCAGTTTCAGTTGCTCACCAGACTCCTCTTTTCATCTGTGTTTTTCAATTGTCATCTAATCCCAAATTCAAGCTACAGATTCATAAACTCGTACCATTCCTAAATCTCAATCGAACCTGATAATACTCATACCCACTCTTAATTTCTTGTTGCTTTCCCTATTACCACCTAATCTTGGCAGAATCATGCGTTCTTCACCTTCTCAGATTCACTTTCATGAGTCCCCTATCATTCCACTTCCTCATACGCTTCTTCTAATTCATCTAATTCTTCTCTGCGTCTTCAATCTCCACCAATCCATATCTCAGTTCGAGCAACACTAATCGAACCCAGGTTATCTTACAATCTTCTCCCGAATCAAACCCAACTTCTCCTCCAACAGCTAGACAAATTCAGTAGAAACCCTAGTTTCACCATCTCAGATTCAATTCAGTCTTCTTCTCAATCACTGCATCAGCCTCAGATCCTTGACTTATTCTTCATCAGCGACGGAATCGAACCAAACGCTTCCATCTCTCTCTCGATTTCCAGACAATAGATTCGTAGTAATTTCTCATCTCACTTCTGTGTATCTCTCTGCTCAGACAAATGGAAATGAGAAGAGAATACATTTCTTCTTTTCGGACTAGTTGATAATGTTATGTACGACAAGTGTTAAGGCGTCCGGCTGATGGATATGGGCCACCCCTGATAATACAATCTCCTCTTCATTCTCAATGTATGTCAGTTCTGCAAAACTGACAAGCTTAAAATCTGATTTTGCTGGTAACTTTTTCATGCGCAGTCGGATTGACTTCAATCTTTCGCCGTTGGCTTCATATTTTTGTTCTCTTCAATATGATCGAGAATAAATCCTCGAATTAAGCGAGTTCCACTTCCTTTTGCTCCAATGACTCCATAACACCTAATAACACTCAAAAGCAAACATAAGGTACATAATTTACAAGAAAAATAGCAAAGAAAGCATAAACTCTAGATAGTAAATACGGTGTATTCTACACCTATCATAGAGAACGTTGAAGCAGCTCCTGAAACGAACTCTAGTGAGGGCGCCATTAACCCTTGACTTCGAAAGACGAGTTGACACGATATGGCAGATGGGAAAACGGTGCACAGATAGTGCTGGTCGACAAGTCGTGTTTTCTCCTTCTGGGAAAGAATACGCTACTTCTGTTTGATTTTCCCTTGCCACTCTCAGAGTCTTGATGGTTACAATGTTGAAGTCGGAGGCCGCGTCAATCAGTATGCTTTCAAACTCGACACCTTTCAGGTGAGTAGTGGTTAAGAGTCCCCAGTTATATTTACCAGACGTACCTTCCAAGAGAGACTGGGATTTCGGGGTAGCTTCTCCAATTGAAGACAATCGCCTGCCCGACGCAACACGGTTGAGGGATGAAAATACATGCTCCATCATAGATTACACGGTTTTGTGAACAGAGTCCCCAGAAAGCGTTAATGCACAACTCCACCAATTGATGTTCAGTCACATTTGGATCATGACAATCTAACGCCCAAATTCTGAATCCCTTGACATAATCATTCGGATGTTCGTTGCTTCGCTCCCTTTAAGTTATGGCCATGTACGTCTGAGTTTTGGCAAGAACTTATCGTCTCTCCATTAAATCGGCAATGGTAATGGGAGGTTGGTTTCCTCTAGCTCCTCCAGTCTCTCGTCCTGACGAAGAAGTGGTAGCTGCCATGGTGATGATTGGAGGCGTCATGCTCAAAGGAATATCAGGAGTAGCGGCGGCTCGCTCGTAATAGGAGGTGTCACGCCGGAGCGGATGCTTTCGGTGCTTTGTGGTGTTGGTGCTAGAGGGTGTAACACCATGGGATGTGTTGACTGCGCTTGCCGGCGGTACATTGGTGTTGGTCATTCCTTTTTGCTCTCGTTCGATACGTCCCCATACTCTGTCTTCATCGTCTTTGGCGGAGGCACATACCTCAGACAAGGATTCAATATTTTTGTGCCAATCTATGAAATTGGTGGCGTTCTTCGAGCAAATGTTTGCTGGCTCTTGCTACATCCGGTTTGCCATACTTTTAAGAGACAAAACGTCTCATTTTGCAGCTTGACAACATCAACTTGATTTTCGACAACATCTTCTAATATTTTTGCCACACCTTCCATGGTGATTGGATTTCGAGCATTGGCGGCTTTAGAAGTGATTCGGATGACCATGATGCATCCGAAAGTTAGAATCTTCGATTGAAATGGGTTTTAGCTAATGATTGAATTAGGCCTAAGACCAATTGGGATGTAAATGAAATTGAGAATTGAATTTGCAACCGAGAGATTTAATCTCCCACTGTGGTCGCCAATTGTTTATGGGTAAAAACTGTTTCTGCTGGTTTTGGTAAATTTGGGTGTGTTGATGAGAAACGAGCCTAAATCTTAAACAAATGCACTACACGGGATTACTTTAGATTCAAGAGATCAATCTGTACAATCCTGGCCTAAACCAAGAAATGGCCGTTCCAGTCTTGCTTCGGTCACAAAGTGAAGGAGAAGGGTTGGTCTCAGGGAGGGAAGCAAGGAAGGTGTTGAGACCAGCCTAAATCAACTAAATCCTTCTCTAAACCATTTGCGCCCTCACCACTTTCTGTTTCCCACCCACCATCTACCATCAAACCTTTTTTCACTACATCCTCTACATTTACTAAGAACAATGCATCATCATCATCTCCCATTGTGACTCATCCTACTACACCTATTAAAACATCCCCAGACAATTCTCTTCCTCCTGTTAGACGACTCACTCATGCACAGGTGCAGGTTAGGAAAGACAAAGGGATTTGTTATAATTGTGATGAGTTTTACAGACAGGGACATAGATGTAAAACTCAACAACTGTTTATGTTGATTGTTGATGAGGACCTTGAAGGGCATGGGTCATTATCCACTGAAGATGTCTCTGAAGACTCTCCTTCGACTCTTGATTCTCCCATTAAGATATCCTTACATGCCTTTACAGGGAATTTTGCCCCTGACACAATTAGAATTGCTGTTCATCTTAATAAGCACTCTGTCATTGTCCTTATTGATACAGGCAGCACACATAGTTTCATTGATGCTGCTTTAACCTCAAAGTTGGGTCTACATGTTTCTCTAACTGGCCAAATGCTGGTTACAGTTGCTAATGGAGATAGCACCATCAGTCAAGGTATCTGCCACAACCTACATTGGGATATGCAAGGCCATCAATTCTCGACACATTTACGAGCTCTTCATCTTGGCGGTTGTGACATTGTTTTAGGAGCTGATTGGTTATGCCAACTTGGTGATGTTACATTCAACTTCAGTCAGTTGAGCATTTCATTTCTACATCAAGGCAGTCATATTACACTTCAGTCAAGCACTCTCTTCACATGAGGCACATGACATTCCTCTCCCGAGAGGATACTTTTCTCCTCAATTTTCCATTTATGATGGTACTGGTAATGCTCGTGAACACATCTCTCGTTTTCTGGAGTCATTAGGAGAGCACGAATACAACCATGTCCTCCGTTTGAAAGTGTAGTTGCAGGATTTCCAACAACACACCCCCTATAATATTTTGTAGATCTAAATCTTATTAATCATCTAAATTTCAAATATAAGTACTAGAAATATAAATTGACACAAGGATTTTTTACATGGTTCGATCAATGTGATCTACATCCATGGTTCTTCACTATGATTGTTGAGGTTACATTAGTATTACATTTACAATCTCCATTAATGGATATTTTGTAGAGCTCTAGATCTAATTATTTGGGGGAAGAAGATGATAAAGAAAATTAATAATCTCTCTCTAAAATGTCTAACCTCTCTAAAGTGTATCCTCCCCAAAAATATGTCTCTCTCTCTTTATATAGGTGTTTACATAGTGGATGACAGCTCATGTACAACTAATATTTCCCTTAATTTTGGATTTACCTTGCGACATTTCGCAGGTCTACAAATGTTAGTCTTCGCAAGTCTTCTTGACTCTTTCAATCGTCACACCTTTCTCATATTTAAGCTAATGTCATTTGTTGCGTCGTTTCTAATATTTCTTCTGCGACATTATTATGTTGCGTCGTTAATAATTCGCAAGTGAAGGTTGCTACGATATTCTGCTCCTACATCTTGCCACTTTTTCCTTGAATATTGCTTGAAGAGCGATCTTTAAGGAAAAATCTGTTGTTGTAGTAATCTTTAATCTTTGCTGATGAAGGAACGAGCGAAAGAATACTAGACTTGAAAAGTACGTACTTGCCTCTATTCTTTTGCGAAGTTCCGAAGCATTGAGAAGTAATTAGAAGTATCATCCCGAAGTATACGAAGTATGAAGTATATGAAGTATCCATCTTTGAATGCGAGTAATAAGTATTGCGAACTAATCATGCGAAATTAGAAGTATGAAGTATAAGAAGTATTTATCCTTGAATGAGAATAGTAAGTATTGCCTCTATTCATGCGAAATTATTACTCCATTTTTGGTGAGGATTCTTGTTGTTCATTGGTGAACATCTTCTTTGGAAATGATTCTTGCCGAGAAGATAAAGAACATAAAATGTTTTCTTGGTAATCCATAGTTGCCTCTGTTCTTTATCTATGAAGGTAGAATCCTTGAGAAAACGTTGAATGAGCAAACTGTTTCTTTATTCTTATCTTGCCTTTGTCTCATGCTTTGTGCTCATGCGATAATATAATCTCTTCAAGTTGCTTATAATTTTGCGAAATAATTGTGCGAAATAACCACATTTTGCAAACTAATCACATTCTGAGAAATTCTGACTCATTCTGCGAAATTATGAATACTTCTGCGAAATTATGAATACCTCTGCGAAATTATGAATACCTCTGTGAAATTATGAATACCTCTGCGAAATTCTGAATAATACCTTGAGAGATTCTAAATAATATTGCTGAGAGATTCTGAATAACACTCTTGAGAGATTATAAATAGTACTACCGAGAGATTCTGAATAACACTCCTGAGAGATTATAAATAGTACTGCTGAGAGATTCTGAATAACACTCCTGAGAGATTATAAATATTACTGCTGAGAGATTCTGAATAACACTCCTGAGAGATTATAAATAGTACTGCTGAGAGATTCTGAATAACACTCCTGAGAGATTCTAAATAGTTCTACTGAGAGATTCGGAATAATACTTCTGAGAGATTCTGAAATATACTTCTTTGTTATTTTCGCTGTCTCAGACTCATTTTCATGTATATATTCGCAAACTTATTTGTTTACATATAATCATTTTCGCAAGCTTATTTGCTCACTCATTTTTGTGTGGTCTTATTCTGCCTTCCTAGTTAAAGGTCTTATTTTGCCACCCCTCACTGCGACAAAATCGCAGGACGTCTTTACATTTTCATGTAATGACCCATTGATCTTGCCTAATCATTTCTTTAGTATTGTTGCCTCTGCAGGATGTTTTCGTTGCGACAATATGACAGGCCTAAAAAATTATCTCGAACTTAAAGCCCCATGACATTGCCGTCTTGGGACGAAATCGCAGGACGTCCTTACACTTTCATGTAAAGACCCATTGATCTCGTATTACCCTCGCGTTAGTATTATTGCCTCTTGAGGATCATTGCACAAATATGACAAGCCTAAATTTTCTTGCGAAAATAGAGCCTCATGACATTTGCGTCTTAAGACACTTATCAGCTCCCTAATGGAGGGTGCCTCCCTTATCATCTCCCTGGTTGCCCCTTCAAGGAGACGTACATCGGCCATACAAGACTAGCTCCTCCCATCCGGTCTTAACAACAACCAGTTGTTTTCACAGCCTCTTATCCCTTATACCTATAGGGCTTATGGTTACGAGACTGCACCCTAAGTGGAGTTTTCTTCGGGCCGAGTGCAGCATATTCCAAGACTTGCCAAGAATGGCCGAGACACTTCAAATTCCCCAGGCACTCTTGGCTCAACCGTGTACCTCGGCGCCTTGGTCATACACTGACTCCTTGGAAGAGACCCTCGGTCGTCCAACCAGGGTATAACCTTATATATATAGTTGGAAATCCAAGGTATCTATCCCGGATGGGCTTTATTGACCCCAAATTTCCATGACTAAGGTTCCAGGAGCGGTGTAACCTTTTCCCTGAGCCATGTCAAGAGATACCCCTTATATGACGCACTTTAGGTCTTACATTTGCCTCTTACGAAATATCATTCGCGAACTAGGGTGTACGCCATAAAGGTTCGTCCCATTCGTATAAATCATTCATTTTTTATTGTCTCTTCTCATTGTCTTTGCGAAATTTTCGCGTTTCTTTATTCTTTCATTTTTTTGTTTCATTTCTATCAATTCTTTCAATCATTCTTTGCGAAATAATCATTCTTTTCTTCATTCTTTGCGAAATAATCATCAACTCTCCTCTTTGCGAAATAATCAAAGATCTTTTGAAGTAATGAAATACCAAATTCATGCCTCTGACCAACTAATTGTACTAGAAGCTCGCAACCGTACAACTTCTGTGCAAACTTAAGCTTTGATATTTTGTTTACTGTTGGGTGAACTTTAATGGGCTTGGACGAATTGGGCTTGCTGGTTACTTCAGGCTGGTATTTTGGGAAGAAGACATCTGCGAGGTAAACATCTTAAGCAAACATCTGCGAAGTGTTCGTTCATGCTGCAAACGTTTACGAAAGAAATGCGACTATGGAGACTCGAACCCGTGTTACTGAATTCATCAACTGCGCTTATGACCATCTGTCCAAGTTCCTATTTTTGTAAGTATAGTAAAATTCACAAAACTTATTCTGATACTATTATCCCTTGTATGACTTTTCCCATCGTCCTTTCTTCTTCCTTCCTGAGTTACTGTCTTTGCTGATTTTCTGACGAAGTAAACTCCATAGACTCTCCGTTTGAGCATGTTACAATCGGTGATATTTCGACGTAGTAATCTCCACTCTTCATCTTCGTTTTAGTAGCTAAGTTTCCAACATATTAACGATCTTTGTCTTTTCTCTGAGATTCGCTGATGAAGTAACTGTCACTGCTGTATCTAGCTGACGTCTCTCTAGCTTTGGCCGAAATATTTATCTCTTCTTGAGTTATCTTTCTTCATGAAAAAAGCTGTTCTGGATATGATTATTTCGCAAATTTGTTTCTTTGTTTCGCGAGCTGCTTCTTCTAGAGCTCTTGACGAGATAGTTCCCTAAACTTCACTGGAATTAACTATGATATAAACCTGGCATTGTATTCTTCTTCTCATTGCCAATAATGTTCATAAGAGATCAGTGGGAGTTACTCTTCGAATGGAAACTTGTTGCCACTATAATGTTGGTTTCTTCGTGACTTATAGTCTTGGTTTTTGCATCTTTCTTCTCTGCTGAAAGTTTTGAGTCATTCTGCTTCATGATCCTTCCTTTATCCATTGCTTGATAATGGTTTTCCCATTCGTGACTTCGTTGGTTTCGGATGATGCTTTTAACGAAGTAGGTTTTGACTCTCTTATTTCTTTTGTTTGTTAAAATTTGTTTATCTTTACTGGAACTGCGGCAACTCCACTGGAACTGCGGCAACTTCGCTGGAACTGCGGCAACTTCGCTGGAACAACTTAAAGGAGTAATCCTTTTCACTTACCTGCTACGACAACTTCGCTGGAACTTTGTTGATAAAGTGAATTTCTTCTATATCTTTTGCTTTGGCAAGAACGATGAGTTTGCACTTCTCAGAGTTAAATTTTCCCAGCCAAAGTCTTCGTGTTCTTCTTCTCGCTGGTGATTGACGATGTTCTCTCTGGCTGTCGAATTCTCATGGCGTTGTTGATTGATGATTGTAATGGTCTCGTGATAAACTCATCAGATTGTTGTATCGACCTAACTTGACGTCAACACAACTGATAATTCTCATCATTCGTCATCGGTTCATTCTTGGCAAAGTTTGCTTCCCTCTTTTCATCATCTCTTAGTTGTTGGAGATGATCGTTTTGAACTGTTCTCTTCTTTACCATGTTCTCATCCCTACAAAAATTAGCTTTGGTTATTTTGCCATATATTTGATTGTCATCGTTGTTGGTTGACATTGGTCCTTTCTCGCTGGAACGATGCTTTTCCTTCGCCTGCACCTTGTCTCAAACTCTCCTTTATTCGCCTGCCTTCATCTTTGAGTGAAAACTTCTCCACTTTTCTCCTTCTCTTTGTTATATTACTCTGTAATTTCACTTGTGCGGCTTTTCACTTCAAAAATGGTCTTTCTTCGCACCTGCAAAACATATATTTCTTCTCACTGTGGGATATCGTGATTTCCTCTTCTTTGGACGACTGATTGCTAACGAGATAAACTTCGCAGACTCTCCTTCTTCCATAGTCCTTATGCTTTCTTCATTCTTGAAAGTTCATATGAAACTTCTCATTCTATTTCGCTACTGGCAGTTCTAATATGATTAGTTATTTGTTGTGAACTGACGGGCTATTGACAAGAGCTCTGATGCTGGCGATGTAAATTTGACCATTACATTCTTCTTCTTTACTCGTCTATCGGTGGTAACTATCCTCCTAAATTCTTTGTGTAATGACTTTCTCATTCGAGTTCGAGTTCCATAAATTCGTTGGTAACAATATGACAACTCAGTTCTTCGCTGAGGCTCAAAATGATGAGATTGGTGGTTCTTCACTGTACAATAAACAACAAAAGATAAATTAGATCTGTTTTGTTGAATTTTCACTATGTGGTTGGATTTTCAGCGTTCAACGTTCTAAAAATCTATTAGATGGGTTTGAAGATGACGATTCATTGATAATAAATCTATGACTGATACTCATTTCGAATCAAAGTATGTAAAGAAAATCAAGTTTCCGATGAAAAACAATTAAAGATTTTAATAAAACTTTTCTCAAAACTTTGTTTGTAAACCACTGGATCTGGAAATTTAAAAAGCCAGTTTAAAGGATTAAAAGAGAAATTGTCCTTTTAGAACAGATTGTCGATGTAAGCTCTGCTTGATTTTGTTATAATTGATTTCTTCCCTGAATCTTTTCCTACGTCAGCATCTTGTAGATTATTGCTACTTGTCTCCTGAAGGTGCATCTTCCTCCTAAATTTCCTCCTCAGTCCCTGTTTCTAGCGCCAAAAATGTAGTTGCAGGATTTCCTACAACACACCCCCTATAATATTTTGTAGATCTAAATCTTATTAATCATCTAAATTTCAAATATAAGTACTAGAAATATAAATTGACACAAGGATTTTTTACATGGTTCGATCAATGTGATCTACATCCATGGTTCTTCACTATGATTGTTGAGGTTACATTAGTATTACATTTACAATCTCCATTAATGGATATTTTGTAGAGCTCTAGATCTAATTATTTGGGGGAAGAAGATGATAAAGAAAATTAATAATCTCTCTCTAAAATGTCTAACCTCTCTAAAGTGTATCCTTCCCAAAAATATGTCTCTCTCTCTTTATATAGGTGTTTACATAGTGGATGACAGCTCATGTACAACTAATATTTCCCTTAATTTTGGATTTACCTTGCGACATTTCGCAGGTCTACAAATGTTAGTCTTCGCAAGTCTTCTTGACTCTTCGCAGAATCGTCACACCTTTCTCATATTTAAGCTAATGTCATTTGTTGCGTCGTTTCTAATATTTCTTCTGCGACATTATTATGTTGCGTCGTTAATAATTCGCAAGTGAAGGTTGCTGCGATATTCTGCTCCTACAGAAAGAGTTATCGAAGTCACTTACCGGGATAGCGTACACCTGGTACAACAATATCGCACCAAACAGCATATCCAACTAGTGTGAGATGGTAACCACTTTCTACAAGAAGTATTTCTTCGTATCCGAGCAAATCACCTTTTTAGACTTGGGGAGAATGTTCCAACGAAACAACGAGCATCCAAATGATTATGTCAAGAGATACAGGATTCAGGCGCTGGATTGTCACGATCCAAACGTGACTGAACAATAGTTGGTAGAGTCATGCATCAATGGAATGGTGCCCATCTATCGCGCGCTACTGGAGAACTTGCGTTTCCAAACTTTTTCTGAACTTCATGAAGCCGCTAAACGCTCGGCCACGACATCACCGACATTACTGGAGAGGACCAGACCCGCCAGAAACGAAGATGCACGTGAGAACTCGAGGAAGCATACGTCTCATCAATAAACAATACAATGCTGGACCCTCTGTAAGTGTAGTGGGTGAAGGAGGAAAGAGAAAAGCTCCAGCGGTGGAACAACAGCCCAAACGTGCAGCACCAGCGCATCAGGCAGCTCCACCACGGAAGGCACCGGCTAAAACGCTTGTACAACAAAAAGCAGTTGGAGATGCTGCTCCAAACTTCCCGTTCCCAATAGAGGAAGTAATTGAGCTCCTGGAAGCATGGATTCAGGATGACGCCATCAAACTACCTCCTCTCAGACGCCCACCAACTGAGGAAGAGATGACAAATCCAAAATATTGTCGTTACCACAGGTTCGTCAATCATCCCACCAGTGACCGCAACAAATTGAAGCGCATTTTCAAAGAGAAGGTAGATGCGGGAGAACTTCCATTAGGAAATTAAGGAGTCCACAGAGACCCTCTTTCTGTCAGGAGCTGCATGATTTCTGGGGACTCCGTCCATAAAAATGTGCAGTCTATGATGGAGAATTTATGTGAAATTTTGTATTTATCTAAGGCGCAGCGTCAAGACATTTTTGGAGCCCTCAAGCGTGTCGTATCAGGCAAGCATCTGTTTCCAGTTAAGGAGGCCGCTCACAAACCCCAATCTTTCCTGGGAAACGCGAGATATAACTGGGGACTCCTAACCATCGCTCACTTGAAGGATGTCGAGTTTGACAACACATTGATTGTTGTAGCATCTGATTTCAATATTGTCACTGTCAAGACCCTGAACGCTGCAAGGATTTCAAAGAAAGAAGTTGTTCACTACCCAACCAAAATTAAAAATTCTGAAGGAGAGGCTAGAGACGCCTATGGGTACATCGACCTCGAAATCAAGGTGGGAGACGCTCTAACACGTGGAAAATTTCATATTGTGAAAGACTACCCGAACTATGATATGATTCTGGGGCGCTCGTGGGTGCATCACAACAAAGCAAAGCCGTGAGTGTGTCCTTTGCCAGTGTTTATACCTGAAAGGATTTACAACAAGCCGTCCAACCCCGAAGATTATCTGTTTCCGTATCAACAACTTTCCAATGTGACGCAGCTACCTGGAGAGGGCCCATCGACATACATTCGAAGGTTCCGAACCCAAGTAAGTCTTTTTGAACAACCCTTTTTGCAACCATTCACTCCTCCTCCTTCCGCTAAGGCTCGGGGACTCGCTCCGATCAACAACCCAGCCACCACTAGGAGATGTGAATGGGATGATGGTACTTTCATGTAGTTGCAGGAAATCCCACAATACACCCCTCACTATATTTTGTTTAACTAATCCATTCCGAAGATAATAGATGAAGAATTATGAATATTTATTAATAATTTTCTTAAAATGTTTACACAGGAAAATGGAATTACACTTAAGATCTTACTACATTCGCTCTGTTTCTCTCTCCTAATGACTTGCTTTCCAATCCAAAAAGAACTCTCCCTTCAACAGATTCACTCATCCCTTTATATAGGGTAATACATAATGAATGACAGCTAAGCTGTCCTTTATTTTCGGGAATGTCTCGCGAAGTGTCGCAGACGTACAAATATTCATACTCGCGACACTTCTTAACTTTCGCCAGATTTCATATCCTCCTATCGTCATCCAGTGCGTCATTTATATTTAACCCTCTGCGACTCACTTACAATGTTGTTATCCGTTGTCTTCGCGAATTGTTGTTGTGGCGATATTATGATCCTACATCTTGCCTCTTCTCATGTCTTCTCTGTGAAGGAGAGAATGTCATGAGAATCAATATTTTTGAACTGCCGCAACTGTTTATCTGTACTTGTTTCAGTTTCATCTTTCCATACGGACTTTATTACAAATGTCTACTCCTCCATTCTATTCCTGACACGTCTCTTTCAATCGTTTATTCTTGACCATTCACGTCCCTTCTCACATTAAATGCTCTCGTTTCCCCCGAGGATGTTTCTCTCTATATATATTTTTCATATCTTTCTCTTTTCCTCTTTCGTCTTCTCTCTCGCAACTTTTCTTTTATCTTCTTCTTCCGCAAGCCGCGCTTTCCGCAAATCTTCGATCTTTTTTTTTTTTTTTTTATCATATCTTAATCTTCGATTCTTTATCCCTTCCCATATTGATAATGGCTTCACTTAGTCGTATGTACAAACCTCGCTTTATTGAGACTCGAGAAAAGTTGCAAGATAAAGGTTTCACCCTTTCTACCATTCCTAATCAAGGATGTTCATCTATACTCACTGCTGCTTTTTTCGATCATCGGTGTGATGATCACAAGATTATTGTTTCGCTAGGTCAACTTCTCGCAGGACTTCCCATTCCTTTATATGATCCTGAGATGCCACTCTTTTATGAAATCCTTTCCCATCCGAACTTCTCGCGAGCTGTCTATCAATTATGCGGCGATTGTATCCGTCTAATGCTTGAGTTTGCCAGTCGTGGTGCTGGCAAAGGATCTCTATATCCTAACAATGTCAGAGACCCCGAATATGTAAATTTAGAAATAATCCCTGAGAGATACACTTGTAGAAAACTTTTTTGAAAATTATGAAGTAATAGGCATGAGAAATAAGAAATCTCATTGGGGCGCCTCGGTTGAAGAGAAAAGATAATATCCCCGAGGATAAATTACTCATGAAAGATATCGACGGCATTCGGGTAAGAACACTACTCCTCGCCACTCTAAAGATGAGAGGTGGTGGGTTGTTCCTTTGCTCTTAAGTGGACCTTACATAGCAGGTTCGCATGTACTCCCTGCAAATCTCGCAGGCTATCATCCTTGGGAATTTAAGTGGCCCAAGAAGGCGGAAGAGGTATGTCCCCACAGTTTGCTTTTGCAATCCCTCTTTCCTCTTGTACTCATTGAGTTTGTAAATTTTCCGTTGTCAAACTGAGGAAAAGTTACAAGGCAAATCCACTGGCAAGTACCTTGGCAATACTTCGATCGCTTACGGATGAAGTAAGAAATATCTTTTTTATGTTATTTAACAATATTGTTGCCTCTATTTCTTATCTTCATTTGTATGCGAAGGTTGACGCCGAGGAAGCGATAGCTGCGAAAGTCAAAGGCAAAACTAAAGCCAATGCACGCAAGGATAAGTCTTCTGTTCCTCCATCTAAGAAGCGAAAAACTCAACCTTCCTCTCATCTTAGCTCAAGTTCTGAATCTTCCGATGAGGATGATAATGATAATGTTTTGGATTCAACTTTCCAAAATGAAGCTCAATCGGCCAATTCTCCTATGGATCAATTGTTCAGCATCTTCTCGGATTCTCTTCAAGGAATTGGAGATACTCATCTGACTTCTATATGCGAGAACCTCGCCACCATATGTAATGCTACACTGCTGGATGGAAATGACTCTTTCAAAGGAGTTTCTAGATCTGTATCCCCTAGCTTCTTAAATGCACTTAATTCGTTGGTATGTTCGAACTCATATTTCTCCTCCAACTTCAGTTTTTAATTTATATCTTAATAACCTTTTTATCTTTCTTCGCAGGCTGGAAAAACTTCTTTTGTGGTTGCCTCGGATCTTGAGAGGAGGTATAACATTCAATTGAAGAAGAATACCCAATTTTGCACAAGGATCAAAGAATTAGAAGTTGAATCTGCGAGATCTCGCGAAAAGATCCAACAATTGGAAACCGAGTTTTACGCCTGAAGGACAAAGTTACCACTCTCCGAACGCTAATCAAGCAACTTTATGGTATAAAATTTTTTCTCTCTTATTATTTTCATCTTATCAATTTCCTGTTGCTACCTGACTTATCACTTTCGCAGATGTATATAACCTCTCCGAAGAAGCTATTCTTCTCCATTCATTTCCTGAGCCTATGGATAATGACACTCTTCTCGCTCATCTCAACAACTCTTTAAGTAGTTCGTCAAGCAGAATTAATTCTCTTTCATTAAATGAACTCCAAACCAAGTACCGCCTCTTAGAAATTGAGCACATATCTAGTTTAAGTACAGCCAACCAGTTTAAACAAATGTACCTCGAGTCTCATGAGGAAACCAAAATTTTAAGGAAGAAAATTAGTGACCATATAGATGACAAAGATCGCATTGCTAATAATGGTGCCCAGGCATTAGCAACATTTCAAAAGTCCCTTCTCGAAGTGCAAATGGAGCGAGATGAATTGCTTCGCCAGAACTCCTTACTTAGTGAGCGAGAAAATCAAATTCGTTCACTTCTTATTATAAATAATGACGATGAATTCGCTTGGGCTGCAAAAATCTTAGATAATGCCAGGAATAACTTAGGTGTTGATGTTAGTCTTCATACCGAGCATACTTCCTTGGTTAAAGATATAATATCTGACAGAGAAGGTTATTTATTATACCTTACTGTTTCTTACCTCTGTAATATTGTTTGTTGAGTTGTTAATTTATCGTAATTTATTTGCAGAGTCCGAAAAAGATTTCAAGCAAGGATTGAAGAACTTGAATAGAGAAAGCACAGCTCGCAAAGAATCTCACCCTTCGCGAGAATAGATATTCCAAGTTGAAGAAACAATTTCAAACTACCGTGGCGAATTTTAATAATGATGCCGTTCATTTTCGCAATGAAGCCATGGAGTATGTTTGTAATGATCACAAAATCCCTCTTTGTTCATATCCTTGGCTTTCCGAAGAAGTTCCTGAGAATTTGCCTGTCTCGGACGTTTCTGATAGTGAGGCCAGCGAAAAAGAAAACTCTGGCGACGAGAATAATGAAATTGAAGGATCAGATAGAGGAGAAGAATCACCAAAGAGATAATTCTTTTTGTTTCTTTCGCTGCCTGTAATATCTGTACATTTCTGTATCTCTTTTTTGTAAACTTCTTGGGTTTATTGCCCATAAATTCAATCTCCATTCCCCTTTCTTGGCTTACATTATTAATGTTTAACTCTTTCATTGGAAGATGGATAACAATATTTCGTCTTTTCCATTCCCATATTTGCCTCTCATTATGCATCTTCATATGAAAGAATGAAATTTCGAGATTCGCATTTTCTTCCTCGACCGGGAATGATGTTTAAATTTATAATTACGACGAGGTCGCAAGTGATTTTTATAAAAGAAGAAATCTATTGATCTCGCCTTATCATTTTTGGTGGTCTTCTAAGCTTGACCTTCCTAAGTAAAGGTCTTACTCTGCCACACCCCTTATTGCGACAAGGTCGCAGGACGTCTTTACACTTGCATGCAAAAACCCATTGACCTTGCCTTATCATTTTTCAAGTATTTTTGCCTCTGCAGATATTTTGCTTATGACAATATGACATGCCTAAATATTCTTGCGAAAATAAAGCCCCGTGACATTGCCGTCTTGCGACGAAATCGCAGGACGTCTTTACACTTGCATGTAAGGACCCATTGATCTCGTCTTACCCTCGCGTTAGTATTATTGCCTCTGCAGGATCATTGCACAAATATGACAAGCCTAAGTTTCCTTACGAAAACAAAGCCTCGTGACATTTGCGTCTTTGGCACTTATCAGCTCCCTAATGGAGGGTGCCGCCCTTATCATCTCCCTGGTTGCCCCTTCAAGGAGGCGTACATCGGCCATACAAGGCTAGCTCCTCCCATCCGGTCTTAACAACAACCAGTTGTTTTCGCAGCCTCTTATCCCTTATACCTATAGGGTTTATGGTTACAAGACTGCACCCTAAGTGGAGTTTTCTTGGGCCGAGTGCAGCATGCGCCAAGACTTGTCAAGAGTGGTAAGGAAGTTCCATGCTCCCCGCACTCTTGACTCAACCGTGTACCTCGGCGCCTTGATCATACGCTGACTCCTTGAAAGAGACCCTCGGTCGCCCAACCAGGGTATAACCTACATATATAGTTGGGAATCCAAGGTACCTCCTCCGGATAGGCTTTCATGGGACCCAAATCTGCATGACCCAGGTTCCAGGGGCGGTGTAACCTTTTCCCTGAGCCATGTTAAGAGATACCCCCTTATATGACGCACTTTAGGTCTTACATTTGCCTCTTACGAAATGTAATTCGCGAACTAGGGTGTACGCCATAAAGGTTCGTCCCATTCATTTACTCATTCATTGTTGTTAAATCATTCAATCATTCATATTTAATTGCTGTCTGATATTTAATATGCAAAGACATCGCACAATGTTGTTTCATTCATTTTTCTCTCGGATTCTTGTACATTCTTCTTGTCGAAATTCTCACATATCATTTCTTCTTTGTCTTGCCTTTGATATATCTTTGTCGATTACTTATCACAGACCATTCATTTTACTTTTTATGCCTTTTGTTCATTGTACTCTTTGCCTCAGCGTTATCCCAATCCTTGAAGGACTCTTTTCCATCGTAACGTTTGCCTGCTTCCATGCATTCATCTGCGGCACTTCGCGATGTTTCTACGGCACTTCGCGATGAACTACAACCAATTATCTTTGCGGCATCGTAACATTCGCCTATTCTTGCGGCACTTCGCAATGCTTCTTCATTAATTATCTCTATAGTATCCACCATCAGCTTCTCTTTTCTCTGTTCATCTTTGATATTCTGTTTCCAACCTTTCCTTTTAGCATTTCTCTCTTCACAGCTCTCTACGTCAACCTCATAACATTTCTGACCTTCCTTCCAATCTCCTTTATAATTCCAATACCATTTGGATGGGGAAACTTTATACATTGATTGTATGTTGATGCTACTCCCAAGATTTCGTGCAGCCATGGTCGCCCAATTAATGCGTTATAAGGAGATTCCACGTCAACCACGCAGAATAAAATGTCAGCTGATAATCCTTGTAAAGGTATCCTCATGTGAATCTCTCCTTTAGGTTTGTTCGTTGTGCCGTTAAAACCGTAAATTTTGTACGTTGAAGGAATCAAATTTTCATCCTCTCCACCCATAGTCTTATAAGTATGGTAAAACAGAATATTCACCGAACTTCCAGTATCGATTAGGATTCTATTGATTTCCCAACAATTTTCTGCTTCGTCATCTTCTCTATCAACTGGTCTTGGATTAATGTCCAGTCGCACCACCAACGGGCTATCATGTGCTTGTCTTCCTTTGGGTACCTCGTCTGCAGAGAAAGAAATAATTTTTAGCTGCCAATCTTTCAATTGCGACTTTCTCGCCAGGTTCATCACTTCTTTGTTATGAAAATCTCTTGCATATACTCTACTAAGCACATTATCGTGAAAATCTTCAATTGTACGATATGAATGAACGATAGAGTTGCAAAATAGATTTTTGGCCTTTGTTCCCACTTCTATTACGAATGCTTCTTTTCCCTTCTTTGAAACTGTTCTTTGCACTTCTGATGGTGATGTTGTTAGTACTTGCTTCCCTTTCTCTTCATCTTTTAGAAAATGAGTCAACTTCCCCTGATCAATCATTCTGAGAATGATTCTCTTTATGTTTCTGCAATCATTTGTTAGATGTCCATGAAAGCGATGGTAAGAACAATATTCATGACTTCTGTCACTTGGTGGTGGTTCACTCCCTGCATTCCATGGTGGTGGTACGTCCTCCATTACAAGTATAGCTTCCCAAATTTTTTCCACACTAGCATTTAGTGGTGGCATTCTGATCTCTTCCCATACCACTCTGCGATTTCTTGGCCCTCCATGGTTATTATGCCTTCGTCCTCCATAAGTTTCTTGCATATGATCTAATCTCTGAATTTTATTATTGTTGCCGCGGTTGTAGTAGTTCCTTTCTCTATCAAATTCCTCCTGATCTCGGCTCCCCATAGCCACTATTTTCTGCTGTCCATCATCAACTCTGTTTTCCGGTTGCCCTTGCGAAGTGGTCGCCACTGAGTTTAAAAATTTTGGTAATAAACTTGCATTCGCAGCGTTCGAACTTGTATTCGCAACTGGGTATGATTCCATTTCATTTTGTCTTTCTTCCAAAGCAATGTATTCTTCTTGGAGTTCTCAGAAATCATCACCATCGTAATCGTATTTTAAATTCTCGAATATTTGAATGTATAACAAACTTGTTGCGAACAGAGCATTTACAAATGATAAAATGAGATATCTTTCCTCTACCCTTCCGGCCATTTCACTGCACATTGTTCTCCATCTCATTGTCAGATGTCTTAAACTCTCGCCGACTCTTTGTTTCAATCCGAATACATCTTCAATTCCTGGTCGCGTGGAATTGTTACTTATATACGCTCCCAAGAAAATAGTTTGTAAATGGTTGAATGATGAGATTGTGTTTCTCGGTAATCCTTCAAACCATTTCAAGCTTCTCCAATTAAGCTTGATGCGAAGTATTTGCACAATATGGCATCATGATTCTCCCATTGTAACATACATCTCATATAAGCCTTGATGTGTTGTATCGCACAGGTTGTTCCATCGAAAATGTTGGTTAATGCAGGCAGATTGCATTTAGGTGGTATTCCTCCCATTTGTACTTCTATTGTGAAAGGAGTCTTCGCAGCTTCTGCGATGGCTTCATCCAACTGTCTTCTTCCTCCTTCCTTCCTACTGTTTAACAATTTTCTCATTTCTGCTAGTTCTTTCAAGATTTGCTCATTTTCCTCAGGATTTGATTCTGCTTGGTCTTTTTAGCTCGCCTCTCGCCTCCTGCGTTCATGCCTATTTTGACCTTCTTGTCCACTATTTTCTTCTCTCCTTTCTCTCGCGACTTTCTCCTTCGTCTCTTTCATCAATTCGCACACCATTATATCTATCGTTCTCTCTTCTGGGTTCTCTATCAACTCTCCTCTGCATCCTTTCGTATTCTCCATTGGTATTTCTATTGACACGATTTTGTGCTCGCCTCCTTTCTCGGTTATCGTGATTATTTTGCCGGATTGCTTCTTCCAATTCTTGGTTTTCCACTTCTGCTCTTACTCTCTCTCTCTCGCGGGCTAAGAGTGCTTGTTCAGCATAATGTTTCTCAATGTCGTCCACGATCTCTTTTTGCCTTCTCAATGCTTCTCTTCCATGCAAAAGATTGCTCTTCCTTCAGCCGGCTGGATCATTTGGCCCCCGAAATCGCCTAGTTCCTGATTTTCTTCACTCTGCTCATCTTGGAAATTCTCGGGATGGGGAATATAACGATCTTCTGCGTCCTCTCTTCTTTCGTGATGGTCTGAGCTGAGATTTTGTGCTTCCCGTTGGTTTTCTATCTCTGTAATTTCTGTTGATAAGGCTCTCCTTCTTTCTTCCCTAGTCGATCTTGGGCTCGATCTAGCAGTGCTTCTCGATCTTCTATTTTGCAATCTCATATTTTCCATTCTTAATTCATGATTCTGTCTTGTCAAATTTGCTCGCTCTTCTGCCTCTAGTCGCCTTTCTTCATGTATTGTTTGTCTCAATGTTTCCAATGCTGTGATTTCTTCATTTCCTAGATTCATTTCTTGATCTCCTACTTCTTGTCCGTTATTCATCAACTCGCTCTTCTTCCCTTTCATCCTCAGAATTCGACCTCCAAGTATGTACACTTACTCTATCGTAATCCACAGTTTCATTTGCTATCGGAGGAATTAAACGTTGAACATGATTTTCTTCCTCATTTCTCATATTCATCCTTGACGATTCTCCTTGTTCAATTCTCCTTTCCCCAGCAAGTCTTCCACTTCTTCTCACACAGGTTGTTCAAGTACATTTCTTCTTCTAGCCATTTCTCTTTTAGTAAATCTTTTGAAAATTATCGCATTCAAATTCCTCCAAATCTCTATGCCAATCTTTTCTTAGTTCACAAGTTTCTAGCGCCAATATGTAGTTGCAGGAAATCCCACAATACACCCCTCACTATATTTTGTTTAACTAATCCATTCCGAAGATAATAGATGAACAATTATGAATATTTATTAATAATTTTCTTAAAATGTTTACACAGGAAAATGGAATTACACTTAAGATCTTACTACATTCGCTCTGTTTCTCTCTCCTAATGACTTGCTTTCCAATCCAAAAAGAACTCTCCCTTCAACAGATTCACTCATCCCTTTATATAGGGTAATACATAGTGAATGACAGCTAAGCTGTCCTTTATTTTAGGGAATGTCTCGCGAAGTGTCGCAGACGTACAAATATTCATACTCGCGACACTTCTTAACTTTCGCCAGATTTCATATCCTCCTATCGTCATCCAGTGCGTCATTTATATTTAACCCTCTGCGACTCACTCGCAATGTTGTTATCCGTTGTCTTCGCGAATTGTTGTTGTGGCGATATTATGATCCTACATTTCAAATGCTTTATCAAAAATTTAGAAGCCGTCTCAATCAAAGACAACGAGTCTAAGAATCAAGTAGCTGTGCAACACCCAAACCCATTCTAAATTGGAGACATGGTAGTGAAGGTGACCGTGTTTCAAGTTGGAGATGTGGCAGTGAAGGTGACCGCTCATCCTGATTCGCTTACAGAAAAGGAAGACGAGCCATACCTGGTGACAGATATTATCTTAGGCGGTTAATGCAAGCTCATCAATATCGACAAACTGGACGGTGTGACAATTCACTCACGATGGCTCAATCCTTTCAATACCTAAAAAGTTGTACAACTTGTTTTTCCTCCGGCGTTCTCTTTAGTATTTTCTCCAGCAATTTCCCTTTTCATGCAATATTTGTAATTCCTCCAAAATTATTGCACTGCTTGCATTCATAATTAGGGTTTCAATTCGTCAGTTAATCATTTCCTCTTAGAAATCTTTTTACTCCTGAATTTTGAGGCAAAGTCTTGAGCAAGCCTAAACCCTCATTATTACCCATCAGTTCAAACCAGAAAGACAAAACCCCAAAAACAAACATCTCGTATCTTTCGAGAAAGATTGAAGGAATACATACATAAAGAAAAGGGGAAAGGAATCATATGGTTATTAGAGCAAGTGATTCGTACTCTGAAGAGCAGTCTACTCCAACAATAAAGCGGCCTCTCGATCACCACATAATTAGGCGGATTGCAGCACGTTATCAATTGGAGGACAGACAGGTTCGTGGTCAATCTCTGGTTTCCATTATTGCATCCCCTTCATTGTTTTTAGGGTTACGTGCAATCATCACGAAGACAGTGCACGGTCACATAAAAACGCATCATCGCTTATGAATATCGCGTTCTCTTTGGATGTACGATGGAATGGAGAGATTCTATTGCAACCCTACTGGGGAGTAATACAACTAGGGCTCCAAGATATCGTGAATAAATAAATAAATAAATAACATCATTCAATGAAAACCAGGCTCAGCCACAAAACTACTGAGTATAAGAAGAAAGTGTCTACAAACTATGGGAAGCGCTCAACTATGAATGAAAGCAACAAAGGAAAGTCTAGTCATTAGAGGGATCAACAGTGTGTTCACTGGAGCCATCATTGGAAGCTGCTTCAACATCTTCATTACAAGCCACTACTGCATCCTCTCTGGAATCCGCCTCGACTTCCCTTTTTGATGTCGTTTCAACGCCTCTCTCAACAGCTGCTTCAATATTCCCTCCAGGAGACGCGCCAACATCTTCCTTGGAAGATGTTTCAACATCTTCTCCAAATGCCGCTCCCATGTTCTCCTCAGCAGCCACTTTAGTGTTCCCTCCAACAGTCGCTTCAGTACCCTCCACGGAAGCTACTTCAACATTTTTCTCAGGAACTGCCCTAACAGCCTTCTGAGGATGCTCCGGTTTGTCCACATCAGAATCGAGAATTATGATTCCGTTACGGATAGGGTAGTCATGCTTGTTTTCACTGGGAGGCCGCTCATACTCGATCCTTCGCCACTTTAGTCGGGCTGCAAACTTTTCAGCTCTCGCGCTCGTCGGCTGAGGCGCTTCGTCGTGCCTCCATTTCTCCTCCATGCAGACTGAAGCCAAAAATTCCTGGGTACGCTCTCGAACGATGCGTAAGTGCATAAGACACATACCCTGTATAGCCCGACCAGCTTCGCGAAATGGGGAATCTAATTTGGCCATCACCTCCTCGAACGCATTAGCCTTGGGTTTGTCGACTTCAAAGCTCTTTTCTGGAGAAGTAAAGGAGTAATCATCACCAGCAGTTCCCATCATATACTGCAAAAAGGCGTTATGATTATATCAACAGTTGGTATAATGGCCGGTTGTCAGCCGACACAAAAATAAATTACACTTTCTTACTACTCAAAATATATTATGAAGCAAGGGCAAGAAAGGATCGTTCCCACAGAGAGGACTTAGGTTGTCAAATTGTTTCGGTTTCCTATAAATAACACCGGGGGGTTTTCTGATTTTTATATACTAAAATAAAATAAAAGCAAACAATAAAGGTAAACAAATCAAATCAAGGATGAGAAAGTATTGGTCATGGATTTCGTCTTCAATCACAAACATGTTTTCTACACAATAATTAGAATTGATATTTTAATCTCAACTTTTATCAAAGGCCCTAGAATACCTTGATCGCAAGAATATCCCGCTAATCTCCTCTTGTCATCAACAAACACATTAAAAGATGCGAATATGAATTCTATCTAAAAGAACAACCTAACGTGTAAAAGCACTAATCAAGTTTAATTCCCTAGATGCATTAGGTTCTATGAAATCAGGCCAATTAAAGCAATCGAACGTGTAAAAGCACTAATCCGATTTAACAAAGGTTATGGTTCACATAAGATCATAAGAATATATCACTACAAACTATAATCTTATTTATGCTACTTGCAATCAGGAATTATCACTTTTGCGTATAATAACCCTAATCTAGCAATAAAGATGAAAGCAAACTCAATCGATTCGCGACTCGACTAAACAAGCATTCAAATCATGTAACAATATTAATAGTAAATCATAATCGATAATATGGAGACAAAACTAATTTATCACATTAAAACCTATACTTGGAAATCCAACTTATTCCATAACCAATAATAAAGACTAGGTACTCATATTCACGGAGTTCATAACAAGAAGAAAGAGAAAAGCTTTCATGTTTCTAAACCCTAGAAAACATAAGTAGAGGCAAAGATTTCTCCTTCCTATTTTTGTGTATTTTTCTCTCTACCAAGTTTTTTTTTTTCCCTCGGCTATACAAGCCTATTTATATAGGTTTCACTCGAAACCTAACTTCACCTACAAGATCGCATCGGATAAGTACTACCCGTAGTTGGTACATATCCCAAATAGTTGCACCGACGTACCCATGTTAGCTCCTTTTTTCTCTCGTGGAGTCATTGGATCCTTTTCTTTCTCAAACTGAAATTTTAATCACAACAGCAGCATACTCGGACTCCAAGTCTCTTTCGGTCTTCAATATATTTGCCATTAACCACCATCAAACCCCGGCTCAAATCCAACATGAACCTCATTCTCCTATTGGTTTCATCACAACCACAACTCAATAGAACTTCAACTTCTCTGTCATTCTCGAGCTTGATAACAGTTCCATCGTTGTGTTTCAAAACTCGAGCTGAGCTCCTCCATCCCGATCTTCAAGAGCAGCAAACAATACATCACCATTTCCATTAATCGATGCCATTATCAGCAACATCCTCTCTGCCAAGCTTATCTATCTTTCTCTCCATCATCTCAGCCTTCAATCTCGTATTAGATAATGGTAGCAGCAACAAACTTCTTCATTTTATTTCGAGCTCATCACACCTAACCAAACTCGAGCCCTTGTTGCCACCATCTTCTTCACCGATACTCGATCACCAACACTGCCATTAATGCCAACAGTCACTTCTGATATAAGACCTATCCTAAGGCATCATTCACAGCTCCATTGACCTCCAAAAGCAACCCCGATCAATCACCGATCATCACAGCAAACTCCACCTTTTCTGTTCTTTTTGATCAAAGCTCCATCACGATCATTTGCATCTTCCGTCAAGAACAATCGATCAACAATGGAATCAGAAATGCCATCAGTGTCCTATAACACCATCGCCATCAAACTCCATTACAGCGACTTCTTTTCATCAACAACATCGATTATCATCACTGCTTAACACATCTCGATAGTCTCTGTTCTGCCAAAGCCCAACTCCATTGATCATCTTCTCACTCCATTCCTTGACAAACTTTAACGATCCCATGGTTGGCAACAACCCTGAACTAACGCCAAGCCATGACTGATGCATGAAGAACGTAAACTTGATTTCCTGAACTTTCTGTTCTTCTTTGGACAACAGATTTTGAATTCCTGACTCCCCTTTGTAGAAGACCAAACTGCCTTTAGCAGTTCCTTTGAAAACAGGTCACCCCTTAATAGAATGACTGCCCCTTAACGTACAGTGGGGGTGCCAATATCACTTGTCCTCGGAAACGACCATTTTCCCCTTTAGCCTTCCAAGTTCTTGTTTTGCTCATAATTTCTTCATACGAACTCAGAATGACTACGTTCTTTCGCCATTGTCTTCATCTTCTCGTTCTCTACACAATGAAAAGTAGAAATCTTGTATTTGAACGTGTTCCACTGGGTCTTTGGCCCTTCTTCACTTGTGACTGTAGGATCTGAATATCGCAACATCAGTATCTCGCGATATTAGTAAACGACAGCACTGCGAAGGCGTCGCAGAAGAGTAATATAAATGACGCAATGAATGACGATAGCCAAAACACGAGAAAGATGTGAATATCTAGCGAAGTTTAAGAGTGTCGCGAGATTATATACTTGTACACTTGCGATATTTTGCAAGTCATTCCCGAAAATAAAGGACAGCTTAGCTGTCATCCACTGTGTACTACCCTATATAAAGAGTTGAGCAAGTCTATTGTAGGGGGGATTCTTTTCAGAGTGTTAGAAAAGTCATTAGGAGAGAGAAAATTTGTGGTGATTGTAATTTCTTTAGCTCTTTTCTATTTTATCTTGTAATCATTCAAGGAAATAATCAATAAAATCATTGTTATTCATCTTTGAATGTCTTAGTTGTGTGGATTATTGTGAGGGGTGTAGTGTAGGATTTCCTGCAACTACATATTGGTGATAGAAACAGGTGTTTGAGTAAGGATTGCCATTGTCATTTGAAGGAATTTGGAGTAGTAGAGAAGGAATTTGATATAATTTTCAACAGTGTACCAAAATTAAGGAATGGCTAGAAGAATAAATGCATCTGAGCAACCAACAACTGTTAGGAAGAGTAGGAGACTTGCCGGAGAAGAGAGAAATGAAATGGGAGAATCCTCAAGAAGGAACATAAGGAATGATGAAGAAAATCAAATTCAATCACCAATTCAACCAGTAGCGGATAGAACTGTGGATTATGATAGAGTAAGCGTTCATACTTGGAGATCAGACTCTGTGGACGAAGGGGAAGAAGAACAACAATTGGTAAACAATGGACAAGAGGGGAGAGACCGAGAAGGGAATGGAGAAATAATTCATGGAAATGAAGAGATCGCAGCATTAGAAGCGTTGAGGCAAACAATACATAAAGAGAGACGATTAGAGGCAGAGGAGCGTGCAAACTTGACAAGACAGAATCATGAGCTGAGGATGGAAAACATCAGATTACAAAATAGAAGGTCGAGAAGCACTACAAGGTCAAGTTCAAGATCAGTTAGAGAGGAAAGAAGGAGAATTTTACCTACAGAAAATGCTGGTGAAGAAAACCATGAAGAAGCGCAAAATCAAGGCATAGAACATTGCGAGAGAAGAGAAATGATGGAAGATCGTTATGTTCCACGTCCCGAGACTTTTCAAAATAGGCAGAATGGTGGAAACCAAGGAAATAGGCAGCGTCAGAGGCAAAATAATCCAATTGATGAAGAAAATCAAGAAGAAGGAAGAAGAATATTGCATGGGAGAGAAGCACAGAGGAAGCAAAAAGAGATTGAGGATGAAATTGAAAGACATTATGTTGAACAAGCACGTCTAGCTCGCGAAAGAGAATGATTGCGAGCAGAAAGGGAAGAACAGGAGTTGGAGGAGGCAATTCGCCAGAATAATCATGATAATCGAGAAAGAAGGCGAGAACAAAATCGCAACAATGATAATATTGGTGAAGAATATGAAAGAGCACAAATGAGAGCTGATAGACAACAAAGAAGAGATATTGATAGATATAACGGTGTGCGAATTCGTGAAAGAAGTGAAGGAGAAGATCGCAGAGAAAGACGAGAAGAGAATGATGAAAGTCAAAGCAGACATGAACGCAGGAGAAGAGAGGCGGAACTAAAAAGACCAATAGATTCAAGTTCTGATGTAAGTGAACAAATTTTGAGAGAATTGGCATAAATGAGAGGAATGATGAATAGTAAAAGGGGAGGAGGAAAGAGACAGTTGGATGAAGCCATAGAAGAAGCTGCGAAAACTCCGTTCACACAAGAGATACAATTAGGAAGAATACCACCGAAGTGCAACTTACCGACATTAACCAGCATTTTCGATGGAACAACATGTGCGATACAACATATCAAAGCTTATTTGAGATGTGTGTTACAATGGGAGAATCATGATGCTATATTGTGCAAATATTTTGCATCAAGTCTGACAGGGGAAGCTTTGAAATGGTTTGAAAGGCTACCGAAGAATAGAATAACATCTTTCAATCACTTGCAGGCTATATTTTTAGGGGCATATATAAGTAATAATTCCTCGCGACCAGGTATTGAATATGTATTTGGGTTGAAACAAAAGGTTGGTGAAAGTTTGAAGCATCTAACTGTGAGGTGGAAGACAATGTGTAGCGAAATGGTTGGCCGTGTGGAGGAGAGATATCTCATCTTATCATTCATTAATGCTATGTTCGCGACAAATCTGTTGTATATTCAAATTTTTAGAGTCAAGAATACAATCACCATGACTGAGTTGCGAGAGCTTCAGGAGGAGTATATTGCTTTAGAGGAAAAGCAAAATGAGATGGAATCATACCCTGTTGCGAATACAAGTTCAGGGGCTGCGAATGCAAGTTTGTTACCTAAATTGATAAACACTGTGGTGAGTACCTCGCAATGTCAACAAGGAATGAGGATACCAGATGATGGTCAATAAAAGTTGGTAGCCATGGGAAGTCGCGATCAGGAAGAATTTGAAAGAGAAAGAAATTTCTACAACCGTGGCGGAAATAATAAAATTCAAAGACTTGATCAGCCGCAAGAAAACTATGGAGGTCAGAAGCATAATCCGCAAGAGACTTATGGAGGCCAGAGGCAGAATTATCATAGAGGGCAGCGAGGTCATAGATTCGTATGGGAATAAATCAAGATGCCACCACTAAATGCTAGTGTGGAGAAGATATGTGAAGCTATAATCCTGATGGAAAACATACCCGCACCATGGAACATGGGGAATGAACCACCTCCAGGTGACAGAAGTCATGAATTCTGTTCCTACCACCATTTTCATGGACACCAAACGAATGATTGCAGGAATATCAAAAGAATCATCCTTAGAATGATAGATCAAGGGAAACTAAATCAATTCTTAAAATATGAAGAGAAGACTCAACCATTACCAACACCTCCAGAAATTCACAGAGTGAATACAATAAAAGGGAAAGAAACATTTGTAGTGGAAGTTGGAGCGAAAGCCAAAAACTTGTTTTGCAACTCAATTGTACATTCGTACAGGACAATTGAAGATTTTCATGATAGCGCTCTCAATAGGGTTTTCGCAAGAGATGCTGACAATAGAGAAATAATGAACATCGCGAAGATATCGCCACTAAAAGAATGGCAAACGCAGATTATTTCTTTCACTGCAGAAGAGGTACCTGAGGGTGGCGAGATGCATGACAGTCTATTAGTGGTAAGATTGGAAATTAACCCAAAACCCGTTGATGATGAAGATGATGAGGCAGAAAATTCATGGGCTATAAATAGAATCTTAATTGATACTGGAAGCTGTGTAAACATCCTTTTTTACCACACTTACAAGACTATGGGTGGGAAAGACGAAGACTTGATACCTTCAGCTTATAAGATTTATGGTTTTAATGGTACTGCCAATAAACCCAAAGGAGAAACTCGCATGAGAATACCGCTGAAAGGATTATCAACTGAAATCTTGTTTTGTATAGTCGATGTGGAATCCCCTTATAATGCATTAATTGGGCGACCTTGGTTACATGAGATCTTGGGTGTAGCATCAACTTACCACCAGTGCATCAAATTTCCACATCCCAGTGGTGTTGGAGTTATAAAAGGAGATTGGGCTGAGGGACAAAAATGCTATGAAGTCGATGTGGAGTCTTGCGAGGAAAGGGCTTCTCAACAGAAGAATTGGAAAAGGAATATCAAAGAAGAACAAAGAAGAGAAAGACTGATGGTGGACACAATAGAAGTGAGAGATGAAGATATATTGCGAAATCAGTGCTTGAAGACAATTGAAAATTGCGATGGTCTCGCAAAAGGGAAGGAAATATCTGGAAATATGAATGAAGAAACAGAGAGCAACAGGAGTAAGAAGTGTAAGAAATAAATAATTGATTTTAGAGTTGTGTAAAAAAAAAAAAAAAAAATGTGTGTGATGATGATCGAAGAAGGAGTGCGCGAAAATCTCGTGATATATGAATATGATGAAAGATTGGTTAAATAATTACAGCGAGATCTCAGAAAATGAAGCAAGACTATGTGATAATTTCGCAAAGAAGATGAGAAGAAATAATCAAAAAGCAATGAATGATTACAAGAATTGACAGAAATGAAAAAATGAGTGAATGGGACGAACCTTTATGGCGTACACCCTAGTTCGTGAATGATATTTCGCAAGAGGCAAATGTAAGACCTAAAGTGCGTCATATAAGGGGGTATCTCTTGATATGGCTCAGGGAAAAGGTTACACCGCCCCTGGAACCTGAGTCATGAAGATATGGGGCCCATGAAAGCCTATCCGGGGGAGATACCTTGGATTTCCAACTATATATATAAGGTTATACCCTGGTTGGACGACTGAGGGTCTCTTCCAAGGAGTCAGTGTATGACCAAGGCGCCGAGGTACACGGTTGAGCCAAGAGTACCTGGGGCATTTGAAGTGTCTCGGCCATTCTTGGCAAGTCTTGGCACATGCTGCACTCGGCCCGAAGAAAACTCCACTTAGGGTGTAGTCTCGTAACCATAAACCCTATAGGTATAAGGGATAAGAGGCTGCGAAAACAACTGGTTGTTGTTAAGACCGGGTGGGAGGAGCTAGTCTTGTATGGCCGATGTACGCCTCCTTGAAGGGGCAACCAGGGAGATGATAAGGGCGGCACCCTACATTAGGGAGCTGATAAGTGTCTTAAGACGCAAATGTCATGAGGCTCTATTTTCGCAAGAAAATTTAGGCTTGTCATATTTGTGCGATGATCCTGCAGAGGCAATAATACTAACGCGAGGGTAAAACGAGATCAATGGGTCTTTACATGAAAGTGTAAAGACGTCCTGCGATTTCGTCGCAAGACGACAATGTCATGGGGATTTACGTTCGCAAGAACATTTAGGCCTATCATATTGTCGCAACAAAAACATCCTGCAGAGGCAATAATACTAAAGAAATGATAAGACAAGATCAATGGGTCGTTACATGAAAGTGTAAAGACATCCTGCGATTTTGTCGCAAGACGGCAATCTCATGGGGCTTCAAGTTCGCAAGAATTTTTAGGCCTGTCATATTGTCGCAAAAATGAGGGGTGGCAAAATAAGACCTTTGACTAGGAAGGCAAAATAAGACCATACAAGAACAATGATAAGGCAAGATCAATGGGTCATTACATGAAAATGTAAAGACGTCCTGCGATCTTGTCGCAATGATGAATTTCAACATAGAAATTGAGTAACTAAACAAGCTAGTAAAAACGGCTATATTTCTGCATTTATTTGTGGAGAATTAGCAATAGCAGTTGCGAAACTAAGAAGTATTATTACTTAAAGATTATCGACTTAATCTCTCATGTGAAAATAAATAACAGAGGCAAGTATGGGAATGATTAGAGTAAAAACTTGTTATTTATTTTCATATGATAGATTTACAGTAAGAGATTACAAAAATGGAAGGCTAGAAGAATAAATATACAAGCATTACAAGAAGAGAAAAAGGAAAATGGAACTATCTCTCAGCTTATTCTTATTCTTCATCAGATTCTTTATCAGGTTCCTCTTCTTCGCTTGCATCACTATCAGAGACATCTGAGGAAGGCATATTTTTAGGAATTTCATCAAGAAGACAAGGATATGAGGAAAGAGGAATGCGATGGTCATTACAAACTGTTTCAATAGTTTGATTGCGAAAACGAACAGCGTCATTATTAAAATTCGCTACTGTAGTTTGTAATTGCTTCTTCAACCTGGAATACTTGTTGTTGCGAAGAGAGAAATCTTTGGCAAGTTGTGCTTTCTCAGATTCAAGTTCCTTGATTCTAGTTTGAAATCTCTTCTCAGATTCTGTGAACAAATGACAATGAGTTAGCAACTTAATAGCAATTTCACAAAAAAAAGGTGGTAAAGTAATGAAGAACAGTAAACAACCTTCTCTGTCAGAAATCATATCTTTAACCAAGGCAGTATGCTCAGCATGAAGACTGACGCTAACACCTAAGTTATTTCTAGCATTATCTAGAACTTTCGCAGCCCAAGCGAATTCATCATCATTGTTTATGACAAGAAGTGAACGAATTTGATTTTCTCGCTCATTAAGTATGGCATTTTGGCGAAGAGATTCATCTCGTTCAATTTGGACTTCAAGAAGAGTTTTTTGGAATTTCGCTAATGCTTGTGCACCTTGATTAGCAATGCGATCCTTATCATCTATAAGGCTGCTAATTTTCTTCCTTAAAATATTATTATTCTCGTGGGAGCTAAGATATAAACGTTTAAATCGGTTGGCTAAACCTAAACTAGATCTATGCTCAATTTCTAAGAGATGAAATTTGGTTCGAAGTTCATTTAATGAGAGAGAATTAATCTTGTTTGAAGAACTACTTAAAGATTCATTGAGATAAGCGAGAAGAGCATCATCATCCATAGGTTCAGGGAATGAATGGAAAAGGATGGCTTCGTCAGAAAGATTATAAATGTATGCGAAAATGATAAGTCAGGCAAAGAAAAATAAATGACAAAGTAGAAACGAAGAAAAGAGAAGGGTATTATACCATAAAGTTGCTGATTAGCACTTTGAAGGGTAGATATTTTGTTCTTCTGGGTAGAAGACTCAACTTCCAATTGTTGAATTCTTTCGCGAAGAGCGGCAGTCTCACTTTCATCCTTCTTGCGAGATGTCGCAACTTCAACTTCTAGTTCTTTGTTCTTCTCCTTAAGTTGAAGATTTTTCTTTTCAAGATTGTTGCGCCTCTTCTCAAGATCTGAGGCAACGACAAAGGAAGGTCTCCCAGACTATAAAGTAAAATAAAGGAATTGTTAAGATAAGGTTTATAATCGAAATCACAAAGAAATAAAGAAATATGAACATACCAAGGCACTAAGTGCATTTAAGAAACTGGGAGTCATTGTCCGAGAAACTCCACGAAAAGAATCATTATCCACTAGCAGGGGGGCATCACAGATATTTGCGAGAGCTTCGCAAGTAGCAGAAAAATGATCATCTCCCATTCCTTGCATAGAATCAGAGAAAACACTAGACAATTGCGCCATAGCGGATTCGATTGAATGATTCTCCTTCGCAAAAGAAGTATCAACCTCATTATCATCTTCATCAGAATTCTCGCTGGCTTGGGAATTAGAGTGAGAAGAGGGATGGATTTTCCGTTTTTTAGAAGATTTATCCTTGCGAAGAGTGATTTTATTCTTGCCTTTAGCCTTCGCAGATCAGGAATGTCAGTTTCTTCAACGCCAACCTTCGCACACGAATGAAGATAAAAAACAGAGGCAACAATATTGTTAAAAATAATAAGAAAAAAAAAAATTTCTTACTTCATCCGTGATTGAACGAAGTATCGCCAGAGTACTCGCTTTTGGATTTCTTTTGTAGCTTTTTCTCAATTTGGTGATCTGAAAAATTCGTAAGATTAGATATAAGAGGGAGTGAAGATTGTAAAATAAGTAAAAGTTAGGAAGTATACCTCTTTTTCCTTTTCGGGCCAATTAAATACCCAAGGGTGATAATTTGCGAGATTCGTAGGGAGTACATTGGAACCTGAAATGTAAGGTCCGGTCAAAAATAGTGGAAAGACAGACCACCTCTCATCTTTAGAGTAGCGAGGAACATTGTTCTTGCCAGAATGCCGACCAATATCTAGCATGAGTATCTTATCGTGAAACGTTCTCTTTTCTTCTCAATCGGGCACCCCAAATGAGATTTGTCATTCTTCATATTTATCACTTCATAATTTTCAAAAAAGTTTTCTACCGAGTACTTTTCAGTGACTATTTCTAAGTCTGCGAATTTAGGATCTCTGACGTTATCATGGTATAGAGATCCCTTACCAGCGCCGCGATGAGCGAATTCAAGCATTAGACGGATGCAATCACCACTTAATTGATAAATAGCTCGCGAGAATTTCTCATGAGCAAGGATTTCATAGAACAAGGGCATTTCAAGATCTTACAGAGGAATGGGAAGACCTGCGAGGATTTGACCTAGCGAGATTATGATTTTCTGATCATCACACTGATGATCAGTGAACAACTTTGCAGAAAGAATAGATGAAGATTCTTGATTGGGAATAGTAGACAAGGTGAAACCCTTCTCTTGTAATTTCTTTTGAGTTTCATCTAAAATGGTTTCATATTTACGACCAGGTGGAGCCATTCTTCGAATATGGGAATGATTAGAGAATTGAAGATCAAGAGAAAGAAGAAAAGGAAGATTTACAGTAGCAGAAACGCAAATTGCGGAGGAGGAGAATTGAAGAAAAAGTTGCAGAGAGAAAGTAAAAAAGAAGAAGAGGAGGGTGAGAAAACTATATATAGAGAGAAGAATTCTCGAGAAAACAAATGCATTTAATGCGAGAGGGGACGTGAATGGTCAAGAAAAAACGGTTGAAAGAGACGTGTCAAGAAAAGAATGAAAGAAGAAACATGTGTAATAAATTCCGTGTAAAAGTACGGGATTGTAACAGATAAAGATGAACAGTTGCGGCATTTCAAAATATTGGTTCTCATGACATTCCCTTCTTCGCAGAGAAGACATGAGAAGAGGCAAGATGTAGGATCTGAATATCGCAACATCAGTATCTCGCGAGATTAGTAAACGACAGCACCGCGAAGGCGTCGTCATAGAAGAGTAATATAAATGACGCAATGAATGACGATAGCCAAAACACGAGAAAGATGTGAAGATCTAGCGAAGTTTAAGAGTGTCGCGAGATTATATACTTGTACACTTGCGATATTTCGCAAGTCATTCCCGAAAATAAAGGACAACTTAGCTGTCATCCACTGTGTACTACCCTATATAAAGAGTTGAGCAAGTCTATTGTAGGGGGATTCTTTTCAGAGTGTTAGACAAGTCATTAGGAGAGAGAAAATTTGTGGTGATTGTAATTTCTTTAGCTCTTTTCTATTTTATCTTGTAATCATTCAAGGAAATAATCAATAAAATCATTGTTATTCATCTTTAAATGTCTTAGTTGTGTGGATTATTGTGAGGGGTGTAGTATAGGATTTCCTGCAACTACAGTGACTTCACTTTTGTAGCTATTTTCACTTCCTTTTGCTCCAAATGACTCCATTGCACCTAATAAACTCAAAAGTAAACATAAGATACATAATTTACAAGAAAACTCGCAAAGAAAGCATAAATACTAGATATTAAATACGGTGTATTCTACACCTATCATATAAAAATAAAATAATCGTCATTAATCAAAAATCAAACCACATGATGAACATGGAGCAATACCCAGAACGAAGAAGAAAAGCAATTCTGCGATGGGAGAAAGGCTCCGGCGTCTTCTTTATATTCCACAAATTAGCAAGATCCTGGGAAGAAAAGGAGTCTATGCTTGCCGTGTATAAAGGCTCCAGATGCGGGATAATAATCAAATAGATACTTATCTATCTATCTGAAGACAGCAGACGTGCGCTGAAAGGAAACATATCTTGCTCAAGGGACGACCCAGGCTCTATCCTGGTAATGTGCGCTAAAACTTTTCTTGTGAATTTCTTTTACTGTCACCATCTAGTGATTACCCCTAAATAGCGTCACTATTACGTGCTAATCAGGGGACTTAATGTTGATGGTGGTTTTTAGTTCAGGGTCAAAATTGTAAAATCCTATATTTAATGCGCTGACATCCTACAAAGGAATAAAGGCCATTTAAAAGTAATAAGTGTCCAGACCTCTTTACTTACATATGTATTGAGTAATTCAACATATTTATGAAGTTTATCCAGAATGGTGCGTGAAGCAACAACCCCTAATATTCTGTAAACTTTAACCTATTGTATTATTCGCTAATGCATGGCCTGCCTAGTATTTTCCTATGATATGTTCCCAGCCGAACACTCAATATTGGCATGACATGACGATTAATGTTCACTCGCAGCGGAGTAACATAAATCTCCCGAAGTGTCAGTATTGAGACCTGCATGAAAACACTCACATGGGATACACCACCCTCTGACAAAGAGATCAGCGTGTTCACACACCTTTTAATTAAAAGCTAGAGCGATCGAACGCGTTTAAATTCCTTAAGGGAAATCTAGACTGTCCATATCAGTCTTAAGAAACGATCACGGCCACATGATTTGGCCACGAAATTCAATAAGCCTAGCCTACTCCTGGCGAAAATAGGCAATCATCACGATGACCATCGGCGGGCCCACTAACGCCCTAGCCGAACGGATTTCATCTAATACATCCGCAGTGCTTCGAACGATTAACCATAATGTGGGTGATCGCGTTATTGACAAAACAAGCTCAAACGAGCTAAGACCGGCAAAAACGGTCTCGAAACCCATCGCATCCGTCCAACATAGCCGGCCTAGTTGGACGGCATAGATCGCATCTCTAACGATCAAAGGAGTGCTGGCATATTCGTCGGCGGCCCAACTTCTCCCTTGGTCGATCGACCTGCCCACGACAAGTCCAGAGAATGTCAAAACGTTTGCCCAAACTAGAGCAAACGCGCCATTCCAAAACCCTAATATAGGTTGCGGCATGATACAACTATCGCAAATCAATCCTGACCACCCATCTTCGCCAGCCTAATTGAGTGGCTTAGATCTAATTTTAGATGGCCCAGGAGATGTCAGCGAGCTCACAAGAGGTCCGTATTTGCACATGGCCGATCGGCCTGTTCAAATCAGCGCCCAACGCTTTGATTCGATCAGCCTAAATTGCGTCAATGATAATATATAACTGTCACAAATCATATCGTCCATCCAACTTCGCTAGCCTAGTTGGATGGTGTAGATTTATTTTCAGAAAACCAACAGGGTAGCATTGTGATCATCGGACACCCCTCCTTCCCAGGGAGCGATCGACCAAGCAATAGCTCATCCCTAGAGCTACCAAACGATCACCCAAAGGTGGTCGGTCATGCTACCTTTTTTAAGACGCTCAATCCGCGACTTATTCAATCGAGCTCTAAAACAATGATGCTTCTTGCACATCGATTATTTTCAGCTGCTTGTTTAAAGCGATGCTTTATATACATCGATTATAAACGATGTTTTATAAATACTGGTTTCACAAATAATTTATTATTTGACCTAAAAGCACTATGTGTTGCTTTCAGCGACGAGTCTCACGACTCAACCCACTTACTCGAGTCATCAAACATGTCACAAACTGGGGGATGCTCACTAGGGTATTAATCTGACGGTTTACAGTGTGCGGCGTTATAGATGGTGGATTTTCGACAAAGGCTAAAATCGTAAACCCATAATTATATGTATTCCTGATCCAGCAATCAGATGAATATTGAGGCTCATGTCTCTTATTGAAAGCATGAAAGATCATGATATGAGAATCTCTGACTGAGAATACTGTATCTCAGAGTATATATATATATATGTAGTCTCTCAACTGGGACAACGGCATATCTCATGAATACTGAGCAATTTCAGTTGTTACTTCTATATAGAATCGAAAGATTAGACGGCTCCTAGACAGCTTGCCTGCTAGTATAGAGCAATAACGTCTTCAGGATGTAACAATGTTTTCCCTGACTATATGAAAGAAGTATGACGCTTCAACAAGCTCATATCACTCAATTCCTGAATAACTAACGCTTCTAGACGATCGTACTAGTATAGATCCATTAATTAATTATTCTCAAAATCAATAAATTCAAATCCCTGGAAAATATTCAATATTTTCATAATATTTCGTTACTTCAATTTATGGTTCTTCCCAGCAGAATTCCATGGGTTAGTAATAAATATTCAACACACGGGCATCTGAGTTACCTTCGACTAAGCCCCAACCAAAATGGTGTAAATGTATTCGACAAATAATGCATTAACAAACACCTGAATGAACAAACAAGTATTTCAAAATACGACGAGACGATGAACCTATGCAAATAGGAAAGAAAATAATAAAATAATAGTCAAGGCGCTAGGGGACTGGCTCACTGGCCGGCCAGTCATACCGTGACCAGTCCCACGCCCAAATTCTATATTTTATCATATTTTATTATTTTCCTTGATCTCATGAAAATCCTTTCATTTGAACAAATATCCTTCGTTTTGAGGAAACTCCTCAGTTTCATGGTGTTTCCTTCACACTGAGGAAATAATATAAAATTAGGGAAAATATTGTGGGGCCGTGATTATTGGCCAACCGGCCATGCCTTGATCCCGCCCGACCCCACACCTCATGGTTCCTCATTATTTTATTATTATTTCCCTAATCTCATGAAAACTCCTTAATCTCATGATATTTCCTTGATTACGAATCTGATGTATGTTTCTTTTAAAAATGCATATCAAAAATTATTGGTCTTTGTGTGATTATGCTCACTCAAGGTGCAAGATGTCTTTGTGTGATTATGCTAATCAACTAGTTTGGAAGGTGAATCATGGCTCATCATTTAACACAGGTTATCAACAATTTAGATACAAAATTTCAGCACAGATAACAACAAACTTAGCTAACCAAGTTATATCTCAAATACCACAGATTCAAACAGTTACAGGGGTGAAAAATCAGTTCTCAAATTCTTTCACACAAATTCAAAAAAATTTTGTACTGCCCAAAATCAGTGTAATGGAGTTTGAGAATGACCAACCGGTTTTAGCCACAATGGCTATGCTGCTCCTTTTTATGCTTTTCCTTTCCTTGGCTTTCACAATAGCTTTGCAGGTACTTGTGAGCTCAAAGGAGAGTTTTAGTTTCTAGGAGTGTGCAGGTAAAGAAAAGAATTTCAGAGCTGATAGTTAACAGCTAGGATTGCAGAACAAAAGATGGGAACTGCACTGATGCTCAACTGAAAAAAATTATGCTTATTTAGACTGACTGGGGTCAAAGAAGTTCAATAGGGTAAAGAGAAAACAAAATCCGAAATGCAAGAATGCTTGGTAAATTACAAGGTGACAATGGCTATGAGCTACATATACAGCTACAGGGCTGTGCAATACAACAAACTAAGAATGCAGCTATATGAAACTAACTAAAACAAAATGACTGAAAGTTTAAAAGTCATGCAGTTTATACAGATGGAGTAAAGCCAACCAAATTATAATAGCAGGCCACAGAACATTACTAGCTGCAAATGCAACTGACTCATACTTACAGAGATGATGCTACTAAGTTAAAGCTACAGATTCTTTGACCTATATCTAAGTTATGCTAACATAATAACAATGAACAAATGTTTCACAACTTTTAACACTACTCAGAAAAGGTATTTTACAGGATATGAAAATTTATAGGAGTACAACAAACTAGAAGCTACGTAATGCGATGACAGATATAGCTTAGATAAAGATGCAAGATATATGATGATGCAGGTGACAAAATACTGAAAGGAACCTAACTATTATGCAAGAATGCTTACAACATGCACTACCTAAATTATAGCTAGCTATGGATGCAAATAGTCCTAAACTAGATATGAATATAAGACAATGATTCAACTAATCCAACTGAAATAAGATGCAGTGAACGTATAATGATAAAAATGCAAAAAGTTATAGTTAACAATGCAAGACTAAAATGCAATTTATATGAACAGATGGTTAACAACCAAGTTACACTAGCAATGATTGAAAGCAAAAATTTAACACATATATACAAGTCTAGGCTAAAAATCAGTAAAGTAATAAAGTAACTTCACTTACACCGCTACCGAGTCCCCGGCAGCGGCGCCAAAAACTTGGTAAGCTTAGGAAATGTTACCTACAATGATACTGCAAGTGCACAGTGACAGTTTGTGTAAAGTGCAAGCACAGGTCGATCCACATAGACTTGGAGAGTGTAATGATGAAGCTATATTCTACTTACTGAATTTCAACAAGAAGTCACACAAAGGGAGGTTGTTTGAGTGTCGATACGACAAGTTGGAGATTATAGCAGTGAACTAAAGAGGAACTAACAAGTAATGAGAGTAAAGGCACTAGGATTGTCAAATCCACCACTAACTCTTGTTATGTATTCAACTAGTTTGAGTATTCTTGCCCTTGTAACAGATAAGGAAGATGTGTCAATTCTACCACTTACCTAAGGAGTTTCACCAATAGATAGTTCAATTCCCAGCTAAGGTATCAACCCAGAGCACTAATTGTCTAGTTAAGCACAACTAGTCAAGGGATTAACAACAATCACTTAAGCATGAACTGAAGTACAATCAAAACAGTTTTATCCTAACTACAATGCATACTTGGTATACATTGTGAGAGCAAAGCATTGAAGCACTAAGATTGAAACTATCTTAACAGTTTAAGTATTTAAGAATAACACAATTAGCATGAATAACACAGCAGAGAGCTAAGGCTTCATTTGACTCCTAGTAGAATAATTTAGAACATATTGAACATGATAAAACACAACTGAATTAAACTAACAATTAAACCCTAAAAATTCAGAGAGACTTTCTTACACAGAGAACAATTCTATTTATACCTAGAATTCTTTTCTCACACTCAAAATCCAAATTAAATGCATACCCTACAAACCCTATCGTCTGAATTGCTTGTCCCCTCGTCCAATTCGCCTCTGCAACTTCATTAATTCGATGTTGGGGAAACCCTAACTCCATCTATCTCGAGCTCACCTTCTAGGGATTTGGGAGAAGCTGTGGTGGGGATAGCTAGAGCTAGGAGAAGGTGTGATGGCTGCTGTCGGGCGAAGAACGAGCTACTGGTGATGTTGGCTTCTGCAAATGGTCGGGAGAAGGGGAAGAAAAAATGGCAGAGAAGAAAGAAGAGAGGAGAAGACGAAGAACAAACTTGGTTTGTCTTCTGGTCGATGGGTAAAGGGGCAGACAGCTAGGGTGTGTGGCAGGTGCTTCGAGTGATGATGCATCGAGTGAAGAAGCCGTTGGATGCAGCTGCTTGATTTAATCTAACGGCTGAGGATGGAGCGGGCTTGGATTCGGGTCATGGGTAGCTTAAGCCCATGTCTTTGTAAACAGGTTGCAACTGATGCGCAAGCGGGTTGCAACTTCTTTTCCACAGTCGCTAGTCTCCAATTTTCTGCTCTTTTGGCTCCTCAATTCATCCAAGCTTTATTTAGTACCTAAAAACACAAAATTAATTAGTACAAGTATTTATTCTTGAAAACAAAGAAAATACAGAATTTGGGATAATATCTGATTTTAAAGCACAAAAGATGAGTTAATTGCCAATAAAATGGTGTAGAAATATGCAATATTTGGCACTCATCAATACACATCCTCATGACTAATTAATTAAGTCAAAAAGTATGTAATTGTTGCGTTCCGGAAAACAATGAAACACTTACTTACCTTTTACAAATATCCTCTCTTGCAATAGCTGACTTCTACTTTTGCCACTTTCTTCAAATCCAATTTTCTCGGATCACCCTGTTAACTGCCCCAAATCTTTGTGGTTTTTCAATCCTTTACTTTCTTCGAGCGGGAGGCCATTCCTCCTTTAAAGCACAAAGTTTCCCGCGAAGACTTACATATTGATATTGTAGATTGAGTCTTACCAATAAAAAGATCTAAGAATTAATGAGTTGGAGGCTATGCTTCACACAAGAGGAGAATGATTAGTAGTACGTGCCTTTATAGAAAATAATCCTAGAAAAAGAACAGAAAAGAAAATACTAAAAAGAAATAAAATAAAATACAACTAATTGTATGGAATTATTGCCTCAGTCAATCTAAACGGTTTAATTTCTATTACTATTAATTATTTTTATTATTTTTTTTGTGTTTGCCTAGATTTTTCCTCATCGACTTCCACACAACTAGAGTTTTTTTTTTTTTTTTTTTGAAAACACTATAAAATTAAAAATAATAATACCTGATTATGATACATAGGAGCCCAACTTCCTGATTTACCGTGTAGGGAGGGAGAACACTGGTCTTACGTCGGCACCGTCGAATTTTCAAGAGTCAATCTGACCACTTCCGACCATCCTCAACGGTTTGATGTTTTGCCCACAAATTTCCGAGTGTACTTATGCATGCTTACCTTCTTATATCCTTGTTTCATCATGCGGCTTACCACTATTTTCTAACTCCTTCAATTGTTGACCATTTCTCCTCGATGCTTTGATTTTTTCAAATGCCGACCAATTTTCTCAAGTGGTTGTTTATTAACTACACTTTTTTCTTCTTTTTTTTTTTTGTTAAATCTACCTGTTTGGACGTCCGTTGCTCATAGAACTTTAGGAGATGACTTACAGGACTAAAGATGACATACAAATGGACTAACATATCTCTCTCTAAATTATTTACTTGACAAAGACCGAACACTATAATGAAGACTGAAATGTTTTAATGTCATGGGCCCAGTATGATGATAGTGGTGCACCTAGATTTTTTTTTTTTTTGGACTGACTGACTAAAGGGACCAAACATGATGACGACTCTGCCCCATAGACTTTACTGACTGACTGAAGGGGCCAAACAAAGTGATGACTCTGCCCCTAGACTTTTACTTAACATTATGAGAGAGATATTGAACTTCTAAAAATATCCTTAAGTTTCATGAGCGTTCGCCGCCCTTAGATAGATTCACTTACCTTAGGTGTAGTATTTCTTCGGTTGGTCGACATTTGTGAGCTTCGACTTTTCTCGTCCGTCCAGATCAGTTAATCAGACTGCGGATCCTGGGTAGATGCTTTTGATGATGTATGGACCCTCCCAATTAGGTTTGAACTTTCCTCTTGGGTCAGAATGTTTTATAGGTCTGACTTCTTTAAGCACTAGATCTCCTTCCTTTAAGCCCCGCGGATGAACCTTCTTGTTGAAACATCGAGCTATCCTCTCCTGGTAAGCATGTGCATGGCATGCGGCATGTATCCTCTTTTCATCAATCAAATTCAGTTGTTGAGCCTTCAACTCTATCCATTCATCTTCAGGTACCGTGCCTTCCTTTATCACTCGTAAGGTGGGAATTTCAACTTCAACGGGAAAATTACTTCCATAAACTAAAGAGTACGGAGTCATACCAATGGGTGTGCGAATCGAGGTACGATAGGTCCATAATGCATAAGGTAACTTCTCACTCCAATCTTTGTATGTTTTTGTCATCTTCTTCAAGATTCTTCCTAATGTCTTATTTGCAGCTTCCACAGCACCATTGGTTTGCGGCGTGTAAATGGTTGAGTTCCTTAGCTGGATTTTGTACTTTGCACACTCCCTTTTTACCTCCTTGATAACAAAGTTGGACCCATTATCCGATATAATCTCATTTGGAAATCAGAATGTGACATATGATGTTGTTCGTGAGGAACTTAATGATCGATTCCCGTAGATTCTTTACGGATATTGCTTCCACCCACTTTGTAAAATAATCAATCGCCACTATGATGTATTCATGCCCATTTGATGCGGAAGGGTTCAATTTCCCAATTACATCAATGCCCCGCATGAAAAAAGCCATGGTGATGTAAGAGGATGCAACTCGGTTGGTGGCAAATGTAACAAGTTGGCATGTATTTGGCATTTATGGCATCTTTTCACGTACTTGAAGCAATCTGATTCCATTGTTGTCCAATAATACCCCACCCGAAGAATTTTCCTGGATAACATATGTGCATTCATGTGTGGGCCGCAGATTCCTTCGTGTACCTCATTAAGAAGGCGTCGAGCTTCATCTCCATCCACACACCTCAACAAAATCCCATAATAAGATTTTTTATAAAGCACTCCTCCGAGGATGATAAATTGAAAAGACATGCGTTGTATGTAACGACACTCTTTTTGCTATATCCCTCGGGAATAGTTCGGTCCTCTAAGTACTTTTTGATATCTAGATACCATGGGTCCCCTGCTGCATTTCTTCTTCAATCTCAACCGCATAACAATAAGGTGCATGGTTGCTCTCTTCGTGCCAACTCGATGGGTTTGACTGTGGAATCTCCTGGGATCGGGATTAGTGATGCTAAAACAGCTAATGCATTTTCAAACTGATTCTTGTCTCTATAAAGATGATGAAAATTAATGTAATCAAACTTCTCCACCATCTTCATGATGCATTCATGGTATGGAATTAGCTTTTCTTCTTTGATCTTCCAGACTTTCTGTGTTTGGTTGACAATCAGCAAGGAATCTCCATATACCTCCAACTTCTTGACGGATAACTCTAAGGCAGCTCTCAAGCCAGCAATGCATGCTTCATATTCAGCCATGTTGTTAGTACAGTTGAAATTCAATCGAACAGAAATTGGAATGCGTACCTCATCAGGAGATATCAAAATTGCCCCTGCTCCTTTACCTACTGGGTTCATTGCTCCATCAAAATACATCCTCCACAATTCACCTTCATCATCTTGTTCAGCAACAAGAATATGCCCGTCAGGAAATTCCGTTATGAGTGTCTCACCATTTGGAATAGGTTATGCTGCTAAGTGATCTATTATTGCTCTTCCTTTTATTGACTTTTGTGTCACATAAGTGATGTCAAATTCTTCTAGCAACAACTGCCACCTGGCCGTTCTTCCTGAGATCATTGGCTTTTCAAATAGATATTTAAGTGGGTCTATCCTTGATAACAACTGCACCAAATGAGATAACATGTAATGTCTAAGCCGTTGTGTAGCCCAGACAAGGGCAAGGCATGTTTTCTCCAATGTGGAATATTTTGATTCGTATCCGGACAATGTTTTGTTGATGTAGTATATTGCCTGCTCTTTCTTACCATCTTCGTCATATTGTCCTAACACTACCCCCATTGATGAGTCAGTTACCGATAAATACAACAACATAGGTTTCCCAGGGACCGGAGGGACCAACACAGGTGGATTGGACAAATACTTGTTTATCTGATCAAATGCCTCTTGACACTCTTCATTCCACTCCTTTGGCGAGTTCTTTCTTAGAAATTTGGTGCGCAAACCGGAGTTAGTTGCGCGATGAATCGACTGATATATTGAATTCTTCCTAGAAAACCTCGCACTTCCTTCTTGTTATCGGGGGGAGGCATATTGATGATTGCATTCGCTTTCTTTGGATCAACTTTTATTCCTCTATTGTAGACAATGAACCCTAGTAACTTTCCTAATTTTACCCCGAATGTACATTTATTGGGATTAAGCCTCAACTTGTACTTCCTGAGTCGGTCAAACAACTTCTGTAGGTATGATGGATGATCTTCTCTTCTTTCGGACTTGGCAATCATATCGTCTACATACACCTCCAACTCCTTGTGCATCATGTTATGAAAAAGAGTAGTCATTGCACGTTGATAAGTAGCTCCAGCATTTTTAAGACCGAAAGGAATTACCACATAACAAAATGTTCCCCAAGGTGTAATAAAAGATGTCTTCTCCTATCTTATTCTGCCATTTTTATCTCGATTATATCCCGAGAACCCGTCCATTAATGATAGTAAGCCATGCCCTGCAGCATTGTTGACAAGGATGTCAATATGGGGAAGGGTAAAGTCGTCTTTTGGGCTTGCCTTGTTAAGATTTATGTAGTCAATGTACATTCGGACTTTGCCATCTTTCTTCGGGACCGGTACTATGTTAGCCAACCATTCAGGATAATTTGTAACCATCAAAAACCCAGCTTCATATTGCTTGATTAGTTCGTCATGTACCTTCAGAGACCACTCTGGTCGGAGCTTACTCAACTTCTGTTTGACAGGCCTCATTCAGGGGATGATAGGTAAGTGGTGTACTACCATGTCTATGTCTAACCCTAGCATATCCTCATACGACCATGCAAATATATCTTTATATTGAGTTAGTAACTCGATCATCATCCTCTTTTCTTCTGAAGACAAAGTAGTATCGATCTTGACCATTTGGGGTTGATATTCCGTATTCAGATTGACCGAATCTACTTCTTCGACTGGTTCCAGCTTGTCTTCCAAGTGATCTAATGACCTGAGGATCTCATGAGGTACGTCCTCTTCGATCATTTCATCGTCATTGGGAGTCGGTTTATCAGTCCCATTGTGCTCCTTGTCCAAGTCAAATATCTTGTTTCCAAAATTATTTTGATCTCCACGAAATATTTTAGAAAGAACACAATTCTCTGGTTTTCCAACCAGGTAAGTTTTTTCAACATGAATGTTCGAAGGGCATTTCTGACCTTCCATTATCGAATTGAATTAACTGGATTAAAACAGGGTATTTCAATGAAAGTCTTACCTAAGTACGCTTTTATAGTTCTTACCTCATGTTCTTCTACAAAGAGATCAACCAAACCTGTCTATTATATTTCCAGTATCAACCTCATATTTTCCTAGAGACCCAGTAATGGCCTCGAGATTCCACTTCTTGGTCTTATTTTCGTGTTCAATGAACTTAGTATCCAACATCTTCTGGAATTATTCCAGCAAGCCTGCCACTACCCCAACATCGATATTCATTTCGGATTCTATGCTCGTGTTCTGTTTTCCAAGGAAACAAATGGTAACACAAGGGTGCTTATGCCTCGGATTTTGTGCACCAATGAATGCAATTTACAATTAATGCACGTGCATGCAGGTTTTACTAACTCTTGGGTAGGCATGGACTACCTTAGCGTAATATACCTCGAAGTAGTCGAAACTAGTCTTCTTTGGTACTCGGGCTAAGGCTTGTGGTGGTTCTACTGATAACGCCCGGTGGGTTCAAATTACTAGCCACAGATTTTCCTAAAATCGGACTCGGAAGATGCAAAATGATAATGCAAGGTAAATGGGTGCGTGCAGTGTGTGTGCAACACCAAGTAGTGTCAAATTAAAACCCTAAAATCCCAAATACGTTTCAAGTTAGATTCTCATGTCCTCAGTGAAGTCGCCACTGTAGATACCGCCAAAATCCGTTAAGATCTCTAAAATATCTAAAATGGGAAATACACAAGGAAATTATTATTAGGGAAGTCGCCACGTTGGTAGGCCTCTAAAGGTGTTTATATTTATGACCTACATGTTATAATCCGCAAGTGCACGGCGTCTATCGGAGACGCGGCAAGTACGGGTCGATCCCACAAGGACTTGTGGTGCTCTGATATTGATCTAAGGCTGCTTCAACTGAGTTCTAAAAGTGACAAGTAACAACAGATTGTAACATATATTTTTGTGCCGATACGGCTGTTTTTGAACTGTGATGACTCTAACTAAGGTAAAGATAGTGACAGAGAGGTTACTAAGGTCTCCAAATCCTCCACTAACCCCTGTTATGTGATCAACTATGTTGAAGCTCTTGTTCCTATGTCAGATGAGTGAAGATTGTCAATTCTACCACTCATTTAAAGGGTTTCACCTAGTGAAACTTCAATACACAAAACTAAGGGTACTAACCCAGAGCATTAGTTATCTACTTAAGTATAACTAATCAAAGGAATTAGCCTATAACTCTAAGGATTGAGTCTGAAGATACTACACACAAGTGTAACCTAACTACAATGCATCCATGGCGTTGGTATGCATTGTGAGAGAAGAGTGTTAGATGCTAGGATTGAAGTTATCTAATTCAATTAAGTTCTCAAGAACATTCAACAAATTGAACTCAAAACAGAGAGTTAGGGTTTCAATGAAACCCTAGCACCAAACTAGAACATAAATTAATACAAATTACAACTATTGGTATCGCCCGGCTAATCCAGGCGTGAGCTTACAAACACCAATCAATTCTATTTATACATGCAACATAAAACTACCAAACCCTAATTCCCAAAAAATCGAAATTAAAGATAAATAACTCAAACCCACGTCTCGAATCCTCCGAATCGTGGTTCTCCCCTGTCTAATCGCACCGCAACTCCATGCGTGGTTGTTGGGTGAAAACCCTAGTTCTAGTTTTCTAAATTAGCTTCTAGGGTTTGAGAAGCTAAGGAAGAGAAACCTAGACCTAGAGAGGTGGTGCGGGCAGAGATGGTGTAGCCGACAGAGTTGTTGATGGAGGTGGTGTCAGACGAGATGGTGGAGGAGATGGAGGTGGAGCGGCTCTGCAGAGAGTGGTCGGGTGATGGGGGAATGGTTTTTGCGAGAGGGTTGCGAGAGAAAAAGAAAGAGAAAGAAGAAGAGAGGAATGGGTCTGTCAATGGGGGTATAGGTATAGGGTGTTGTGGTGTTGAGCGGGTGCATCGGGGAATGATGAGACTAGCCTAGCGGCGTTGGATGGAGTGGTCGCGATCCGAACTACCGAGAGAGGTAGCGGTTTTTGATGTGATCTGGTGTAGCACGGGAGCGGCGATCTTCGACGCACGTGGAGGCAGCACCGTATGATGCGTGCCTCGGGAGAGATCTCAACGGCTCGGGACGAGCGGGTTCGAATCCTGGGTCTCGGGTAGCTTTAGCCCATGTCTTCTTTGTTGGGTTGCAACTGATTCGCGCGCGGGCTTGGCTATCTGCTCCATAGATGCTCGACTCCAATTCTTCGCTCTTCGGCTCCTCAAATTCTCCGAGCTTTATTTATTACCTAAAAACACAAAATTAATTAATACAAATATTTATTCTTGAAAACAAGGAAAACACAGAATCTGGGATAATATCTGAGTTATAAGCGCAAAAGATGAGTAAATGCCAATAAAAAGGTGTATAAATATGCACTATTTGGCACTCATCAAATACCCCAAACCCGAATTTTACTTGTCCTCAAGTGAAACAGAAATAAAGAAATCCTAACTATACCACCGTCGTAGGTCTCGAATGCATTTAGCGTATGCACTAAGCCTTTAAACCCCTAGGTGTCCCTAGTGGACGAGTTGTAGTCTCGTGAGGGTTTACAAGAGGTGTACCCACAAAACCTTCTCCAACTTCAGAGTGTAAAAGAGTCTCAAGCCTCCAAGAAGCTATGAGGACATAGAGTTTCGCATGCTAGTAATGAAGTTAGAACTATCGAAGAACGCATTCTCATCCTTAAGTCTTTGAGCGAGAAGTAACCATACCATATGAAAGAATTCGGATTCGATTGTGATCATAAGTCTCAACTTCTGCCTCACCATTAGGGTTTTATGATAATTGCACTCAAAAAGATCGCTTTTTTTAGTCTCTCATGTGTGCAGGCGGGAAGTAAAGAGAGAAATCCTGCACACGTTGTAGGTAAGAAGGATAACCTTCCGAAATAAAATCTGAGACTCCACAAAAGTGTGGACAAAAAGAATCTTTATCTAATGATCTCTAAGAAGGAAAATCAACCATTAGTAAGGGGTGGAGTACTCACTCACTTCTCACCCGATCGGCAATTAATATCACTCTCTCATAAGAAACCATAGAAACGTCTTTCAATCTTCTGGTCTTCGGTCTTCAAATGTTGATGACGAACTTCTAAACTTCACAAAACTTGACAATTTTTTAACTTTTCTACACAAATTTCCTTGTTGTTTGGATTTTTCTTTTTGAATTCTTCTTTACCATGGTGGTAGCAAAAATAAACTACAATATTTTTTTGATTTTTGATTTTTGATTTTTTTTTTTTTTTTTTTTTTTTTTTTTTATCATAAGTGAAAATAAAAATACAAATACAAATAATGAAACAACTAACTCCATGGACAAAGGACTTTATCACTCAATTTTTCCACAACTTGTATTGTCTTGATTTTATAAATTTTATTAATTCTCATCCTATTTTCTTTTCTTTGTTGCACGTAAACCTTGGACTATATCAATTTTTCTTTCAATATTCGATTCTGCTCCCTTCTTGACGATGATGTGTTTCTATGGGTCTTCTTGATTGAGAGAGAGTGATGCTAACTACAAATCGGTATTTAGAAGGAGTTTTCATCTTTAGACGTCACCCTCATGATTGACAAAAACTAGCACTCAAGAGATCAAAAGTAGTCTTGAAAATGGTGCGAAGTTGGGTAGCTCACCATTCCTACCCGGAATTGATGTATGGTGACACACACTCTAACAGCTTTTTTAGAAAGTTGCAAAAAATTGAAGGTTGGTGCCTCACTTGATGTAAATTGGGTAGTCTCCACTATGGGTGATCACAATTCTACTACCGAATATCTAAACAGCACCTAATTCGCCCTCCTATATGGTTAAATCCAACTTTAACGCTCTAATCAACTAAGGAACCCGATTGCGTTTTCCCAAGCACTTCTAACTTTTGTTATTTCGGTCGATTCTCTATGTAAACATAGCTAAAAGCATGCTAGTGACTCTAAAATCTCTAAAAGTTGGAGGTTTTTATTTGCAAAAAGTTTTTGAATTTTTTTTTTTTTTTTTTTTTTTTTTTGATAAAAAAGGTGAAATAAAAGACTAAAAACTCTAAATGCAAAATAAAAACTAAAAACTCTAAATGCAAATGCACCCCCAAACCTAAATCAAACATTGTCCTCAATGTGTCTACATATAGAAAAAATTTAAACAGTCACATACCATGAGAACTATGTTGATAAGAGAAAAGGGAAGAGATTACCGGATGTCGACGGGAGCAAGGTTGAGCTTCATTAATCAAGGCAAAATCCAACATTCTCAGTGGTGATCATATCGGATTAGCACAAAAAAAATGCACAAGAAGACTCAACCGATTCAAGAAAAGAAAATTTAACAAGTCCTAAAAAGTTGAGGGTTAACCCAAAAAAAAAATAATGTACAAAAACATCAACATGAAAATGGGATTTGGTTTATGTGGGAATTTGGTTTGAATGGGATTCATTTGGTTTTGTTGGGAAAGTTTGGTTTATTTGGGAGGCCCAGATTGCTGTGGGCTCAATTTGGTTTGTTTGGGATTTGTTGTTTGAAACCCAGAATTTGTGAAAACTTTACAGCCCAGTAGTATGGATGATGTGGGCTGAAGGTTGCAGGTTTACAGCCCAGTTTTGTGGGTTATGTTGGCTCAGCCTATGCAGCCCAGCTTCAGTTAGCCTAGTGGTTGGGCTTCATGTGTAGCGACCTAGCGAGAAGGCACAAGAGGCCTCGGTTATGTGCACTGGTTATTTGCGAACAGCCCAGCTATGAAGGTTGGTTATGTGGGCAGCCTAGTGATTTTGTGGGCTCAGTTTATGTAGAGTGGGCTTCAGTTTGTACAGAGCCCAATATGTGCAGCCCAGCTGTTTGGTTATGTGACAAGTTAACAGCCCAGGTGCACAGTGGTTGGGGTTTGGCTTAACAGCTCACTTTGTTGCACGATGAGGTGTGTGCAAGTCGAGGTTAAGCATAGGTCGTCTCGGCCAAAGCACTGAAACAACAATGTGCACCGGGTTGAGTGTAGTTCGGCCACGGTTTATAGTGCACTCACAACAAATTTGACACGAAATGTATTAGGATCAAATGTTGGCAAAATTGAGCTCTTGCATAACAAACTAACACAGGACTGAGCTCTTGTACACAGCTTGCATAAAAATGAAGCTAACAGTTCATGTCAATCGGGTCGATTGACCTCGATTGTTGGGGATCAAAATCACAAGGATGCAAGTCTTAGCGAGTATAACACTTCACAGCACGCACAGGATTGCAATCACTCAAGGTTGATCTATGCACAGGTCAGCATAGGAATAGATGAATCACAACACAAGTGTAAGTGCAACTCAAAACACAGCACATGGCATATTATACAAAAGACAACACAGTCACAAACTCACAAGAATGACATTTGATTCTAAGCCCATAGCATTGCTAGTAATTGAAATACTCGGACACGGGGGTGATGGTTATGTGCAAATGCGGAAGCTCCACACTTGCTTGCTTCGGGGGCTAGCAAGGTGGAGATGGTTCACAAGGCTCACGAGGCATCACAGACGGCCTAGCACTTGCAGCTTCAGGGGCTAAGTGCATTCACAGCTCAGCACAGCAAGTGAGGCCTACCAGTCAACAGAGGCTGAAGACTCAACAGATCAAAAGAAGCAAAATTACAGGGCAGCCTACTAAGTTGATGTCAACCACCACAGTTGACTTCACTTGGGTTTTCAGGCTATACTCAGGTTTTCTAAGTTTAAGCTCACTCACAAATTCGGGGGACCGGAGTTAGTCAATTGATTTAGTTCATTTGGGTCGGCAGATACAGATGAACAACGTATAGCCCCGCTGAAAACACACAGAGGGTCGAGGCCGGTTGGTTGCGATCTAATGCTCAAAATTTGCAGGGTATGTGGTTTAGCTCAGATTCACAGCTAGTTCATACTAGCTTATGCTCAGGTCTTGGGTGCACAAGTTGCAGAGTTGACAGAGTCACCCAGATCAGTTGACAAGGTTTGTCAACAGGCGATGCCCAAAAGTGCAAAGCGAGATGGCAAACAGCCCGATTGACCTAGTAGAGCATGCTCAAGGGTGCGGGGGCGGGGCTCAGATACTTATGCAATAAATGTAACTTAGCTAATCGGTTTTAGCTAGATGCCGGCTCAAGTTGATCGAGTTAAAGCCTCGTAAGGGGTTAAGGCAAAGCTATTCTATCATGCTCGGGTTGCACACAATCACGGATGTGACAGTTTAGAGTCACCACATATAATGCACGATCGGGGCCAAAGCATCATGAGGTTCATAGCTCAGCACAATATGGATTTAGATTTCATAGATTTAGCAATTCAGCAAACACACAATGCTAGCACAATCACATCAAGCTTAGTGAGGTCAGTTGAGCTCAAGACTTGGGGCTTATGCACAAGTCGCAGCAGATGCAGGGGTCTGGCACAACTTGGCTTACTGTGCGAGATGGAGTTTACGATTTCGCAGTTGAGCTCGGGGTCTACAAGAGCAAGGCTTGCTCGAATTACAAACTACCAACTAACCAACGTGAAGGTCGTGCACACAAGAAACGGACACAACAAGGTCTCACATGTTTTACCGCTTAACGGACAGTAAGCATGCATTAGCAAGTAAGTTTATGCACGGGGCTAGTTGGAGAGGCTCAACAGTTCAACGGGCTAGCATGCAAGGGTGTGTTGCTAGTTTAACATATTACGTGGGAGTCGTGAAGTTACTTACCCGAGTTTGCGAGATTGTTCGAGCTTTGACTCGGGCCCTGCGCTTTTTCTTGGCCTTCTAGGCTTTGCTCGAGAGCGGAAGAGCCAAGTAGAACTCGGTACCTGTTGCTTAGAGGAAAAATTCAGTTCTCATAAAAATGCAACTTAAAGCAAAGAGAGTTGAATATTAACACTGCACATGCTCGGGAGAGTATCTTGGACTGTCAGGGAATAGTAGTTACAGGTAACACTAAGATGCAAGAGCAAATGAACTAACTAGACTACAGGTAACACAAATGAACTAACTAGACTACAAGGCTAAGATGCAGAAGTGGATGAAGATGAGCAAATATAAGAGAACAGGGTAGTGACAATATGCAATACAAACTACACTAAGTTATAGCTACAGATAAAGATGCAAAAATCGTTGAAGAAGTAAACAATAGAGAACAACTACATTACATTAAAACAGGGCTATAGATGACAATGCACGGTGAGTATGTACAGGGGATAGAATGAAATTTCAGTAAAGCAAGCAATGAATCACAGCACGCGCTAGAGTCCCCGCAACGGCGCCAAAACTTGTAGGCCTCTAAAGGTGTTTATATTTATGACCTACATGTTATAATCCGCAGAAGTGCACGGCGTCTATCTGGAGACGCGGCAGAAGTACGGGGCCGATCCACAAGGACTTGTGGTGCTCTATTGATCTAAGGCTGCTTCAACTGAGTTCTAAAAGTGACAAGTAAAACAAATTATGTGAATATATATTTTTGTGCCGAAACGGCCTTTTGAATCGCGATGACTCTAACTAAGGTAAAGATAGTGACATGAGAGGTTACTAAGGTCTCCAAATCCTCCACTAACCCCTGTTATGTGATCAACTATGTTGAAGCTCTTGTTCCTATGTCGATGAGTGAAGATTGTCAATTCTACCACTCATTTAAAGGGTTTCACCTAGTGAAACTTCAATACACAAATAAGGGTACTAACCCAGCATTAGTTATCTACTTAAGTATAACTAATCAAAGGAATTAGCCTATAACTCTAAGGATCGAGTCACAGATACTACACACAAGTGTAACCTAACTACAATGCATCCATGGCGTTGGTATGCATTGGAGAGAAGAGTGTTAGATGCTAGATTGAAGTTATCTAATTCAATTAAGTTCTCAAGAACATTCAACAAATTGAACTCAAAACAGAGAGTTAGGGTTTCAATGAAACCCTAGCACCAAACTAGAACATAAATTAATACAAATTACAACTATTGACAGCACTGGCTAATCCAGGCGTGAGCTTCTACAAACACCAATCAATTCTATTTATACATGCAACATAAAACTACCAAACCCTAATTCCCAAAAATCGAAATTAAAGATAAATAACTCAAACCCACGTCAATCCTCAATCGTGGTTCTCCCCTGTCTAATCGCACCGCAACTCCATGCGTGGTTGTTGGGTCGAAAACCCTAGTTCTAGTTTTCTAAATTAGCTTCTAGGGTTTGAGAAGCTAAGGAAGAGAAAACCTAGACCTAGAGAGGTGGTGCGGGGCGAGAGATGGTGTAGCCGACGAGAGTTGTTGATGGAGGTGGTGTCGAGGATTTGAGATGGTGGAGGAGATGGAGGTGGAGCGGCTGCAGAGGTGGCCGGGTGATGGGGAATGGTTTTTGCAGAGGGTTGCAGAGAAAAGAAAAGAGAAAGAAGAAGATAGAATGGGTCTGTCGATGGGGGTATAGGTATAGGTGTTGCAGTGTTGAGCGGGTGCATCGGGGAATGATGAGACTAGCCTAGCGAGCGTTGGATGGAGTGGTTTGCGATCTCGAACTACTGAGAGAGGTAGCCTCAGTTTTGATGTGATCTCGGTGTAGCACGGAGCAGCGATCTTCGATGCACGTGGAGGCAGCGACCGTATGATGCGTCTGGGAGAGATCTCAACGTTCGGGACGAGCGGGTTCGGATCCGGTCTCGGGTAGCTCTAGCCCATGTCTTCTTTTGTTGGGTTAACCGATTCAGCGCGGCTCTTGGCTATCTCGCCTCCATAGATGCTCGACTCCAATTCTTCGCTCTTCGGCTCCTCAGATTCTCCAAGCTTTATTTATTACCTAAAAAACACAAAATTAATTAATACAAATATTTATTCTTGAAAACAAGGAAAACACAAATAACTGGGATAATATCGAGTTATAAGCGCAAAAGATGAGTAAAATGCCAATAAAAAGGTGTATAAATATGCACTATTTAGCACTCATCACCACCCAACTTAGGGAGTTGGGACCCAAAAGGAAGTACTGTCCAATTACAGAGATGAGTCCAGGAATCAAAGTAATCTTACTAGGAAGTTGTGAGGCACCTTAGCATGTCCAATCCGAAGACCGGCCTCTACTTTATATTTGGGATATTAGGATTTTAAATCACAAAAGTGTATAACAAAAATGAGCATTAAATAAAGAAAATATTCTCTAATTATCTTACTCAATCTCACAAAGAAAACAAACTTCAATCGGCTTTCCCAAAACATCATTATTATTATTATTATTATTATTATAAAGAGAAACAAAAATAGTTATTTACACATGAATGGGCGGAAGTCGGGCAACAATTTGTGCACCAAAGCCCTTTTGATAGCCAAACCTACCCCATGGAAAATAAAACTCCCTACTTTGTTGATAACATCATAGTTGGTTAGACAATTCTTCAATCTCCTCAACAAAATAACGAGGTCATCTCCAAGCTCACCCAAAGTCGAGAAAGCCAAGGCATAAAACTGATATCCCTGCGACGTGCACTTTTAAAATACTTGTTGCGCTTACGAATAATCGCGCAAATAGCATGGCCTGTGTGTGAAGTTACGAATCCCTCCGCCCGAAAAATGGTGAAACTCCTGACGTCGAAGGTATCTTGTCCGTTGATCCAATTATATATGAGGATGCTAAGTGTGTCCGAGGGCGTTATCATTGTCGCATAAAAATCCCAAAGGGACTTCTTCCTAGCCGCAACACCACATCTATAACAAATATCCATAATGACATCCCGTACTACCATTGTGCCCCGAATTTAATACCAACTTCGCTTGCACAATGGAGTGCGTGGTCTCCGAAGACGTCCATAGCACGGCCACAACATGAACAGGTGCTATCTACAGAAATAATGTGGTATGCCTAACCGATACCGAAAATTACACGGAATCGCCGCGCCCAAGTGATTGGTTAAGGCCAGAATGGGAATAACTTTCAAATAGTTCATAGCATGGTCAAGTTTATTACTCACACAAAGTCAAGCATCTCAAGCATTGACAAGTTGAACTTAGCCGGAATCTCCTTCTTAACAATATCGAAAACCGCACGCCAAAACTTTCATAGGATGTGGGGCGTGAGTGACGCTGAAAGAAGAAAGACCATTAACGAGGATAGAGCATATTGATAGGCATGGCTCTGACACGCCACTGGAGCTTTAAAATAGTATTCTGAGAGTGCCGAAGTTTGAGTAAGTGATGCTGAATAACAAAACCGGCTTGTCTCAAATGATTTTATATACGCAAAACCCTCCGTCTTTAAGAGGCAGACAAGTCTTTGCCGAAGGGGACCAAATCCAGCCCCGTCACCTACGATCAAATGTTGGGAGATATTGCATCAAGTGCTGATCATAATAGGTTGTGGAATCCTCGCAAGACTTCGGGGCTTGTTATCCGCAGCAACATAACCTCGAAGCACCTATGCAGCCAGAAAAGTAAGAGCTCACTCTCAGGGTCTTTTCAACTTCCTCACATAATTCATTAAGTGGATTATTTTCTTAGATCTAAACATAACTAAGTCGCTACAAAATTGGTTATCAAGGTCGACAGTGCCCTCCAAGCAACTTGACACCATTAGAAGGCCCGTGCCGATAGTCGTTGGGAAAAATATTTACTAAAACTCCTGGATCTCGCAGCTGGGCTAAAAGTTCTCGTTTTCCCGATGTTTAAGTGCAATCCTCTTTCTCCGTAGATCGTAAGATCTCAACATCAATACCATTGCAAACCATTATACAACACATTGCGAGGACATCGCAGACATAAAAATGGCGCGGCTGCATGACGGTTGCCAAAACACGAGAAAGATGTGGAGACCTAGCAAGATTCGTGAGGTTAAATCTAACACTTGTATACTTGCGAGAATATCTCAAGTCGTATCCGAAAATAAAGGACACCTTTAGTCACACCACTATGTAATATCCTATATAAAGAGCCGAATGTGCTTAAGGTGGGGAGAGATCTTTTGAGCGGAGAGAAAGTTTTGAGAGAGAGAAAGTCTAATAT
>JAJJWW010016443.1:0-25226 GCA_023531295.1 Papaver armeniacum | reverse complement strand
TTTTTTTTTTTGATCGATCAAAGAGGAAATTCATTGAAAATGAGGTACTTAAGAGGGGTACCTCAACCCAATGAATACATCAAGAGCAAATAAGAAAAGGGAGCCGAAAGGAGATTCTAACCCAAAACAAAAACAAACCAAGATCACGAAGGTCGGAATAAAGAGTCCCAAAGTGCTATCACCGTATTTGCCGTTAGACCTAACATCCTTGTGTTCGGCTCCGCCCAAAAGAACGCTTGGAGTTTAACATTTCTAATTAGGCTAACAAATTTTTCTTTTTCCTTTCAAAGACTCTTGCATTTCGCTCATTCCATATACACCACCATATTGCAACCGGGATATTATTCCATATTCTACTAAGTCTTTCATCACCCCAATTAAACTTCCAAGATTTCACCGTTGTGGTGACATTTGAATCATAAGTCCACCGAAATTGACATCCTTAAACAAAGTAATCCCATATTCTTCGGGTCCTCCAACAATCATGAATAAGTGCGAGCTAGTTTTCATCATTTTCCTCGCAAAACAACAAACACTTGAAATATCCATGCCCCTTCCTATAAGTTTATCCGCCGTCATTACCTTATCATGAGAAATGAGCCAAAGAAAGAAATTTATTTTACAAGGATACTCACGACTCCAAACAACATCGATTGGAAATGTTGGCTCATCTTGCTCTCCTTCGTTCTTTATACCATCCTTCACCGTATAGTGACCATGTTCACTTCAACCCAAATTCGACTATCCAAAATACCTTCTTGAATGGACACGGAAGAGAGAAGATTTGATATTGTGGAAACTTCATTTGATATGATTTGAGGGTATCTTTCTCTAGACATAAAATTCCACCTTATACCACAATCCCTAACTTCATACATAGTAGCCACCACAAACTCTTTGGTCCTTGAAGCTTCATACGCCAAAGGAAACATATCACATAATCTTCCATCCCTTAGCCAAAAGTCTTCCCAAAATCTAGTTTCCTTACCCGCCCCAATTTTGAATCTAATATTCTTGTTGAAATCTTCTAGCTCTTTGTAGATATTAAACCACAAACTACCTCCTTGATCCCTTTGGTTTGAGAGTTTCCCATCCGGTGGATGTTTCACCAAATTTTTCAACCATAATCTTCCTCCATAAAGCATCTTTATCTAACCCAAAACGCCACCACCATTTTTCTTTAGCAAAGCCGAATTCACTTGCTTAGTTCTTCAATGCCAAGACCACCTTTTTCTTTTGTTTTAGAAACCATTGACCAAACTAATATTATGAACTCTTTTCTTATTAGGGTCATCATCCCATAAAAATTTCTTACTACCCTATCAATTTTTTTGTTATGGAGCACGGCAAGAAAAATTGAAAGATAATAAATAGGAAGACTAGCCAAAACACTTTTATGAGAGTTAGCTTACCTCCTCTTGAGAAAGTTTTCCCATTCCATGAAGCAACTCTTTTTCCCACAAGTTTCAAGAATTTTTTCCCATTTTTGCGAGCCACCCACCTTGTCTCCCAAGGGAAGACCGAGGTACATACTAGGGAAATTATCATTCTTGCAACCTAACATGGTAGCAAAAATTTTCACCCTTCTTCGACCGCGATCCCAAACAAACTACTCTTCGAAAATTTATCTTCAAAAACCCGAAGTTAACTCGAAACAAAGAAGTTGGTAACGAAGAGCGTCAACTTGTTCCCTCTTAGCATCAAGAAAAATAATAGTATCATCGGCAAATTGCAAGTGATTTATTTTTGTTCCCCCATCTTTCACCGAGAAACCCGAAATTTGACCAAGTTCTTGCGCTTTGCTCAACATACAACTTAAAACTTCCAACGATAGTAAAAAGAAAAGGGGATAGTGGGTCACCTTGACGAAGTCCTTTTTCACTACCAAAGTATCCATAAGATGATCCATTAACAAGAACCGAGAACTTTGAAAAGGTTAAGCAATTCCTAATCCATGCTCTCCAAACACCACCAAAACCCATTTTGTATAAGACTTCATTTAGGAAATTCCAATTCACATTATCAAATGCCTTTTCAAAATCAAGCTTGCACACCAATCCCGGTAATTTTTTACGAAATCTAGAGTCTACACATTCATTCGCTATCAACACCCCATCAAGAATTTGTCTTCCTTTAATAAACTAGATTGAGATGATGAAATCAGGGTAGGAAGGTAAACCTTTAAACGTTCCGCTAAGACTTTTGATATGATTTTGTACACACTCCCAATAAGACTAATAGGCCGAAGATCTTTTACTTCTTCAATACCCGCTTTCTTAGGAACGAGTGCAATAAAATTATTTTTCAACGACTTATCTAGAACATTGTGGTCGTGAAATTCTTCGAACACCTTCATCAAATCCTCTTTTAAGAAGTCCCAACCGACAATAAAGAACTTCATAGGAAAGCCATCCGGACCCGGTGCACGATCAACTCCCAAATCCTTAATTACATTTAACCTCTTCCTCACTAAAATGCCTCTCCAACCATACACTTGCATTCTCATCAATACGCCTAAGGGACATGTTCTTGATTCTTGGACGTTTATTAGAGATTTCTTTAAATGCCAACTCAAAATGATTTGCAATTCCCTTCTTGATTTCTTCTTTGTTTCCGGTCCATCTACCATTAATAAGAAGATTGTTGATGTTGTTTAAATCTCTATGACCCTTCACCACTCGATGAAAATGTTTTGTGTTTCTATCTCCATCACGAAAATATCTAATTCTTGACTTTTGTCGCATCATTATGCTTTGACGACGATGAGCCACATCAAACTCCACTTTAGCCGTCCAAGCTTGTCTTCTTCAACTTCGAGTAAGTCCCCTACCATCATCCAAATCTTCCAACTCTTTCATCTCGCTTTAGAGCCGTGTCCATAGCCCTATCAATGTTCCCAAAGACATCTCTATTCCACACCTTCAATTTCTCCTTTAAAGCATGTAACTTCTTTGAAAAACATTCACCCGCCATACCTACAAAAGAAAAAGATTCCCACCATTCTTTCATCAAAGAAATTATGTTAGTACCTTCAATCCAAGCTAATTGAAATCGGAAAGGGCAAGCACCCCAATCCGAGTCCTTTGAGCACAACTCAATAGGAAAATGATCCGAAAAAGGTCTTGCAAGGCGCTTGAAGATGATATTTGGAAAATGATCTTCCCAATCCGACGAGAAAAGAAAACGATCAATCTTGCTCTTCTTGTTAGACGGTCTACTCCAAGTGTACTTTGCACCGAGAAGAGGCAAATCCACGAGATCAAGGTCATTACACAAATCATCGAAGAGTTTCATTGAATTCGATACTCTACGACAACCTCTTCTTTCCACCATGTATCTTATCTCATTAAAATCTCCACCAAACACAAAGGTATTCCATCCCAATAACCATGCAAAGTAGCTAGCCCCATACGAAATCTTTTTTTTCATTCACATTGCAAGGACCATAGACACCAATCAAAGCCCAACGAAATTATCATCCAAATTACGACAAGAAATACTTATAGTAAAAATCCCTTCAAGAAAATCATCAACTTCAATCATATCGGAATTCCATATCAACAAAATTCCGCCCAATCTTCCATATGAGTTTAACGCAATCCATTTACATGGAGTAGCACCCCAACATTGACGCACAATATTATCGGAACAAGCACTAAGCTTCGTCTCTGAATCATAAGAATAGTAGGCTTCACCGTTTCACAAGCTTTTTAACTTAGAGCGTTTATCCGGTCTCCAAGACCATTAACATTCCAAGAAACTATATTAAACATTTAAAACTATGACAACCCGACAAACACTACCACCAAAATAACCAAACCTTAGTTTCCAATACTATCTTGATAGGTGTAGAATACACCTAATTTACTATCTAGTAGTTTATGCTTTCTTTGCTATTTTTCTTGTAAATTATGTATTTTACGCTTGTTTTGAGTTTTATAGCTACTTTGGAGTCGCACGGAGGAAAGAAGAAGAAATCACCCATTCGAGCCAAAAGGGCAAAAAGGTCATTTCAAGTGGCGAAGACTATTTGGAGCCCGTGAGGTGGTTAAGGGGCTCTCATTCGTGGTACCCCTTATCACTAAGCAAGGGCGCGTTACTAACACTTTGGGTAGCCCTTATCCAAAGATTTGGGTATCTTTGGTAGCACCCAATGGGTGGTGGCCCTACCCATTACCCGTATCCGGATCCACCCACTTCACAACCTAACCATACATCTCGAGAGTTTCTCATTCAATTCATTCTTTCACCCGAAACCGAAATAGAGAGGTAAGTTGCGTAAGAAATTGAGAAATCGAGAGAGGTCAAGCCGAAATCGAGAGCTTAAACCGAGAGGAAGCAGATTGAGCAACTCTGTAAATCAGTTGAACGAAGAACATAAATGGATTGAAATTAGGGATTTTGGGGCTAGCTAAGCGTACACTATCCTACTATTGGTGATAATCTGTGACTAATAACAAGTAGAAAAGAACATAACTTTAATCATTGTTTTGCAACGAAGAAGGATTCCTTGATCTTGTCTCTCTTATTGCTTTCGTCTTTCAACTTTCGATTTTAATTGCTTTGTTTATTTTTATTTTGCTTTTTACACCCCGCTTTCGTGACAACTTTTACAACTAAGATCTCTTGCTCCTGGGAACGAACTTGACTTCCATTATATTATTTTTAATTGAGTGGAAACATTGATTAATTTGATTGCACCTACGACACGCATCAAATTTTGGCGCGGATGTCTTGAGGAGCAACTAAGCGATTTTTAGTTGTTTTTATTTTTTCTTTTGCTTTATTCTTGCTTTGTTAGATTCTTTACCGTATCTAACTTAGTTTGTGAGAATCTTGTTTCAGGTGTTATACCTTTGGTGAATGCTAAAAGGGCAGACATCAGTCCAATACGTCTTCGATCCGCACTCAACTAAAGGATTTCATTCGTGCGATTAACACTCCACTTTCTCCTTCTTCATCAAGTGATTCGGACAAAGAGGAAGACACAATGGCTGATCGTACACTAAAGGACCTAGCTTCTCACAAGCTTGATACACAACAATGGTGTATCCAAAACTAACTCAACCTTCGAAATCAAGCCTAGGTTGATTAGAGAGTTACCAAAGTTCCATGGCATGGTGAATGAGGACCCAAATAAACATCTTATGGACTTATGCCATAGTTATGGCTATGCTTCCACCGGAGACTAATGCGGATGGAGCATTGTTGAAAGCTTTCCGTTTTCTTTGGCGGGCAATGCTAAGGAATGGTTATATTATTTGCCTTCCTAAGTATCACAACATGGAATGGGATGAAGAAACTTTTCCTCGAGAGATATTTTCCCGCATCCAAAGCTACTCAAATTCGCAAGGAGATTTGTGGATTGAAACAACAAGTGGGAGAATCATTGTATGAATGTTGGGAGCGATACAAGAGGTTGGTGGCAAGCTGTCCACACCATCAATTTAGTGACGTTATGATACTCCAATACTTCTACGAAGCTCTCCACTCAAGTGATAGGTCTCTTCTTGACGCCGCGGGTGGTGGTGCACTAATGAACAAGACTTTGACCGAAGCTAGAGAGTTGATTGAAAGTATGGCGGCAAACCGCAACAATTCTACACAAGGGATGAACCAATGGTTAGGCGAGTGCATGAAGTTAGTGATTCTTCATCACATCTTGATCAAAGGATGAGTAACATGGAGACAATGATTCAAAGGATGGCCGCGGTAATTATTCCGGATGGTGAGACCGAACAAGTGAATGCTTTATATCCAAATCAAAGGCCAAGGTACGATCCATACTCCAATACCTATAATCCCGGGTGGAGGGATCATCCTAATTTTAGTTATGCAAACAAGCAAGAGGCGGTTTCTAATCCATATGAGCAACAAGGTGGTTTTCAACAATCACGTTTCCAACCTCAACAACAATTTCAACCACAACAAGTCAAGGAGCGTGATTCTTTGAATGATGACAAGCTCAATGCGTTAATGCAAGGTTTGCAAGGTCTTACTTCTATGTTCCAACAAAGCCAACAAAGCCAACAAAAGACCGATTCGGCCATCAAGGACTTACAAACTCAAATGGGACAATTGGCGACCGATGTGAATTTATTGAAATCTCAAGTATCCACAAAACTTCCTTCACAACCGTTTGTGAATCCAAGAGAGAATGTTAATGCGGTTACTTTAAGAAGTGGAAGACAAGTGGAGGGTCCAAGTCATCATGAGGAAGTTAGTGAAGAGGTAGTCAATGACAAGGAGGAAACCGCACCAAAGGAGAATTCCACACCAAAAGACCAATCCAAGGAACCGGTTCCTACTTTCACTACTCCCCTCCTTTTCCTAGTCGCTTTGCTAAATCCAAGAAAGAAGCTCAAGATAAGGCACTTATGGATATCTTCAAGAAGATTGAAATCAACATCCCATTCATTGAGGCCATTAAGACAATTCCAAGGTATGCCAAGTTCATGAAGGAATTATGCATCAAGAAGGATAGGTTGCTTGATAATGAAATTACTAAAGTTGGCGAGAGTGCGTCGGGCTATGCTATTGAAGAAGATGCCTACAAAGTGAACGGATCCCGGTGGTTTCACGGTGCCAATTACTATTGGTAAACAAAGGTTTGAACATGCTTTACTTGATTTGGGAGCTTCCATTAGTGTGATGTCGGCTGAAATATATGACTCCTTGAATCTTGGACCTTTGAAAGAGACGAGAGTTATTATCCAATTGGCAAACAAGTCTAACATATATCCAAAGGGGCTTATAGAAGACGTGCTAGTGAAAGTAAATGATCTTATTTTTCCTAGTGGATTTCTTTGTGGTGGATATGGACAACAATGAGAACCGTTCATCTACTTCTTTACTTCTTGGGAGGCCATTCATGAAAACCGCAAAGACGAAGATTGATGTTGATAAGGGTACACTCACTATGGAATTCGACAAGGAGATAATACACTTTAACATATTTGAAGCCATGCGCTACCCAAGTGATGTGCATTCCGTTTACTCCATTGATGTGGTTGATTCATTAGCGCAACAAATGGTGGAATTGAACCAAGAGGATGAACTTGATGTGGTGTTGCAAAAGAGCATTGAATTGGACGTCCATGGCTTGTCTAACTTGGATGTTGAAATCTCCAAGGAATTGGTGGAGATGTGTGGTGCTTTGGCGACATTGCAAGAAGCTAAAAAAGGGTGATGTTTCATATATTTCTTTACCCGTGAATGATGAAATACTTGTACCATCTATTGTGAAGGCGCCCAAACTAGAATTGAAGCCGCTTAGGACCATTTGAAGTATGCTTTCTTGGGGGATGGAGATGAGCTTCCGGTGATTATTTCTAAGAACCTCACACCGGACAAGAAGACCGTTTGCTTAGAGTCTTGAAAGAGCACAAAACGGCTATTGGGTGGACAATTGCGGACATCAAAGGTATTAGTCCATCCATGTGCATGCATAGGATTCTAATGAAAGAGAATGTGAAGCCGGTACGTGATGCTCAACGTCGGCTCAATCCTGCCATGATGGAGGTTGAAAAAGAGATACTCAAATTGCTAAGTGTGGGGGTAATCTACCCAATTTCCGATAGCAAGTGGGTAAGTCCGGTTCAAGTGGTACCAAAGAAATCCGGAGTCACGGTTGTTCGAAATCAAGACGATGAACTTGTTCCTACAAGAGTTCAAACCGGTTGGAGAGTGTGCATTGACTATAGAAAGCTTAATTCCGCAACCCGCAAGGATCACTTTCCTTTGCCTTTCATTGATCAAATGTTGGAGCGGTTAGCGGGCATTCTTATTATTGCTTCTTGGATGGTTATTCTAGGATACAATCAAATTGTTATTGCAAATCGAGGACCAAGAGAAGACCACTTTCACTTGTCCATTTGGAACGTTTGCATATAGACGGATGCCGTTCGGCCTTTGCAATGCGCCGGCTACTTTTCAAAGATGCATGGTGAGTATATTCTCGGATTATGTGGAGCGCATCATCGAGGTATTTATGGATGACTTTAGTGTTTATGGCAATTCTTTTGATGGTTGTTTAAATAACCTTGAACTAATTCTTAAACGATGCATAGACACAAACCTTGTCCTTAATTGGGAGAAATGTCACTTTATGGTAAACCACGGCATAGTACTTGGTCACATTGTGTCCTCTCGAGGGCTCGAAGTGGACAAGTCAAAGATAGATTTAATAAGAAACTTACAATATCCCACTTCGGTGAGGGAAATCCGTTCTTTTCTTTGGTCATGCAGGTTTCTATAGGCGGTTTATCAAGGATTTCTCCAAAATCTCCATGCCGATGTGTAAGTTATTACAAAAGGAGGCACCTTTCGACTTCAAAAAGGAATGCGAGGATGCTTTTGACAAATTAAGGGATATGTTGACAAGTGCGCCGATTATCAAATCACCGGATTGGAATCTTCCATTTGAATTAATGTGATGCTAGTGATTATGCGGTTGGAGCCGTTTTGGGTCAAAGGGTGGACAAGTTGTCCCATGTTATCTATTATGCATCTAGGACCCTTAATGATGCACAAATCAATTATTCTACCACGGAAAAGGAGTTATTGGCTATAGTTTTTGCGTTGGAAAAATTTCGATCATTGATGAGTGCCAAATAGTGCATATTTATACACCTTTTTATTGGCATTTTACTCATCTTTTGCGCTTAGGAATCAGATATTATCCCATATTCTGTGTTTTCTTTGTTTTCAAGAATAAATATTTGTATTAATTAATTTTGTGTTTTTTAGGTAATAAATAAAGCTTGAGAGAATCGAAGGAGTCAAAAGAGCGAAGAATTGGAGTCGAGCATCTAAGGAGCAGCCGGGGCCTGCGCGCAACAGTTGCAACCCAACAAGTAGCAACTCATCTACAAGACATGGGCTTGAGCCGGAGCAACCCGCGACCCGATCCGAGCCCGTCCACTCCAAACCGTTGAGATCTCTCTCATCCACATCCTCACGGTCGCTGGCTGCCGCCTCATCAACCCTCGATGTACTCGCAACAACACCGATCGCTCCAAAACCGGCTACCTCTCTCACTGCTAAGATCTTCTCAAACCAATCCGACGCTCGCTCCGCTTTGTTCCTTCAAACTCTCGCTATCCCACCTTCACAAAGAAAACCGCTGACACCCTATACCCCCAACCAAACCCTAATCGCTCCTCATCTCTCTTCTTCCTTCTCTTTCTTCCCTCGTTGCAGCTTTCGCAACAACCCTCTCGCAACAAACCTCCGACACCACCATCCCCTTCCTCCGACAGAGCCGCACCATCACCACCAGCCCCTCATCTTTGTCACCATCACCTCCATCGCATAGCCGCCCTAGTATTAATTATCTATTACATAGCTTCTCAATCCCTAGAAGCTAAATGATAGATAATTGAAACTAGGGTTTTCCACCATCACCACAAGCATGGCGTTCTCAGAGGCGAAGTGACAAGAGGGAAAGGCGATTCGGGGGTATGGGTTTCAATTAATTTCTATTTTATAGAATTAGGGTTAGGTATTTTGGGGTGAAGCAATTGTATGTATAAATAGAAGTGTTGGATGTTCATAGAAAACACGCCCGGATTAGCCAAAGTCTTTGTCAATTAGGTTTATTTTGTGTATTTTGTTGCTTTAGTTTAATTTCGCTAGGGTTTGAGATGAAACCCTAGTTTATCTCTCGTGTTATTCTTCATGAACTGTTCTTGAATGATTGAATGTTTTCTAGATAGAATTAACATCAAAGATGTGATACACTTTGCTCTCACAAGGCATACCAACGCCATGGATGCACCGTAGTTTGATTCCCTCTCGTGTAATTTACACCGCAACTCAAGTTTAATGAAATCAATGTTTATCTACAGATTAATTGTACTTTAGTCGATTAGCTTAATACTTAGGATAAATACCTTAGTTGAGATTAATCATCAGCGGAGAAACACCTTAGGTAAGTGGTAGCATTGACACTCTTCCCCTTATCTCATAAGGGCAAGAGTAGCATAATGAAGTGAACACAAAGTGTAGACTAGTGGTAGATTTAAAGACCCTAGTGCTCTCTAATTTATATCTTTCATTCCTTAGTTTAGGTTCATTTTACAAAACAGTAGTATCGGCACAAAAATATATGTTACAATCTCTTGTTACTCTGTCACCTTTAGAACTCGCTGAGTAGCAAGCCTTAGATCACATAAGGGCACCACAAGTCTCTCGGGTTCGGACCCAGATTTGCCTGCTACATCACGACACCGTGCACTTGCGGTATTACCGTAGGCCATTAAATTTACCCATCTTTCGGGCCTACCAAGTTTTTGGCGCCGCTGCCGGGGACTTGGCGCGTGCCTTGCTGATTTTTGGCTCGCTTCACTGTGTTTCATCCTACCCCTGTATATACCCACCTTTTGTTTTCATTATAGTTTTAGCCCCTGTTTTCATTGGCCTTGTTTTCATTGTAGCATCATAACCCCCGTAGTAGTGTAACTTAACATGTAGTTTTACATTCTCGCATCTCGTCTTGCATCGTTAGTGCACTTAGTATAACTTAACCCCGCATTAGTATAAATCACCAAATTTTGTTCTTTTACGCATCTCGGCTTCGACACGAGCTATAAGCCTCAGATGTAGCTTAGTGTCACTTGTCACTTTTAACTCCCGTGTCGGTCAAACCACTTTCTCTGTGTCACCCAACTTAGCCTCGCCATCGGTTAACTTAATGTGCATCACCGCCATCTTTTGCATTGTAGGCATACCATTCGTATTGCATTCTTGCACTGCCTCTCGAGCTCCCTTGATTGCATCTCGCATATCATTTGCATATCATTTGCATCTCGGTGCATAACTGCAAATGCGAGGATCGAATTTTCCTTCTAAGCAACATGTGGTACTTTCTATGCTACTTGGCTGTTCTGGCCGCCGAGCAACCAAAGCCCGAACTGTTGAACTTGCTCTTGTGCTTCTTTGTGTTCTTGAAGCAAGCCCAAGGAGTGGGAGAAAAAGCCAAGGGGCCCGAGTCACAAAACTCCAGCACAATCGTGTACCTATGGGCTATTGAGCAAAATGCGAGTCACCAGTGTAGTTGTGCTTACCGTGTTGCCGCACCGCCGAGCAAAACCTAGGAGGCCAAGAAAAGGCGCGAACCCGAGGTTAGTACTTGAACTTGTATGCCTGTTCGTTGCGGTTGAACCTTATCATGTCAACCTCATTGAGCCAAACTCCGCCTCCCCGAAGCCGAGTTTGAGCTACAACTAAGAATTCCAAGTTCATAATTGCATACCCTGACCATAACTCAGCCCCTGTTGTTGTTTTCCTTGGCTGTAGCCTGTGCTTGTATGCAAACCCTGAGTGTTGTGTTGTGTGGTGTTGTGAAAGACCTGGTGAAAAGCCTGTGAATCTGTGTGGTCTGCTTGAACCCCTTATGCATGCTTGAACTTAGATAACCAACCTTGAGCATAGCCTCGTGCTTTTAAGCTTTGCAATTTGTGTTGAATGCCGGACCACGCTCACTTGCTAGCCCCCGGGCTACAAGCTTGAGGTGCACACCGTGAAAACCAGGTGGTTGAACAAACCCCCGTGACATCCCATGCATGGCCGAGAACTCACATGCTAGGCCCCTTTCACATGATAAGTTAGGCAGTGCATAACCCATTTGGCAAACCTTAATCCGAGCTTACAATCAACCATCTACTCAATCTTTATGCGTAACCCGTGTGCCCGTGTGAGACCACTGCTAAGCACAAACTGAATGCATGATAACTGGAGCATTTGAAAGCCCCGAATTGCTCACTTGAGCCACATTTGTGGCCGTGAGATCGAGCCGCAACTTGGCTAACCAAGTTTGTTGTCATCCTCACTTGTGCATGATACCGTGAGCATTACCCTGCCTGCATGATAACTTGAACCTTGCAAGGCCTTGAACCTCTGCTAACCGAGAAGCTATAATCTGTTGCATCCATTGAAGCCTGTGCTTGTGTGCAACCAGAGCATTACCTGTGAAAATGCTGTTGACCCTCTGTAGCATGTCAAGTCTGTTTTGAAAATGCGGAGACTTTGTATCTGAGTTATTGTTGATCGTTGCATATCACACGCTAAACATCATCCATCACTCTTTGAATCTGTGCTGCAAAAAGTCCTTGCTCCCCTGTAAGTGTGAAGTGCTTGGTTGTCTGAGCCATAACATTTTGATAGTTGCTCTGCCTTGGCTGATTGCCATTAGCGCTTGTCTCTGAACTAGTTGCCAGGGTATTTTTGTGTTTCAATCTGTGGCACTTGAGTGAAATATCAGTTAGATGAACTCATTGTTTCAATGTGCTAGCCTGTGAAGTTATTTTCGGTCTCCAAGCCCCTGCGTTGAATTGCATGAGTATTCTTATTCTCTCGAAATTGGTTGCCCTTTATAGTTCTTTGGTGAATTGTTGTTTTGCTAACATTTTGAGCAACCTCTCGTGCTACTGTTATTGGTATTTTGTGTAAATTGTAACTCACCGAACTCTCGCAAAATCCCCATCACACTGGGCTACCAATTGCCAATCTAAACTGAGCAATTGGGTTTTACACAACCACTAGGCTTAACACAATCTGGGCTCTGCAAACAAAAGAAGCCCACAGAAACTAAGCTGTACACAACTACTGGGCTCTGCTTAGGCTAAACCTATTAGCTGGGCTGTGCAACCAATCTGGGCCATTTAACTGATGGGCTGAACACCTTCATCAAGCTAACTCAACCTAGGCTTTGCACAACCACTTGGGCTGCAACCACACAACCTTCAGCCCACATAAGCTAGACATCTGGGCTGTGCAGTTCACAAATCCTGGGCTTCAAATAGCAAATCCCAAACAAACCAAATTGAGCCCACAGCAACCTGGGCCTCCCAAACAAACCAAACTTTCCCACATAAACCAAACAGAGCCCACAGTTCCAATGGGCTGTACTTTCCCAACAAACCAAATGAAATCCCCAACAAACCAAATCCCAATAAACCAAATCCAAAGCCCAATAAACCAAATTCCCACATAAACCAAATCCCATTTTCATGTTCTATGTACATTATTTTTTGGGTTAACCCTCAACTTTTTAGATTGTTAGTATATTTTTTTTAGGACTTGTTAAATTCTTCTTTTCTTGAATTGGTTGAGTCTTCATGCGCTTATATTATGCTAATCCGATATGATCTCCGTTGAGAATGTTGGATTCTAGCCTTGATTAATGAAGCTCAACCTTGCTCCGCCGATATCCGGTAATCTCTTCCCTTTTCTCTTATCAGCATAGTTCTCTCGGTATGTGACTGTTTAAAATTTTTCCTATCTGTGACACATTGAGGACAATGTTTGATTTAGGTTTGGGGGTGCATTTGCATATTTTTGCATATAGAGTTTTTAGTCTTTTTAATCTTTTATTTTCAAAAAATAAAAAAAAAAAAATAAAAAAAAAAAAAAATAAAATAAAATAAAATCAAAAACTCTTTTTGTAAAACCTCCAACTTTTAGAGATTTTAGAGTCACTAGCATGCTTTTAGCTATGTTTACATAGAGAATCTGACCGAAATAACAGAACTTGGAAGTACCGGAAAACACAATCGGGTTCCTTAGTTGATTAGAGCGTTAAAGTTGGATTTAACCATACCGGAGGCGGGTAGGTGTTTGTTTAGATATTCGGTAGTAGAATTGTGATCACCCATAGTGGAGACTACCCATTTTACATCAAGTGAGGCACCAACCTTCAAATTTTGCAACTTTCTAGAAAAGGCATTAGAGTGTGTGTCACCGTACGTAAATTCCGGGTAGGAATGGTGAGCTACCCAACTTCGCACCATTTTCGGACTACTTTTGATCTCTTGAGTGCTAGTTTTTGTCAATCATGAGGGTGACGTTTAAAGATGAAAACTCCTTCTAAATACCGATTTGTAGTTAGCATCATTCTCTCTCTCAATCAGCAAGACCCATAGAAACACATCATCGTCAAGAACCTGAGACGAGAATCAGAATATTGAAAGAAAAAATTGATATAGTCCAAGGTTTATGTGCAACAAAGAAAAGAAAATAGGATGAGAATTAATAAAATTTATAAAATCAAGACAATACAAGTTGTGGAAAAATTGAGTGATAAAGTCCTTTGTCCATGGAGTTAGTTATTTCATTATTTGTATTTTTATTTTCACTTATCAAAAAAAAAAAAAAAAAAAAAAAAAACATTGTAGTTTATTTTCTTATTTTTGCTACCACCATGGTAAAGAAGAATTTAAAAAGAAAAATCCAAATAACAAGGAATTTGAGTAGAAAAGTTAAAAATTGTCAAGTTTTGTGAAGTTTAGAAGTTCGTCATCAACAAGTGAAGACCGAAGACCGAAGATTGAAGACGTTTCTATGGTTTCTTATGAGAGAGTGATATTAATTGCCGATCGGGTGAGAAGTGAGTGAGTACTCCCACCCTTGCTAATGGTTGATTTTCCCTTCTTAGAGATCATTAGAAAAAGATTCTTTTTGTCCACACTTCAGTGGAGTCTCCAGATTTTATTTCGGAAGGTTATCCTTCTTACCTACAACGTGTGCGGATTTCTCTCTTTATTCCTGCTCGCACACATGAGAGACTAAAAAGCGATCTTTTTTGAGTGCAATTATCATAAAATCCTAATGGTGAGGCGAAGTCGAGGCTTATGATCACAATCGAATCCGAATTCTTTCATATGGTATGGTTACTTCTCGCTCGGCACTTAAGGATGAGAATGCGTTCTTCAATAGTTCTAACTTCATTACTAGCATGCGTAAACTCTATGTCCTCATAGCTTCTAGGATGCTTGAGACTCTTTTACATTCTGAAGTTGGAGAAGGTTTTGTGGGTACACCTCTTGTAAACCCTCACGAGACTACAACTCGTCCACTAGGGACACCTAGGGGTTTAAAGGCTTAGTGCATACGCTAAATGCATTCGAGAGACTGCGACAGGGTATAGTTAGGATTTCTTATTTTCTGTTTCACTTGAGGACAAGTAAATTCGGGTTTGGGGGTATTTGATGAGTGCCAAATAGTGCATATTTATACACCTTTTTATTGGCATTTTACTCATCTTTTGCGCTTAGAATCGATATTATCCCATATTCTCGTGTTTTCTTTGTTTTCAAGAATAAATATTTGTATTAATTAATTTTGTGTTTTTAGGTAATAAATAAAGCTTGGAGAATCGAGGAGTCAAAAGAGCGAAGAATTGGAGTCGAGCATCTAAGGAGCACGAAAGCCGAAGCCATGCGCAACGGTTGCAACCCAACAAGTAGCAACTCATCTACAAGACATGGGCTTGAGCCGGAGCAACCGCGACCGGATCCGAGCCCGTCCACTCCAAACCGTTGAGATCTCTCTCATCCACATCCTACGGTCGCTACGTAGCCTCATCAACCCTCGATGTACTCGCGCAACACCAGATCGCTCCAAAAACCCGGCTACCTCTCTCGTAGTTAAGATCTTCTCAAACCAATCCGACGCTCGCTCCGCATTCCTTGACTCTCGCTATCCACTCGCTTCCACAAGAAAGCTGCGACACCCTATACCCCCAACCAAACCCTAATCGCTCCTCATCTCTCTTCTTCCTTCTCTTTCTTCCCTCATTGCAGAGCTCTGCAACAACCCTCTCGCAACAAACCTCCGACACCACCATCCCCTTCCTCGTCGACAGCCGCACCATCACCACCGGCTCCTCATCTGTCACCATCACCTCCACTGCATAGCCACCCTAGTATTAATTATCTATTACATAGCTTCTCAATCCCTAGAAGCTAAATGATAGATAATTGAAACTAGGGTTTTCCACCATCACCACAAGCATGGCGTTCTCAGAGGCGAAGTGACAAGAGGGAAAGGCGATTCGGGGTATGGGTTTCAATTAATTTCTATTTTATAGAATTAGGGTTAGGTATTTTGGGGTGAAGCAATTGTATGTATAAATAGAAGTGTTGGATGTTCATAGAAAACACGCCTGGATTAGCCAGTGCTGTCAATTAGGTTTATTTTGTGTATTTTGTTGCTTTAGTTTAATTCTGCTAGGGTTTGAGATGAAACCCTAGTTTATCTCTGTGTTATTCTTCATGAACTGTTCTTGAATGATTGAATGTTTTCTAGATAGAATTAACATCGGTGTGATACACTTTGCTCTCACAAAGGCATACCAACGCCATGGATGCCTTTGTAGTTTGATTCCCTCTGTGTAATTTACACTGCAACTCAAGTTTAATGAAATCAATGTTTATCTCTGATTAATTGTACTTTAGTCGACATGTTAATACTTAGGATAAATACCTTAGTTGAGATTAATCATCAGCGGAGAAACACCTTAGGTAAGTGGTAGCATTGACACTCTTCCCTTATCTGTTACAAGGGCAAGAGTAGCATAATGAAGTGAACACAAAGTGTAGACTAGTGGTGGATTTAAAGACCCTAGTGCTCTCTAATTTATATCTTTCATTCCTTAGTTTAGGTTCATTTTACAAAACAGCCGTATCGGCACAAAAATATATGTTACAATCTCTTGTTACTCTGTCACCTTTAGAACTCAGTTGAGTAGCAAGCCTTAGATCACATAAGGGCACCACAAGTCTCTGTGGTTCGACCCGTACGTGCCCAGTGCTACATCACGACACCGTGCACTTGCGGTATTACCGTAGGCCATTAAATTTACCCATCTTTCGGGCCTACCAATCATACTTGGTGGGTACAAAGGTTATTGTGTATTCCGATCATGCCGCACTAAGACACTTAATAAAGAAGAAAGAAGCTAAGCCAAGATTAATTCGGTGGATCCTATTGTTACAAGAGTTCGACATAGAAATTCGTGATAAGAGGGGTGTGGAGAATACCGTTGCGGATCATCTTAGTAGACTTGTGATGTCTCAAGAGGAACTTCCATTACATGACCGCTTTAGGACGAACAACTTTTCTCCATGGACGAATCAACACCTTGGTATGCGGATATAGTGAATTACTTGGTGACAAGGAAAGTACCTAGTACAATGTCCAATTTCCAAAAGATGAAACTTAAGAAGGTAGCTAAGCAATATGTGTGGGATGAACCGTACTTATGGAAATATGGCGTTGATCAAATAATGCGAAGGTGCGTGCCTAATTCCGAATTTCAATCTATTCTCTCCTTTTGCCACACTTTTGCATGTGGTGGCCACTTTGGTTCGAAACGTACCGCTCTCAAAGTTCTAGAGAGTGGATTTTATTGGCCCACCTTGTTTGAAGATTCATATGTTTTTTGTAAATCGTGTGATAGATGTCAACGAACGGGCAATCTAGGTGCTCGAAATCAAATGCCACTCACACCAATTCTCGCCGTTGAGATTTTTGATGTGTGGGGTATTGATTTTATGGGCCCTTTTGTCAATTCGAATGGGAATTTTATATACTTCTTGCCGTTGATTATGTTTGAAATGGGTGGAAGCTAGAGCCACCAAGACTAATGACTCTCAAGTTGTTTGTGATTTTGTAAGGGAAAATATTTTCAATAGGCATGGAACACCAAGAGTGGTGATAAGCGATGGAGGCTCACATTTCAAGAAGGCTTTCCACGCTCTCCTCAAGAAGTACAACATAACACACAAAATTGGTACGCCTTATCATCCACAAACTAGTGGACAAGCGGAAATTTCGAATCGTGAGATAAAGTCCATTCTTGAGAAAACGGTGAATACCACAAGGAAAGATTGGAGCTTTAAGCTCAATGATGCACTTTGGGCGTATAGAACGGCGTATAAGACACCGTTGGTATGTCTCCATATAGGTTGGTTTATGGTAAGGCTTGTCATCTTAGGTTGAACTTGAACATAAGGCTTATTGGGCGATAAAGAAATTCAACATGGAGTATGATGAAGCGGGAAACAAAGGAAGTTACAACTACATGAGCTAGAGGAGATACGTAATGATGCTTACGAGAGTGCCCGGGTTTACAAGGAAAAGACTAAGCTTTTTCATGACAAGATGATTTCGCGGAAAAGTTTTGTTGTGGGGCAAAAGTTCTTTTATTTAATACTCGTTTACGTTTATTTCCGGGAAAGCTTAAGTCCCGTTGGGTGGGACCATTTGTTGTTACTAATGTTTATGCTCATGGTGCAGTTGATATTGTTAGCGAAAAACAGGACAACAATTGAAAGTCAACGGCCATAGGTTAAAGCCATATTATGAAAACTTTCCAACGGAGCATGTGGACGTAATTGGACTTGAGATGCACTCCTCACGGAGGAGTAATGTGCCGCAAGAGCTAAGTCGGGCCGTCGACTTTAAAACAAGCGCTTAATGGGAGGCAACCCATCGGTTTTGTATTTCTTATCTTTTACTTTTTGTTATTTCTTTTTCTTGTTTCTTATCATGTTAAAATTTCCCACCTTGACTTCACTAGGAGGATTCAATTACATTGAGGACAATGTAAGGTTTAAGTGTGGGGGAGTGGTTAAGCATGTTTTTAAAACAAAAATTACAAAAAAATTAAAAAAATTTTGAAAAAAAAAAGTTTTACTTAAAAATTCCAACTTTTAAAGATTTTAGAGTCCCTAGCATATTTCTAGGTATGTTTACATAGAGATTTTGACCGACATAATTGAACTTGGAAATGTTAGAGAACTACATTCGGATTTCTTGTTTGTTTGAGTGTTAAAAATAGATTTAATCATGCGGTGATGCGGGTTTAGTGCGGGAGAAATGCGTTATTAGAGTTCTTTGATCAATCATTAGTGGAGACTACCCGTATTCATATCATGTGAGGCACCGACCAGAAATTTTCCATCTACTAAAGAGCTTCTTTTGAGTGTGTGTCACCGTACGTTAATTAGGGTAGAATGGTGAGCTACCCAACCTCCCACCAATAGAGCACTACTCTTTGATCTCTTGAGTGCTAATTTTGTCAATCATGAGGGTGACGTCCATGGATGAAAGCTTCCTTCTTGTAGTTCGATTTGCAGTTAGCACCATTCTCTCTCTCGACAACAACGGATCCATAGAAACACATTCGTCATCAACAAGGAGCGACATCAAAATCTACAAGGAAGTTGGAAAAGTTTAAGGTTTACAAGCAACGGAATGAGAAAAAGAGAAAATTTCAAACTCAAGTAAAGCAACATACAAAGAGCGGATTTTACATATATGTTGAAGACTTACACTACAATGAGGTAATTTTATATTCAAGTATGAAGACTTATTCATGAAAGCGAAGAAAATTAAAAGGTGAGAATTTTTAAAGTTTATGATTTCAAGGCGATACAAGTTGTGAAGAATCAAGTGGTAAAATACTTCTCCCACGGCCATGGTTTATTTTGTATTTAATTTCTCTAATTTCAAAAAAAAAAAAAAAAAAAAAAAGAGAAATATTTGTTCTTATTTAATGAGCCGTGGGAAAGGAAAATTTATAAGGAAGTTTCAAGCGACAAGGATTTCAAGGTACAAGAGTTATAAATTGTTATGGATTTATGAAATTCAAGGGTTTATCATTAATAGTTGAAACCGAAGACGAAGATTAAGAAGATCAAGACGGGAGCGGAAGATGTTTCTATTGGATGCCGTGAGTGGTGTTATCATAATTGGCGATCGGATGTGAAGGTAAGTAAGTAATCTCATCCTCGATAATAATGGTTGATTTCCTTTCTTAGAGATCGTCAGAAAAATGGTTTTTCAAAATATTAAAAGATGTGGGTTTTTCAAAAATATTTCGGAAGTTATCCTTCCCACCATTCAACGTGTCGCAGGAATTCTCTTTTCATTCCTACTCCGCACACATGCGAGAACCATAAAAAGTCTTTTTGAGTGCAATTATCATAAAATCCTTAATTAGTGAGGCAGAAGTCGAGGCGAAATGCTTATTGATCGTTTCTCAAACACGCGTTCTCTCATTATGGTGTGGTTATTTCTCACTCAACATTTAAGAACGAGAATATGTTCTTTAGTATTTCTAACTTCTTATTACTAGCATGCGAAATTCTATGTCCTCATAACTCTTTGGATGCTTGGGATGCTTGAACGCTTTGAAGTTGTGAGTTTTTAGTTTGATTTGCTCGAGGACTAGCAAAGTCTAAGTGTGGGGGAATTTGATAGGTGTAGAATACACCTAATTTACTATCTAGTAGTTTATGCTTTCTTTGCTATTTTTCTTGTAAATTATGTATTTTACGCTTGTTTTGAGTTTATAGCTACTTTGGAGTCGCACGGAGGAAAAGAAGAAGAAATCACCCAATTCGAGCCAAAAGGGCAAAAAGGTCATTTCACGGGCGAAGACTATTTGGAGCCCAGAGGTGGTTAAGGGGCTCTCATTCGAGGTACCCCTTATCACTAGCGATGGGCGTTACTAACACTGGGTAGCCCTTATCCAAAGACGGGTATGCTGGGTAGCACCCAATTGGGTCGGTCCTACCCATTACCCAGATCCGGATCCAGACCCACTTCACAACCTAACCATACATCTCGAGAGTTTCTCATTCAATTCATTCTTTCACCTGAAACTGAAATCGAGAGGTAAGTTGCGTAAGAAATTGAGAACAGAGAGAGGCTGGCTGAAATCGAGAGCTTAAACCGAGAGGAAGCAGATTGAGCAACTCTGTAAATCAGTTGAACGAAGAACAGAAATGGATTAAAATTAGGGATTTTGGGGCTAGCTAAGCGTACACCACCTTTATCCTACGGTTGGTGATAATCTGTGACTAATAACAAGTAGAAAAGAACATAACTTTAATCATTGTTTTGCAACGAAGAAGGATTCCTTGATCTTGTCTCTCTTATTGCTTTCGTCTTTCAACTTTCGATTTTAATTGCTTTGTTTATTTTTATTTTGCTTTTTACACCCCGCTTTCGTGACGACTTTTACAACTAAGATCTCTTGCTCCTCGTGGGAACGAACTTGACTTCCATTATATTATTTTTAATTGAGTGGAAACATTGATTAATTTGATTGCACCTACGACACGCATCATATCTCCCGTGGCAAAATCATCTCTAGGCATTTTCATGAGACAAAATAGATTTTGATACAAAATTAATTTCCCCTATTTGTGAACTCAATCCAGGAGTAACTTCCTGGATTCTTTAAGTTTGTTGTAAGGTACCTTGAGTTTATCATGTGCACCTTTAGCCATCTCCATACCGTCATTATTATCAAGCCTTGTTCGTTTTTACCACTACTTGTTTTGCGATGCCGCATCATCATTGTCACTAGCAGCCTCTGTGTGCATGTTTTCATTTACATCACACGGCTGTCCCGTCATGGTACTAGTCCCCACCACCATCTCTCCATTACCATCCTTTTTGCTTGTGGTGTTGGTCCCCTTGCCATCTCTCTTGCTACCACCCATCTTCTTTGGACACTTCTCCAATTATAGAGTCCGAAGAATTAGAGCTAATAGAGACTTCTTGAGACAATTTGGTTTTTAATTTCTTCTTTAGACTTCTTAACGAGGACTGATCCGGGGAGACATTTAACTAGAAGAATGACCGCTTTGTCCCAAACTCAGTTGCTTTCGAAATAAATACCTTTGTCTTCTTTCGTTCGTTCAAATCACATACTTGGTTTTGGCCCAATAATGAAAGCCCATTTTCCTCGTGTAGTAAAGTAATTTTACTTTGACCAAAGAACTTTCTTTGCCACCTCATTTTCCGTTTGGATAGTTTCAAAATTTGAATTAAAGTTAACCCGTACTGTACGGGTTGTACATCGTTGACCAATCCGGTGTCATACGTATACTTGTTATTTTCTGCTTCCCTACCTGTTTCCTTGACGTACTTGTCGGGTGCATGATCATTAGACCGTTCATTAGGTTCCACCAATGTCGTTACGCCACGTGTACCAATTTATCTTCTTCCCCGACTACGGTGCTTTGAACCCTTCTCCGGTGCCAAACTTTATTATTTTTCGATAGAAGCGATCTTTACCGACAAAAATAGGTTTAAATTCATCTTTTGATGTCTCAAGGACCTCACCGATTCTCCGTATCTCTGCCCAAATTTTAGTATTCATCGAAACAAATCCTCACACCAAACACCATTGCTTACCGGACCATTCACTTTCAACTTTGATCTCGGATAAATCGGTTGCCATTGATGTTTCAGGCGGAGACCTCTACCAGCCCTCCAAATTTATCTCCTATATCTTTAAATGTAGAGTACTCCCATAAATTAAATGGAATTCCACCGACTCCAATCCATACTTTGCTAATCTCCTTAGGATTTGGTATGTGAATTGCATTAATTCCTGCAGACCAAGGATAAATATGAATTTCTGTATCTCCAACTTTCCAATTTTTAAAATTTCTGACCCTGGGTAATTCATCATAAGTTTTTACAAGAAACACAAACTTTAACATCATCAATTGGTTGTAAATCAAAACCATAACTCCAACCAAATTTATCCATCATCCAAATTCCGACTTCTTTCCAATCAAAATCTTTAGAAACCATTTCAACAACCATTGTTCTTTGCCAGAGTGAGTTCAAGTCGTGGTTAGGCCTTGAGTTGATCGGAGTTGAGATTTGTTGCTTAACAAGAGGTAACTGCTCTTTTTGATTAATAACTGACCAAGCATTAATGGCGGGTTTAACCCATGATACCTAATTCTCCTTCTTTGCCTTTGTATTTGAAGTTCCAAACATCAAATCTTCCAACAGCACCCCTGAATCCCACCATTCAACTCCATTAATTCCAGCAGGAAAATAGAGAGTAGATGGATACTCCTTGTTATGAGATACCTGTAAACAGATAAACTCCCCATTTTCATTCTCCTTTCGAGATGCCAACATCCAGTCATCTCCTTCTCTGTAATTCCAGTTTAAACACTTTCCATCACCACCATTTGCCTCTTTTTTTAGTAGACGAGATAACCACATTCCAGCCTTAAAACTAAGCCAACAGAATCGCCTATTAATACCCGACCAGATAGCTAGATGAACAATGTCCCTCGATCCTTTTTTCCCCATGGATCCGCCAATGATTTTTCTTTCAACCTTAATTGATTTTCCTTCTCTTGACTGCATTTTTGATCTTCCACTTCCAAAACCTTCGTAACCCCTAGTCGAGTGCGGAACATTCTCAAGAATTCTTGTTCTCCTTCTCGTTGCCGTAATAAAGCCCTCCTTATCCACTGCTCTGCTGTAATTAACCATTTTCCGACGAAGAAGACGATGGAAAAACTCACTCTTTCTCTCTCCTCTCTCTCTCTCAAGTGTACATCGTAAACATATTACTATACTCTCTGCTCCAAAAATATTGCTATCAATTGGTTACAACATTCTTCTTTGAGTTATCAGCTGCCCAATACTAGATTTTCAGGCAAGTGCCAGTGAAGAAATTGATGATGGTGTTGCTGTAACTAAATTTATTATTGTACAACCAGGATTACTTTTCTGGATTTACGCATATTTTCTGCTCACTGTTGTGGTTAATCCACTTGTAGGCTGCTGCTGGGGGAGCTTGAATTGAATCACGAGTGTAATGCTACCCGATGATCTCCAGAGGAAATCGAACTTAAGTTATAGGTAGGATTAAATTTTGTTACTAATTTCGTCTCATTTTGTAAGGAGCATTCTGTGTATGAATACTGCCACTTAACTAGCACTTCCCCTTTTGGTAGCCTTTGTTGCTGGGCTATAAAGTTTGGTATCAACTTTTCTGTGTTCTTCCCTATTATTCAAGGCAAATGTTACCAACTGAGTATCAAGGTTTCATCTCATGTCATTAGTTTTATGAACACAACGGAAACTTTGACACCATAATTACCAAACCTCAACTATGATAAACGCCTTATCTCTTTCTTGATTGTCATCATTTGTCCATGGAAACTGCACCGCTAAGTTCAGTTAATGCAGTGTACTGATATTGTTAGCTGTTTTGTACAGATATTGAGAATACTGCACAAAATAGATTTCTACTCAAGTTTCTAGATTGATGTCTTTGTATGTACATGTACTGCCAGTAACCGCCTTTCGGCTCTTCACTCTATGTACATGTTCAATCCAGATGCACTATTTACTTTATTTCTCCATTTGCCATATCTAATACTTATGCATTGTATTTGAGTTGCAGGATTGTCGCGTAAGCAGTGGAGTTGAGCTCACCATGCATTGAGATCAGATATTAACTTACAAGTAGGAGTTTCTTATATTGGGTATTCTCTTCTGAAACTAAACTAAGTTAAGAGCTAGTCTTGATTGAAATCTAGAGTAAATGTAGCACAAGTGATACAAATATTGTTGTTTCCTTCCCTATCTCTTGTAAAATGTCTTGAATGTTTAAACATGGTTTTACCTATTTCCAATCCCTATTTTTCCTATTTCCCATCCCTTTCACAATTTCTAAAATCATTTTACTTTTCAAATCGGTTTTCCATATGTACCACCTATCATTTTACTTTTCAAATCGGTTTTCCCTATGTACCACCTACAAGAGTCAATAGACTCTGACTAGACTATTACCATTATTATTTGTCTTCTTGTTCATCACTCTCTATTTTTCATCAAATAAAACAAAAAACTATCGAGTTAAAAATGGTGGGTTGAATTTCTATCCATTATTATTATCATAACACACCTTTTTTTTATTATTATTTCTATGGTTTAATTCGCCAAGGACGGAGATGAATTAAACCGTGATTAACATATAAACCCTCATCACCGATGTTCAAGTCTGTAACTTCTTGTTAAAAAATCGAAGAACTAGTCATCCATTACACATGGCGTTCAAGATTTCAAATCGTCCGTTATTGATCCAAATCTGACGACTACAAACAAATTTTGACCGGCAAACTATAGTAGATACTAATTCAGAAACAGTATACATATGAATGTATCATATTACAATTCGGAAACAGTATATATGTAGTAGCAGGATTTCCCACACTACACCCCTTACTCGATTTTGTTTAATTAATCCATTGAAAGACGTAAGATCAAGAATATTTATTGATTGAATTCATGAAATGTTTACATAGGAAAATAGAATTACACTTAGAAATTAAAGCATGCTTAAACTTTCTCTCTCCTAATGACTTGCCCAACAATTCCAAAGATATCTCTCCCCCTTACAGACTCATTTAGCCCTTTATATAGGGTAATACATAGTGGATGACAGCTAAGTTACCCTTTATTTTCGGAATGTCTCGCGAAGTGTCGCAGATGCACAAACATTCGCCCTCGCGACACTTCTTAACCCTCGCGGATCTCATGTCTTCTTTATGTTTTGCTGTCGTTATTCATTGCGTCGTTTATTTTAGCTCTGCGCGACTCCTTCGCGA
>JAJJWW010016442.1:0-98293 GCA_023531295.1 Papaver armeniacum | reverse complement strand
ATTGCTTGAAACAACTCATGGTGACATCTCCAGGAGTCTTTTGGGATCAAGATGAAGACGAAGAGGAATATGTTGACTCTTGTGTAGATTACTCAAGCATTGATCTTAATAATGATCAAGAGCCTATTCAAAGGGTGGAGCTTGAGGATGATGCATTTTCGAGTGTTCTAAAAAAGTTTCTTATAATAAAATTTGGATCCACAAAAGAGTATGTGCCTTACAACAAAAAGGAGTGTGTTGAGAATGAGACCGGTTTGACCAATATTGTGGAAGACCCAATTGAGCTTGCAAATGATTGTAATGATGATGTTTATGTCGATACTTTGGTTAAGGCAGAAACGGACGAAGAATGGTTGCAAGGTTTGATAGAGGACCATGATATACAAGAGGTGAATAATTCACTTGAGTTTTTCAAGGATGAAGAGGATTAAAGTGATACAAGAGATTGTGCAAGGTTTATCTAACCCTTTACCTATTGTTTCTTCTCATTTACCTCTTATTGGTTTGAATGTATGTGCTTCGAGAATATTGTTGACTGACTTTGTTTCTCGTTTTCCGCCATTAGAGAAACTTGATTCTCATACTATGCAGGTTATGGAACAAGAAACCGTGGAAGTACTCAGACTTCTATATTCTTTATACACTTCCAAGTGTGGACAAGAATAAGTGTGGGGAAGCTTTTATCGGTTCATAGCTTCACTTTTGCTTTATGTTACTAATATTTGTGTGAAGCTAGTGTTTGCAAAACAGGTTCTATGGAAGGATCCCCAACTTTTCAGATTATTGGTGTATGGGGAATGAATCTTGCAAGGATATAGTCGGGCTGTCGACTTTAAAACAAGCGCTAAGTGGGAGGCAACCCACCGGTTTTGTATCTCTTATCCTTTTGCATTTTATTTTTGTTTCGTTTATTTATTTTTTACTGTTTTCATATCATATTTGAATCCCTATGTTTAATTTCATTGAGTCCGTAATCTATCTTAGAAGAGAATTATGACGAATACCTTTTCGTCAGAAAATTTCAGACTGCGCGTAGTTCAGTCCAGAGACCATAACTGTCAGACCGTTTATCAAAACACTGTGAAATTTTGACACTGTGTAGAAAACACGTAGATGAACAACTTTTGTGAAATGGAGTTTTTCCAAATTCCTTACCAATTTGCACAGTTTTTGCGTTTTATCTGCTGTTACGTCAGAATTCAGAACTTTCGGTTTTACACATTGAGGACAATGTGAAGTTTAAGTGTGGGGGGGCATTTATATGTTTGTTTAGTTTGTTTTTGACACCATTAGTGTATGGAACCATTTTGAATGCAGGAGTTGAGGAACTAATTAACTAAAAGGGAAGAATATAGCTCAGAAATCACAAATTAACATGATAGTTGTTACCATATCTCGGAATATCACCATATCGCATTCTATTTTTATTTTTCCATATTTATCTATTGTTCTCTAAGTGCTTTGGTGGGTCACTAAACATCGACGTGTTATTACTGCTAGGATGAAATAGAGTGGTTGAGTTACTAGAAAAAGACAAAAAAAAAAAAAAAAAAAAAAAAAAAAATATATGAAAAAGAAAAAAAAAAGACCGACCAATTAGACCAAAACGGAATAAAAAGACACTTGGGAATAGCAGTATGTGTGAAACGTAGTCCCTGTCTCCGTCGCCTAAACAAGCGTGGAATGCAGGATCCAAGGCAACTATCATGTACGTGTTGACAAGGAAGCATGCGCTTGGATCCAAAAGATCTAATCATGCCGTCTAAAAAAAAAAAAAAAGAGAAATTGGATCCAGTTTGATCCAATCTTTTTTTTAAAAAAAAAAAAGAAGAAATTATTATTGTGTTGAATAAAGTCACTTTTGGTTCCCTTGTATATGCCAATTGATTTGATGTAGCATTCAGCACCAAGTAGCTCAATCCAATAGGATTAGGTTCATCTTAGCAAAGTGACCTTGAGACAGAGATATGGGAAACATCGAACACTTGTGAATATTCGCCAACATCTACATCTATATCCATCTTCTTAATCTTTTCATTGTGATTGTGGTTTGTTAGTTTCCAGTATTGTGGCTTGTTCGACTATCTATTTAGAGTTTATTTACTAATAATTGAATTGAATTTGCAAGGTACCTCCTCCTGTAGTCAATTTGGATTCATTCATTGATTTGTCACAAATAGACGGAGTTTGGAATATAGGTTTTGTAGGTATATCTCTAGTAAACCTTCACGAGACTATAACTCGTCCACTAGGGACACCTAGGGGTTTAAAGGCTTGTTATTTATGCTAAAATTAACCGTAGCCTCGATTTACACGGAGTTGTTGTATTTTATTGTTTTGTTTGATTTGCTCGAGGACTAGCAAAGTCTAAGTGTGGGGGAATATGATAGGTGTAGAATACACCGTATTTAATATCTAGTATTTATGCTTTCTTTGCGAGTTTTCTTGTAAATTATGTATCTTATGTTTGCTTTTGAGTTTATTAGGTGCAATGGAGTCATTTGGAGCAAAAGAAGTGGAAATGGCTACAAAAGTGAAGTCACAAGTGAAGAAGGGCCAAAGACCCAGTGGAACTCGTTCAAATGGAGGATTTCTAGTCATCATCTTGAAGAGGACGAAAATATGAAGCCAACGGCGAAGAACGGAGTCATTCGAGTTCGTATGAAGAAGTTATGAGCAAAACGAGAACTCAGAAGACAAAAGAGCAAAATGGTCAGTTTCTGGGAAGCTACTATTGACACCCCATCAAGTGTTAAGGGGCAGTCATCTCTCAAAGGAACTGCTAAACACAGTCACGTATTTTACAAGGGGCAATCTTATTCAAAACAGAGAATCCCGCGTACGGTTTTCTGCTTGGCCGAGCTGCTCGTTGACAGCGATGGATATAAGAGTTTGAACTAACGGAGATGGGGTTAACTTTAAAGCGAAGCTACGGTGATGTTCGAAGGTGGATGAGCTGCGATAGTGAACGAGAATGGAGCTACTATTTCTGGCGTTAATGGCGAGAGATGATGGAGTTTGTCTAAGAACAGAGAGAGGACTTGGGTTTCGGATGATCAAGGAAGGAATGGTAGTTCTTGCTACCATTGGCAGTGATGATAAGGAGATGGTGTTGTTGATTATCAAATGAAGCTGCTGGCAGAGAGTACGAAAGCATGGATAACGAAGATGGCAGAGATGTGATGACCGGAGATTTATCGACTCTGTGAAGAAGATGTGAGTCAGGGACGGAGATGAGTGATGGGAATCGGTCGAGCTAGTAATGATCGAGGCTTGGAGTTGTTTGCTTTCTCTTTGTGGCTTGGTGGGCTGGCTTTGCAGAGACGAGATGGAGTTGGAATGAGGATGTTGTGACGCACCGGTGTTGGGCTCGATATCCAGTGAAGCAAGACGGCTTCGCCCCGGTTTGGTGGTTAATTGGCGAGAACGATGCGGCGGACGAGAATGATTGAGTTCGAGTCCGAGTGAGAGAAGAAACGAGACTATCTCGTTTAGGAAGGTTATCAGGGAGATGAGGTTGTGTAAGGAGATATACAGGAAGAACGAGTTGAGCATGCATAGAATAGAGAACGAACTGTTTGTCTCGATGGAGAAGAGACTGTTGCCATTACTGGAAGTGATGGTGCTCGAACTGTAGATGATAATGGCATTAACGGAGCAGCTGTGGTGCTTTTAACGAGAGAATTCAGGGAAATATGAGCTGCTGCTACTGTTCTCAATGATGTTGTGCTCGATGGAGCTTCATGACGAAGAAGAGAAGGAATGCTGCTGTGCTTTCGATGAAGTGATGATGCTGCCATTACAGAGATGAAGAGAACCCGAGCTTGGTTGATGAGCAGTGATCGATGGGAGTTTATGTTGGAGGTAAATGAGGCTGTAATGAATATGGTGCTGGAGACGAGATAAAATTGAGATGAAACAGGGAACTCGACCAGCTGAGTATTTAGGAAGTTAAGAAACAAGGAACTCGAGCTTGACATTCAGAGATGGAGAGGAACTCGTTGGCAGTGATTAGAAGATGAAGGTAGTTGGTTACGGTGCTGCCGTGGCTCGAGCTGGAGAGTGCTGGAATTGAGTAAGCAGTGCATGGCAGCTGAGCAGTTCAGGGAATGATGTTAACGGGAGACTGTGATGCTGTTACCAGGGACGTGTTCGATGGCGTGTGCTGTGATAAACATCTCGGGGTAGTCGATGCCATGAAAGCCGGAGATGGGATTAGCCTAGAAAATGGAAGTACAGTTTGGAGTTTGTGTACAGTTTGTGAAGCACTTGGTTGTTCTCAATTGCTTTGTATGGCCAAGCCTTGGACGTGAAGGGTATTTGAGTTTTGGGCCAGAGTTTGACAAGCCAAGAACAATTACACGATAGGCCAATAACATGAGATGGGCTTCTACAAGTTGTTGCACGAGTCCATTAGGCTATTGAGCCAAATCTTACACAAAACGAAATTAAGGGTGGTGCGGCTACTCCAAGTTTGGAAATTTGGCCGTGACTTTGGCAAGTTACTTCGTCCGGGATTTGATGCACGGGACACAATTTTAAGGAGTGCACTTTCCTATTTTTACTAGGTTTCCTAGTTTTCTTCAAGAGGAGGTTATAAAACTCTATATATAGAGAAGCCTAGGACAATTTGGGGACCATGTTTTATTATCTTTTCTCTACTTTTATTCTAGGGTTTAGAACCATGAAGTCTTTTCTTTTTCTTCTTGTGATGAACTCCTTGAATATGAGTACCTAAGTTTATTATTGGTTATGGAATAGTTGGATTTCACAAAGCATGTTTCTTTGTTCAATATATTAGTTTTGTCTCATATTTATCGTTTGCAATTCTCTGAAAATATTGTTTTATGATTGATTGATTGTTTTGTCAAGTTGCAAATTGGTAGAACTTCTAATCACATCTATTGCTAGTTTAGGGTTTATTATACGTAAAAGTGATATTCCTTGAATACAAGTAGCATATTATGATTATGGTTTGTAGTGATATATTCTCATGATCATATGTGAATCGTAACCTTTGTTAAATTGAATTAGTGCGCTTTCCACGTTCAATTGCTTTGATTGGCCTGATTTCATAGAACTTAACGCATCTAGGAATTAAACTTGATTAGTGCTTTTACACGTTAGGTTGTTCCTTTAGGTAGAATTCATATTCGCATCTTTTAATGTGTTTGTTGATGACATGAGGAGGTTTGCGGGATATTCTTGCGATCAAGGTATTCTAGGGTCTTTGATAAAAGTTGAGATTAAAATATCAATTCTAGTTATTGTGAAAAGCATGTTAGTGAATGAAAACGAAATCCTTAACCAATATCTCTTCTATCTTATTTGTTTGCTTATTTGTTTCTTTGCTTTTATATTTGCTTAGTTTACACAATCAGAAATTCTTCCGGGTGTTTTATATAGGAAACCATAACAATTTGACAACCTAGACCTCTCTGTGGGATCGATCCTTTCTTGCCCTTGCTATATTTATATTTTGAGTAGTAAGAAAGTGTAAATATATTTGTGTCGCCTACGATAGCGATCATTGAGATGCAGTGAATATAGCCTTAGTGCTGTGGCTGTTGTTCTAAGCATCAGGTGGTAGTATGGCTAACTAGTGATGTGCAAGCTAGAATTGGTAGTTGTGGATGTGTAAATTGCAGGGAATGGCAGAGGCTCATGGCACTGGGGTTATTGCAAGTTGAGTATGGTGAGCTAAATGGCAATGCAGGTGCAGCTCAAGGTTGTATGATTGCTGCTATGACTGGTGGAATGGATTGAGATATAGTTTGTTGGCCTTTGCAACAGTCTGAGGTTGCAGCTCAGATGAGTTAGTGGTGATGCTGAGCTGAGAAGATGGCTAGGCAACTCTGGTGGGTTATTGGAGGTGAACCGAGCTGCAGCTGTTGCAGGTGAGCAATACTAGCATGAGGAAGAAATGGACCTGTTGGAGGCATTGTTGTTGCTGCTTGTGGAAGGAGGAGGCTAAGATGCTGCTACTGGGATTGCAGGGCAAAGTGCAAAGCAAATGAAGCCTTGAGCTAATGATGTTGGGAAGGTGGTTTGGTGCTGTATGAGATTGAGCTGCAGTTCAAGTTGTTGCAGGTACTAGTGATGATAGATGGTGGTGTTAAGGTCAAGAGCTGGAACTGAATGGTTGGTGTTTGCTATGAGTTGGTGCTGCAGTGAACAAGGGAAATGCAGGTTAAACTTACAAGGTTTGATGGAGCTATGAGATTGCAGTTCAGATGGAGTGATTGGTTGTGCTGTGTTACAATGTTGTTAGCAGGTGATGTTGGCTGTGTTTGAAATGAGAAGCTGAGCTGAGACTGAAAAGCAACAGTGAGTTGCAGGTATGGTTCTGCTGAAAGCTACATGTTAGCATGAGAAGCAATGGTAGTGGCAGGCTGAACTGAGGATTGAATGGAGCTGAGAATTTGCTGATGGAATTGATGGTTGTGGAATGATAAAGCTACAGAGGAGAGGAGATTGACTAGCCATCATGGCTGGGCTGGGCACTGATGCACCATCTTGGTGCAACACAAGATGGCCTGGCAAGATGGAAATGGCCTGAGCCACTCAGCTCACTCAGCTCACTCAGCTGATTCAGGTCTGACTCTGACCTGACTTACCCTGACTCGGTCTGACCGAGTTGACCCGCCGAGCTGACTAGTTGACCCGTGCTGACCCGTTGACCGGTGACCGGGCGGATTTTGCCGGTCACCTGAGATGTTTTCCGGCGACCTTTCCGGCCAAGTTCCGGTCACGATACCAGATTTCCGGTGACCACTTTTGGGACATATTTTCTACATGGGTTTCTCCTTCTTATGGGCTTGGTGGATTTTCATCTAATGGACTTTGAAGACTAGACCTAATTTTAGAAGTTGGAGAAAAGCTATAAAGGGAAGGTCTTCTACAGCTTATGATATATCTTATTCTTGGAATTTTGGGGAGAGCCGTTTTGTTTACGCTTCTAGGGTTTGCTTTTGTTCTTCTTCTTCATTATTTTATTATTGAATATTGATTATGATGAACTCCATAGCTATGAGTAGCTAAACATCTTATTGGTTATGGGATAAAAGTTGATTTCTCAACATGCTTTTGATTCAATGAATTAGTTTTGTCTCAGTAATTTATTGTTTGTGATTCACAATTAATAGTGCTATAAGATTTGAATACTTGTTAGGTTGAGTCCGGAATCAATCCGATTTGCGTTCATCTCTAAAGCTATATTAGGGTTTTCAATACGAAAAAGTTGTTTATCCCTGATTCTAAGTAGCATAATTGTGGGTAGTACTTGTAGTGATATATCCTACTAGTCACAAGTGAATCATAACTTTTGTTAAAATGTTTAGTGCTTTTACACATTCGTTTGCATTGATTAGTCTTATTCCATAGAACTTATTGCTTTTAGGGAGTTACATCTAATTGTGCTTTTACACTTTAGGTTGCTTTCTAGGAAGAATTCACATATGCATCTTTTAATGTGGTTGTGATGAAAACAGGGAATTAACGGGTTATACTTGCGATCAAGGTATCCTAGGACTTTTAGTAAATACGAGATTAAAATACCAATTCTAATCATTGATGAAAATACATGTTTGTGAATGATACTATCCCGTGACCAATATCTTCTCCTTATTGATTTCTCAAATTATTTACTTTGCTTTCAACTATTTTTATTTGCTTAGATACAACAAACATTCCCCGTGGTTACTTAGAAACTGAAATTTTATAACAACGAAAGCCTCTCTGTGGATACAAACTCTTTCTTATCGCATACTATATTTATATCTAGTTGATTGAGAAAGTGAAATTATATTTGACGGATTGACAACCGACCAAATTTTGGCGCCGTTGCCGGGGAGGCATACGGCTTGTTATTGAGTTTTTAGTTTCTTTTTACAATTTCTGCTTTTATCTTTGCTTTTTGTTTGTCGTCTTGTTTCTCACTTGTTTGCTAGAATTGTTTTCAGGTATCAATCCCTGGCTACTAAAGACTGGAATTATCCAAGGTGCGGGATAGCTACTCGAAAAGGCACAACACTCCAACCAAGGAGAAACACAACGGACGAGCACGAGTTGGAAGTAGGAGAAGAGATTTTCCAACAACAAGAAGAAGAAGCAATGGGTGATGCAAATCGTTCACTCAAGGACTTGGCTTCTCATAGGCTTGATACACAACAGGGGTGTATTCAAACGAACTCTACTTTTGAGATAAATCTGGGGTTGCTTAGAGAATTACCAAAATTCCATGGCTTGGTGAATGAAGATCCAAACAAACATATTTTGTACTTCCACACCATTGTCACGGCTATGCTTCCAGTGAATGTTGAGGCGGATGGTGCAATGTTGAAAGTTTTCCGTTTGTCTTTAATGGATAGTGCTAAGGATTGGTTATACTATTTACCTCCCGGAAGTGTCACAACATGGAATGGGTTGAAGAAACTCTTTTTAGAGAGATATTTTCCTGCATCAAAGGCTACTCAAATTCGAAAGGAGATTTGTGGGATGAAGCAAAACGTGGGAGAATCATTATATGAATGTTGGGAACGATACAAGAGATTGGTGGCAAGCTGCCCTCACCACCAATTCAGTGACGCTATGATCATCCAATACTTCTATGAAGGACTCCAATCAAGTGATAGGAATCTTATTGATGCTGCGGGTGGTGGTGCACAAGTTAGCAAGACGGTGGCACAAGCTAGAGAGTTGATTGAAAATATGGCAGCGAACTCACAACAATTCTTGAGTCGTGGTTCGGATGTGATTCTTAGATGGGTGAATGAAGTGAGCGAGGTGGAGGAACTTCGTCAACAAATGGGTAACATGACAGCAATGTTGCAACAAGTTGCATCCGCGGTTATACCAAGTTCTCCTCAATCTTATGAAGACGAGCAAGCTAATGCGATCTTTCCAAATCAACAAAGACGGTATGATCCATACTCCAACACTTACAATCCGGGATGGAGAGATCACCCCAATTTTAGCTATGCTAACAAGCAAGGTGCCAGTCAACAACCTACTTTAAACCGTCCGAGTGGATTTCAACCACAACAACAACAATTTCAGCAACCTCAAGCACAACAATTAATGCAAAATCAAGGTTTCGATATTGATTCAAAGCTTCAAACAATGATGCAAGGTATTTTTACCATGTTCAAAGAAAGTGAACAAGAAACTAAGAGTGCTATTAAGGAGTTGCAAACACAAATGGGCTCCATGGCTATTGAGTTGAACCAATTGAAGGCGCAAAATAGTGGGAAACTCCCTTCTCAACCTATTAACCCAAAAGAGGGTGTCAATGCTATTACGTTGAGAAGTGGTACACAACTTGTGCAACCCGAGGTTACTGATTCGGGCAAGGTGGACACACCCAAGGAACCTGTTTTGGAGGAGAATAATGAGGATTCTCCCCAAACTTCTGAGGTACCTATTCCTAACGCTAAAACTCCGGTTTCTACTTATGTTCCTCCTCTACCTTTTCCTCGCAGATTTGCAAGTTCTAAGAAGGCGGAACTAGAGAAGGAGATTTTAGACGTTCTAAAGAAGATCCATGTGAACATACCACTCATTGATGCTATCAAGCAAGTTCCAAAGTATGCAAAAGTGTTGAAGGACTTGTGTACCAACAAACAAAGGCTCAAAGGTAATGAAGTGCTTAGTGTGGGGGAGAATTCTTCGGCAATCTTGCAACACAAACTCCCACTTAAGTGCAAGGATCCCGGTAGTTTTGACATTCCCGTCACAATTGGTAACAAAACATTTAACAAAGCTATGTTGGATTTAGGTGCATCCGTTAATGTTATGCCGGCGTCAATGTATAATTCACTGATCTTGGTCCTCTTAAAAAGGCTGAAATTGTATTGCAATTAGCCGATCGCTCTAATGTCTACCCAATGGATATTGTTGAGGATGTTCTTGTGCAGGTTAATCAACTTGTATTTCCAGCGGACTTTTGTGTGTTAGAGATGGATGAAGGTTCACCGGACTCGTCTCTTCCATTGCTACTTGGGCGTCCCTTCATGAAAACGGCGAAAACCATAATTGATGTGGATAAGGGAACGCTAACCATGGAGTTTGATGGAGAAACAATACGTTTCAACATTTTCGAGACGATGAGATATCCTAGTGATGTCCACTCTTGTTTCTCCATTGATGTTATGGATTCATTGGCACAACAAATGTTTGAATTAAACGGTGATGATGCTTTGGAAACCGTGTTAACTACATCCATGGATAATGGTGTAAAGTGTGGTAATGAAGTCAAGGAAGCCCTTGGTGATCTTAATTCACTACAAGGATTCCATTAAACTCATAATATCTCTTTTATTTCTTTACCATGCAGTGATGAAAAGCTTGTACCTTCAATTGTTAAATCTCCAAAGTTAGAATTGAAACCTCTTCCCGACCACCTTAAGTACTTGTACTTGGGTGATAATGAAGAGTTACCTGTGATTGTTTCTAATAAGCTTAATGATTTACAGGAGCAAAAACTTCTAAGGGTGCTAAGGAAGTACAAGACGGCCATAGGATGGACAATCGCCGATATCAAGGGTATAAGCCCTGCCGTTTGTATGCACAAAATTCGTTTGGAGGATGATGCAAAGCCTACTAGGGAAGCGCAACGTCGTTTGAATCCTCCCATGATGGAAGTTGTGAAAAAGAAGATACTCAAGCTTTTGGAAGTGGGTGTTATCTACCCCATATCCGATAGCAAGTGGGTAAGCCCGGTACAAGTAGTACCAAAGAAATCGGGTGTGACGGTGGTGAAAAATGATAAGAATGAACTTGTCCCAACTCGTGTGCAAACCGGTTGGAGGGTTTGTATTGATTATAGAAAATTGAATGCCACCACTAGAAAAGATCACTTTCCTTTACCTTTTATTGATCAAATGCTTGAACGTTTAGCTGGACACTCTTACTATTGCTTTCTTGATGGCTATTCAGGTTATAATCAGATTGTGATAGCGCCGAAGGACCAAGAGAAAACCACTTTCACTTGTCCCTTCGGTACTTTTTCTTATAGAAGGATGCCTTTTGGTTTGTGCAATGCTCCGGCTACCTTTCAAAGGTGTATGGTAAGTATCTTTTCGGAATATGTTGAAAACATAATCGAAGTGTTCATGGACGACTTTAGTGTCTTTGGTGATTCATTTGACCTTTTCTTGAACAATTTGTCTCTAATCCTTGAACGATGTGTTGAAACAAATCTTGTGCTAAATTGGGAGAAGTGCCATTTCATGGTAACTCATGGCATAGTTTTAGGCCATATAATATCTTCTAAAGGCTTGGAAGTTGATAAATCTAAGATAGACCTTATTCGTGCTCTAACCCCTCCCACTACGGTGAGGGAGATACGTTCTTTTCTTGGTCATGCGAGGTTTTTATCGTAGGTTCATCAAGGACTTTTCCAAGATAGCATCACCACTTTGTAACTTATTGCAAAAAGATGTGGTTTTTAACTTTGATGAGAAATGTATGGCGGCATTCAATCGTTTGAAAGAACTTTGATTTCAGCCCCTATCATTAAACCACCGGATTGGAGCAAGCCTTTTGAGCTCATGTGTGATGCTAGTGATTATGCGGTTGGTGCGGTGCTTGGGCAACGTGTGGGGAAGCTTCCTCATGCTATCTATTATGCTTCTAGAACGTTAAATGAGGCTCAACAAAACTACACAACCACTGAAAAAGAGTTATTAGCCATTGTTTTTGCTTTAGAAAAGTTTCGCTCTTATCTAATTGGTACAAAAGTTGTTGTCTTTTCTGATCATGCAGCACTTAGATACTTTCTTACAAAGAAAGAGGCGAAACCGAGGCTCATACGATGGATTTTACTCTTGCAAGAGTTTGATATTGAAATCAAAGACAAGAAATGAATTGAGAACACCATTGCGGATCACTTGAGACGACTTGCTGTGGACAAGGAGATTATCCCGTTGCGTGAAAGTTTCCCGGATGAGCAACTTTTCTCAATTGCTTATGGAGAACCATGGTATGCCGATATTGTCAATTACTTAGTTTCTAAACAAATCCCAAAAAACTTGTCTCGTGCTGAGAGGGACAAACTTAAGAGGTTAGGGAACCAATACATATGGGATGATCCATACTTATGGAAACATGGTAGTGACCAAGTAATACGAAGGTGCGTTCCCGATTCTGAATTTAATTCTATCTTGTCTTTTTGTCACTCTTATGCTTGCAGAGGACATTTTGGGAGTAAGAGAACCGCGCACAAGGTACTTGAAAGTGGTTTTTATTGGCCAACTTTGTTTAAGGATGCACATATATTTTGTACAACTTGTGATAGGTGCCAAAGAACCGGCAATCTAGGTGCCCGAAATCAAATGCCACAAACTTATATTCAATTTATTGAAGTTTTTGATGTATGGGGTATTGATTTTATGGGGCCTTTTTGTCAACTCCCATGGGAATTTTTATATCTTACTTGCGGTTGATTATGTCTCGAAATGGGTGGAAGCTAAGGCCACCCCTACTAATGATTCTAAAGTGGTTTCAGATTTTGTGCAAGCTAATATTTTTGCAAGGTTTGGAATTCCAAGAGCCATAATTAGCGATGGGGGTTCTCACTTCAAAAAACAGGATTTTACAAAGCTTGTTGATGAAGTACAATGTGTCGCACAAGATTGCAACACCTTATCATCCCCAAACCAATGGACAAGCCGAGGTGTCTAATCGGGAGGTGAAATCTATTCTAGAAAATACGGTGAACCCAACAAGGAAAGATTGGAGCATGCGACTTAATGATGCTTTGTGGGCGTATAGAACCGCATATAAAACACCTATTGGGATGTCTCCTTTTAGGCTTGTGTATGGTAAACCTTGTCACTTACCCGTGGAAATTGAGCATAAGGCATTTTGGGCTATTAAACAATGCAACATGGAAATGGATGGGGATGGAAAGCAAAGGAAGTTACAACTCCAAGAGCTAGAGGAGCTTCGCAATGATGCATTTGAAAGTTCACGTTACAAAGAAAAGACGAAAGCATTTCATGATAACATGATTTCTAGAAAACAATTTTGCATTGGGCAGAAAGTGCTTTTGTTTAATTCTCGCTTGCAATTATTTCCGGGTAAATTAAGGTCACGATGGATCGGACCTTTTATTTTTACTAATGTGTTTTCTCATGGTGCAGTGGAAATTCGTAGCATAGCTACAGGGAAAGATCTTAAAGTTAATGGGCACCGGTTGAAACCATATTATGAGAATTTCACTTCCGAAGTGGTGGAAGGAGTTAACTTTGTGGATGTGCTCCCTCTGGAGGAGTCATAGAAAGCAAGGAGATAGTCGGGATGACGACTTTAAACCAAGCGCTAATTGGGAGGCAACCCAAAGGATGAGTATTTCTTGTCTTGTATTTATTTCTTTTCTTGTTTTTAGTTTTTCTTTTTTTGTTTTTACTTTATTTTTTCTGATTTCTTGTTAGGATTTCCCACCTTGACTTACTTTGGACGATTCAATTTACATTGAGGACAATGTAAAGTTTAAGTGTGGGGGAGTGGTTTACGTTGTAACTTTTTGCAATTTTTCAACTTTTTTTGTGAACTAGTGAATAAGAAAACTCCAACTTGTAGTTAGTTTAGAGTCACATAGTATACATGTCACTAAGATTACATCGAGAATCTCACAATAGTGACTGAACTTAGAGATGACAGAGAACATGATCGGGTTTCTTAATTGTATGAGAGTTAAAGTTGGATTTAACCATGACAGTGGAAAATAAGGTGCAGACTGAATTCGGTATTAGAACAGTGATCCCCTATAGTGGAGACTACCCATGTTACATAATGTGAGGCACCAACCTTCAATTCTTTGTACCTGTCTAAATTTGTGCTTTTAGAGTGTGTGTCACCGTACGTAAATTCCGGGCAGAATGGTGATCTGTCCAACTTCCCATCATAGAAGCACTATTTTGATCTCTTGAGTGCTATTTTTATCAACCATGTTGGTGACATCGAATTGCTAACTTACATACCACTTGTGATCTTGTTCGCAGTTAGCACCATCCACCTTATCTCTCTCTACACCAATAGGTCCATAGAAACACCATCATCATCAACAAGAGGAGCATCACAAATTCGAAGGAAAGTTGAACACGTTCGAGGTTTACAAGTAACGGCATAAAATGGGCAGATTTCAGATTTGAGTAAAGCAACAAAACAGGGAGCAGAATTTTTATAAGTTGAAGACTATTATACAAGAGTGAAAATTATAAAGGATGAGAATTCGAGAAGTCTATGATATCAAGACATATAAGTTGTGAAGAATCAAGCGGTAAAGTACTTACACCATGGCATTGTACTTACATTTTTTTTATTTTATTTGTATTTTACTTTCTCTTGTCGCAAAAAAAAAAAAAGAAAAAAAACAAGAGACAAGAGAAAAATGTTTGGGTTTGTTAATAGTTTTTATTTTGTATTTGTTTTATTTCTTATTCAAAAAAAAAAAAAAAATTAATTTGGGTTGTATAGTTTGTTTTTATTTTTGTATTCTTTCAATAAAGCCTATGGAAAGAAGGAATATCTATAATGAAGTTTCAAGCGACAAGGAATTTGAGGGAAAGAATCATATTGTCAAGATTCTACGAAGTTCGAGAGTTATCATCAAGAGTTGAAGACCGAAGACGAAGATGAAGACACCGATAGAAGACCGAAGACGTTTCTATGGATGTTTGAGAGTGGTGCTAGCCGCACGCCGAACGGATACACCTGTAAGTAAGCATATTCCCACCTTCGTTAAATGGTTGATTTCCTTTCGAAGAGATCGTCAGAAAAATGGGTTTTCAAAATATATAAAAGATGTGGGTTTTCAAAACATTCGGAGGGTTAAGCCTTCCTACCATTCAACGTGTCGCAGGATTCTCTCTTCATTCCTACCTGGACACATGTGTGACCCATAAAGAGTCATTTATTATTGAGAGCAATATCATAAAACCCTTTCTTGTGAGGCGAGTCGAGACTTTTGATCACTCCGAACCCGAATTTTAGTCGAGAAGGGATGGTTATTTCTCTCTCAACTTTTAAGAATGAGATTATGTTCATTTATGTGTCTAACTTCTTATGACTAGTGTGCAGAATCTCTATGTCTTCTTAGCGCTTTGGATGCTATCATTACGGAGAACTAGTAAGTTGGAAAAGTAGGTTTTGTGGGTATATCTCTAGTAAACCCTCACGAGACTATAACTCGTCCACTAGGGACACCTAGGGGTTTAAAGGCTTGTTATTTATGCTAAAAGTGACCGTAGCCTCGACGACACGGAGTTGCTGTATTTTATTGTTTTGTTTGATTTGCTCGAGGACTAGCAAAGTCTAAGTGTGGGGGAATCTGATAGGTGTATAATACACCGTATTTACTATCTAGTAGTTACGCTTTCTTTGCTATTTTTCTTGTGAATTATGTACTTTACGTGTGTTTTTGAGTTATTAGGTACTCTGGAGTTGCACGGAGGAAAAGGAGAAGAAATCACCCATTTAAAGTTAAAAAGAGCGAAAAGATCAATTCACAGGCGAGCGAAGCTATTTATGGTTGAGCAAAGAGGTGAATAGGCAGTCGGTTCCGCGAAACCGACAAGCCATGCAAGAACTAGGAGGCCCTTTATCTATTTCTGGGTGCCTAGAGTCACTTCTGGGTGACCCCTTATCTGCAAAGACTGGATGGTCTGTATCATCTCCAGTTCCTACAGAAGACCTAGGTTTCAGAGGAAAATGATCTTTCTCATCATTTATGCCTCTATCTCATTCTTTGCCTGTAAGAATGGCTGCACAGCGGCCATGGATTCAAGTCACAGAGAATAAGGGAGAAGTTTTGGCTGATATGAATCGGGAAGATGAAGTCGATGCGGTGGCTTCATTGATGTTCAGGGAGGAGATTCAATGAATATGGAAGGAAGAGGTTTCAAGGGTTCGAGTTTGTTTAAGAGAGATCGAGAAATTGAGTCAGGTATTGATGGTTCGAGTTAGTGACTGAGATGAAATCGACGATGAAGACGAACGGGGAACACGAGAGACAGAGTCTGTGGATGAATTGGCTGTTGGAGTTGGAAGTGGAGGAGTAACAGTCTAGGGTTCGAATCTGTGGTGATTTTGAAAGAGTTTGAAGTTGATAATTCAGGGAAGAAATAAGGGTTCCTGCTAAAATCTGGTGATCGAAATAAGAAGATTAAAATGGGTTATGGATGAATTGAAGATTGGGCTTCTGAAATTGAAGTTAGGGTTTCAACTGAGAAGAAGATTGAAGGGTTTTTGAGATGAATTGATGGCTGAAATCAATATGGGTTTGCTATAAAAGGCTCGAGAATAGCAAGAATTTGAGAAGTTATAACGAATTGAGCTGGAATTGCAGGTCTGGGTTCTGCTGGTGGTGCTGTGTTGAGATGCAGTGAATATAGCCTTAGTGTTGTGGCTGTTGTTCTAAGCATAAGGTGGTAGTATGGCTAACTAGTGATGTGCAAGCTAGAATTGGTAGTTGTGGATGTGTAAATTGCAGGGAATGGCAGAGGCTCATGGCACTGGGGTTATTGCAAGTTGAGTATGGTGAGCTAAATGGCAATGCAGGTGCAGCTCAAGGTTGTATGATTGCTGCTATGACTGGTGGAATGGATTGAGATATAGTTTGTTGGCCTTTGCAACAGTCTGAGGTTGCAGCTCAGATGAGTTAGTGGTGATGCTGAGCTGAGAAGATGGCTAGGCAACTCTGGTGGGTTATTGGAGGTGAAACGAGCTGCAGCTGTTGCAGGTGAGCAATACTAGCATGAGGAAGAAATGGACCTGGTGGAGGCATTGTTGTTGCTGCTTGTGGAAGGAGGAGGCTAAGATGCTGCTACTGGGATTGCAGGGCAAAGTGCAAAGCAAATGAAGCCTTGAGATGATGATGTTGGGAAGGTGGTCTGGTGCTGTATGAGATTGAGCTGCAGTTCAAGTTGTTGCAGGTACTAGTGATGATAGATGGTGGTGTTAAGGTCAAGAGCTGGAACTGAATGGTTGGTGTTTGCTATGAGTTGGTCTTTATGCAGTGAACAAGGGAAATGCAGTTAAACTTACAAGGTTTGATGGAGCTATGAGATTGCAGTTGGATGGAGTGATTGGTTGTCTTTGTGTTACAATGTTGTTAGCGGTGATGTTGGTCAGTGTTTGAAATGAGAAGTTTGAGCCGAGACGAAAAGCAATGTGAGTTGCGGTGTATGGTTCTCACTGAAAGCTACAGGTTAGCATGAGAAGCAATGGTAGTGGCAGGCTGAACTGAGGATTGAATGGAGCTGAGAATTTGCTGATGGAATTGATGGTTGTGGAATTATAAAGCTACAGAGGAGAGGAGATTGACTAGCCATCATGGTCAAGGTCACCGATGCACCATCTTGGTGCAACACAAGATGGCCTGGCAAGATGGAAATGGCCTGAGCCACTCAGCTCACTCAGCTGATTCAGGTCTGACTCTGACCTGACTTACCCTGACTCGGTCTGACCGAGTTGACCCGCCGAGCTGACTAGTTGACCCGTGCTGACCCGTTGACCGGTGACCGGGCGGACTTTGCCGGTCACCTGAGATGTTTTCCGGCGACCTTTCCGGCCAAGTTCCGGCCACGATACCAGATTTCCGGTGACCACTTTTGGGACATATTTTCTACATGGGTTTCTCCTTCTTATGGGCTTGGTGGATTTTCATCTAATGGACTTTGAAAACTAGACCTAATTTTAGAAGTTGGAGAAAAGCTATAAAGGGAAGGTCTTCTACAGCTTATGATATATCTTATTCTTGGAATTTTGGGAGAGCCGTTTTGTTTACGCTTCTAGGGTTTGCTTTTGTTCTTCTTCTTCATTATTTTATTATTGAATATTGATTATGATGAACTCCATAGCTATGAGTAGCTAAACATCTTATTGGTTATGGGATAAAAGTTGATTTCTCAACATGCTTTTGATTCAATGAATTAGTTTTGTCTCAAAATTTATTGTTTGTGATTCACAATTAATAGTGCTATAAGATTTGAATACTTGTTAGGTTGAGTCCTAATCAATCCGATTTGCGTTCATCTCTAAAGCTATATTAGGGTTTTCAATACGAAAAAGTTGTTTATCCCTGATTCTAAGTAGCATAATTGTGGGTAGTGCTTGTACTGATATATCCTACTAGTCACAAGTGAATCATAACTTTTGTTAAAACGTTTAGTGCTTTTACACATTCGTTTGCATTGATTAGTCTTATTCCATAGAACTTATTGCTTTTAGGGAGTTAAATCTAATTGTGCTTTTACACTTTAGGTTGCTTTCTAGGAAGAATTCACATATGCATCTTTTAATGTGGTTGTGATGAAAACAGGAATTAACGGTTATACTTGCGATCAAGGTATCCTAGGACTTTTTAGCAAATACGAGATTAAAATACCAATTCTAATCATTGATGAAAATACATGTTTGTGAATGACACTATCCCGTGACCAATATCTTCTCCTTATTGATTTCTCAAATTATTTACTTTGCTTTCAACTATTTTTTATTTGCTTAGATACAACAAACATTCCCCGTGGTTACTTAGAAACTGAAATTTTATAACAACGAAAGCCTCTCTGTGGATACGAACTCTTTCTTATCGCATACTATATTTATATCTACTTGATTGAGAAAGTGAAATTATATTTGACGGATTGACAACAGACCAGCGCCCAGGCGCCAAAACAAACCTGTTAATGTAGTTTTCCATTTTTTTTCCTCCACGCCTAGGCGCGCCTAATACAACATAGGTAAGCGGCAGACACTCCAGTATCCTCAGATGTCCTGATTCAAAAGAATCACTAGGAAAGGAGTCCATTGGTGACATCCTTCGAATTCAAAAATAGCATTTCTCAATGGAAACATGTTAAAAAAAATTAAGACTAAAATGAAAAGCGGACTAAATAAAAGAGTATATTATTATATACACATACCCAGATGGATAGGTCTTGTCTATTCGCACTTTCCCATCAACAAGAATGTTACTTTGCATCAAAATAGCGTAACCTCACAAAGATGCAAGGGCCTACTTCAACTGCTTTTCGAAAAAAAATCAAGGGAAGACATTCCCGATATTTGTGATGATCTGATGATGGCTTGGGAGCCTACACAATATAAAATTTTGCATAGAGAGTAAGCATTACATCCTTTCCATCCCTACATAACTTTGCAAAATAAGTCATCAACGTACTTACAAATGCGCCTCCAAAGTTTATCGAGCATCCGATTTGGGGCATTAAGCCTCTTCAAATGCTTCTTCAATCCCCTTGCCTGAGAATTATCAAACAGTTAGGATAGAACAAATTTTTATAATAATTCAAGATTAATGAACCTTGAATCCAACTAAGCCAACAAGTGTAAGGAACCTTTGCAGTTTCAGCTATCCTTAAAATTCACAACATCAACAGAACTACAAAAGAAACTAAATTGAACAATAACAAGGGACAATCTACTGGAATGCATTTCCAAAGTAATAAGTTTCCAAATAGGCTGCTTAATCTATACATTCATCTAACACCCAACTGATTGTTGTCATTTTGGACCTCAGGTTCAAGTTAGCTGTTTTTCTAATTCACAGAGCTATCAGAACCTGTCGAGATTCAAGAGTAACATCCCAAAATTCAGTGGATCGAGCAATGAATTCATCGTCATTTTGCTTAGGGTTTAGAATTTTAGATTGGATCTGGGCAAGTATGAAGTCTCTGATTTAAACTAGGGTCAGAACTCACAGAGATCTCTCTTTAATTTATATTAAAATTCATTCTACTAAGCTTGACACCTATCAATCCAATGACTTCTTTTCCAATAAGATTGATTCCAGAGGAAATGGAAAGGTGAAGAAATAAATTTCAACACAATTCCCTTATATTTATTATATGCCATTGTCTGAACTGAATGTGGTCTCAAATTTCCACATCCAGTTATTCGGAGACAAAGACAACAGATTAACACAAGCAAAAAAATAAATCAGGACATGAAGACTAATGTAACAATATTAAATGTATCAGAGATGATTGAAGAACTAGTAACAATATTAAATGTATCAGTGATTGAAGAACTAGATTGAAAACATTAACTTCTCTATCAAGTCCAAAATCAAAAATCTCTGAAAAAAATCAATTTCTAAGAACTAGAAAAAGATTACATCAATTTATGCCTCATCACTAAACCAATTAGAAGACTGAAAATTGGAACAGATGAAACAAAAATGAATAAACGACAGCAATATAAACAAGAACAGATAAATGAAAGACTACATCATATTCCCTTCTTTAGTTCCCTACAACAACATAAAAAAAAACCCATATTCCCAATGACCTTTGAACAAATTAGAACTGAAAATGTGATAAACAAATGTGTATTTCATTACCGTTAGCTGCTGTCATGTCTTCTATTTGGCAATTGGACTTATATCTGGCAGATAAAAGTGCAAGGGATCTACTCACCCACCAGTTTTTGTGATAATTCACCTCTACTTTTTCACATCGTAAAGACTACAAAAGAAACAAAACATTGAAATTTGCTTCTCAGTTCCCTACAACAATATTCGAAGTCACAAATTCAAATAGATAAAATGAAAACCATGAAATCATTTACAAGTTAAATTCCTTTAACATTAGAATCAACCCCTAGACCCTAACATCAAAACTAGATGAAAAGGAAACCCTGAAATTGAAAAGAGAAAGGGTTACTTTAGAGATCAAATTGAAAAAATCACTAAAATTTAAAATCAAATATACACCCTAAAACTTAAAATCAAATACAGCCTAAATTAACACAAATAAAGAAAAATTCTTATATTTCAATATTTCCTAATCCAATCAAAATACAAAAACCCAGAATCTAAAACGAGAAATTAAGGAAAATAAGTATAAATAAGAACAGATCTGATTAGACAAAAGATATTGAAAGAGAAAGAAAAACACAAACCTGATTATGTTATTAGTGTCATACGGATCCAACTAGGGATGCGTCTGCTTAGTCTCATTTTTTTACCGAGCTTCTTCTGATCATAAATGACACATGGGAAATATAAAAACCAAAATCAAAATCTGAATCACTGAACTAGAACCATAAGGAAGAAATTAAGTGAAAAAAGCAAAAGGGAAAAAAAGAAAAGTGGAAGACTCGTCACACGATTCATTGATTATGGAACACTTCCTACTGAATTATTTAGATATCAAATTGCTACTGAATGATTTCAAGATACAACATCCAGGAAAAAGTTTAGTTTATTCAGGTGTTGTTACTTTCTTTCGTGCTAGATAGTCATCTGAAAAACTAAGAGAGATAGAGAAAGAGAGTAAGTTACCCAAAATCCTTTTTCTTTGGAGGATCTATAAAAAGCATTTTCAATGTTCTCAAGCTAAGAGTACCATCATCATATCTCACACGCTTCACTGTTGCTGCCTTACTGTCATGTTTTCATGTAGAGGTGGCAAGCTGAACCACCGTTCGGGCATGTCTTTGAAAAAACACAATGGGTCTGTTTTGTCTCATCTTTTTAAAGAGCTTCTTCTTGATCATAAATGATTTATGGGAAGGCTGAATAATGTAAAACCAAATTAAAATCCAATTAGTAAGTAACTAAAGCAGAATCACGAGACAAAGATAGATACAGAGATAAGCAAAGGGAAGAGTAAAGATACGGAAGAGTCACCATTATCGCTTATAGTTCAGAAGTCAGAACAAGATATTGCCCTGAGAGAAAGCATTCTGCCATCAATTCAAAACAAAGATTCAGACAATCATATATTTTTCAAATCACATGCAACATAATTTTCATAACTAAGAACTGAATTTAAAGATAATTTACTTGTTGAAGCATTCTTGGCACTTAACATTTGTTCCAAAATACAAGGTCTAATTAGATAATTGACTGAAAAGGATTACCACTGGGGATCTATTCTTTGACTTAATTGAGGTGGAGCAACAGAGGTTGAAGCAGCATATTCATATCCTTCTCTTTATTATTCAGTTATTGGGATTCATATTCTCTCTTCAGTTCCTCAGAGTAATGTTCAACACTGTTATCAAGAAGCTTAAACCAGTCAGATCTAAACCAACAAAAAAACATCAAAAACATACACTATTGAGGACAAATAATGCCTCACAAGAGTCGTCAATACCTAGCGGTTCAGTCTCTTTCTAAAGCTAAAGGTCCAGCAGTACCTAGTGATTCGGTCTTTTGAGAACAAATCTGTAACCCTAAATCCAACAAATGAGTAACCATCTTCAGCAAACAATACCCCATCAGCAACACTGTAATCAAAACACTTCGATCTTTAGTTTTAAAATCGGAAGAGAAAAAATCTATAGAGAGACGGAGATTAGAGAATTTACCTTCTGTTTTTTTTTTTTTGCTCATCTGTGTCATCGTGATTGTAGATTAAGAAAATGATCTAAGATTTTCTTTGTTTTCATCAGTGGCTTCTTGAATCTTATTATTAATCAATCGGAGTGGACAGTGGTGATTCTGTGAATGAAGAAGAAGACTGTAAAAGAAGAGTTCCGCCGCTGAGAGAGGAAAGAGAAAGGAAAGGAAAAGGAAAGGAGGAGGGTGAAATGAAACGAAGTAAAGGATTAGGGTTAGTTTCTAGTGATGCACTTGTGCGATGTACGTGTGCTGAATTTTTGTAGAATTTTGGGATAGATCATCGATCCGTATGACATTTTTAGTTTCTGTTGCGTAACTTGTGTTTATCATCGGATTAATGCGTAATGGATGGCTAGAGATGGATGAGTGGATGGTGAGCGAGAAGGGAATGAAGTATAATTTTTTATCTTATCTAACATTTTGGGATAGTTTTAATTTTACGACAGCTAATGAATTTGATTCGATTTTGGTGAAATCTCGAATCAAACAACTTTAAGTTCTTCCAAAATCGAAAGTATTAAGGTTAATCCCATGAAATGGTTTTGCACATTTTTGATCCATCATGAGGTGACCAAAAGAGAAAATCGAACCGACGGGAAATATTTGAATCTGGGCACACCACTATATATTATAATGAAGCATATGATTATCCATGCCTTAAACAGGTAGCTAATGCATGCTAAGGAGTGACATACTTTCTTGAGGTTTAGTCATCAATATGACGAGTGATTATATCACATCTTTGAGGAATCTACAACTTATTGATTAAAAAAAATAGGTTTATACACCTAGGGATTTATATACAATTATGAGGTGGATTTGAAGTCTTCATTTCTCTGTATAGTCATGCATCTTGGTCATCCGACTACCTATTAGTTCAAAATTATTATTCGTCTGGCATTTTGGATTCGGTCCTAAATAACTCAGTATACATAATTTCATAATAGAATCCACTTTTGTTAATGGAATCATACTCATATTGATGTAATTTTGTTTTTTTTCTTTCAAAAAGTAAGGTGATGCATTTATTTCATCTAGATGCTCTAGCGATAAACTCGCCAAGACAAATTTTGTTTCAAAAGAAGAAACTTTTCAAACGATACGATGCTCTAGCGATAAACTTGCCAAGACAAATTTTGTTTCAAAACATGAAACTTTTTAAATGATACGATGCTCTAGCGATAAACTCGTCAAGACAAATTGTATCATCTTTGCGTACTTAATTAATAAACCATGAAACTTGGTAGTTATCATATCCTGGTGGCTGAAAGCTACTAACCACACCAACAAACTAATGTCTTGGTACAAGTGTCTACCAAAAGATTGAATTGGTGGCTACACATAGTGTCTTGAAGTATTTACCTTCTAGTGTACTTTGTAGTTGTCAAACTCTCGTTGCTGAAAGCTACTAACAACGCCAATAATTTGATGGTTGGTTGAGGTGTCTACCAACAGGTTGTTTCTTGGGTAAGATGAGTAGAAAAATATATTTACCTTTTATGGTACTTTTTGGTTGCCCAAACATGATGGTTGGAGGCGAATAACAACAAATACGATATTTCGGTTGTTGAGTTGTTCATGCTAAAGCCTTCCACCCACTATCGTTGCTGAAAAACTGGTGGTTAGACATTTCCGTCCACCGTAATTGTTTTTAGTTACAAATAATTGTTACTGAAGAATTCCACCAACTGTAGTTGGTAAGAAAATAGTCGCTAAAGCCAAGTTTTCTTGTAGTAATTAATCGTCTCTGACAATGGGAAACAACTACAGGGCAAGAACATCGACTTGCTATTCAACACCTACAATATTCGAAAGAGCAAGTATACACCCCTGTACCCCCAAAGCAATGGACAGGCCAAGATCACAAACAAGAACATCGCCGATAACATGAATAAGAAGCTTGACGGGGAATATGGAGAATGGTGCGAAGAACTTGATAACGTTTTGTGGGCTTACAGGACAACTCGCAGAGAGGAAACCGGATTATCGCCTTTCATGTTAACATACGGGACCGAAGCCATCCTTCCCACAAAATCAATGATACCTATAACAAGAACCGAAGCATGGAGGCGAAACATCTCAGCAGATCTTATCCTGGATAAACTGGACGATCTAGAAGAAACAACTACAAGAAAATTTGGCTTTAGCGACTATTTTCTTACCAACTACAGTAGGTGGAATTCTTCAGCAATAATTATTTGTAACTAAAAATAACTCTGGTGGGAGGAAATGTCTAACCACTAGTTTTCCAGCAACGATAGTGGGTGGAAGGCTATAGCATGAAGAACCTAACAACCGAAATATCGTATTTGTTGTTATTAGCCTCCATCCATCATGTTTGGGCAACCAAAACGTACCCTAAAAGGTACATATCTTTTTCCACTCATCTTACCCGCGAAACAACCTGTTGGTAGACACCTCAACCAACCATCAAATTATTGGCGTTGTTAATAGCTTTCAGCCACGACAGTCTGACAACTACAAAGTACACTAGAAGGTAAATACTTTAAGACACCATGTGTTGCCACCAAGTCAATCTTTTGGTAGACACTTGTACCAAAACATTAGTTTGTTGGTGTGGTTAGTAGCTTTCAGCCACCAGGATATGATAACTACCAAGTTTCATGGTTTATTAATTAAGTACGCAAAGATATTAGAGTTTGAAAAGTTTCTTGTTTTGAAACAATTAAAATTTTTCTTGGAGGGTTTATTGCTAGAGCATCTAGATGATATAAATGCATCACCTGATAAGGTTGATGCATATCTGGTTGATCAAAATGTATACTAAAGATCAATATCTAGAAGTGTAAACCAAAATATGCCTTGTCCTGTCTCCGATTAGTTGAAATATCTACACATAAACTCTAAATATAGGAATAAACCATCAAACCGGTTTTTGTTCTATATCCTATTCGAGCGAATGTATTTGGTGGTTAATATCTACCAGTGTGAACCAAAATATGCCTTGTTCCATCTCTGATTAATCGAAATATCTATAGCAGAACTCCAAAGTATATATGCCTAGTTCCATTATTCATTTTTTAGATTCACTCTCGCTCTTCATATTATGTCTAGTTGAAAATTGATAACGATATTATATCCTTATCGTTTTTTTTTCTTCTAGACTTATGATTAAATTTTGTGTGTCACATGTAAAAATAAATGTCAATCCATAAAAATATTCTTCTCAAATTATAAGCCCTCTATATAGGTAGGGCTTCACAGCAACCGGGCCAGCCGAGAACTGGGCAATTTTGAGCCGAACCGAGACGAAGCGTTCACCCAATGGTCATTGACGACTTATGAAATGAGAACCGGGCTTGGTGCACGGTTTGAGGTTCAAAAGCGGCCAACCCGAACTGATCTAAATCGGCCAAATTATACCCATTGATTTTTAGGTAGTTTAATCTTAACCCTCCATCTGTGTAACCCTAAGTATAAAACATAAACTTCTCCGGCTTTCTTCTTCATTTTTTCGGCCTCTACATCTTCTACTCCTCTAAAGACGTAACCCTAAGTACAACACCACCATTCACCATCGTCTACCCACCGGCCACCATTACCCCCATCACCATTCACAGCAATAACAAAGGTTACAAATCATTATATTTGAAGATTCAATTTTGTTTCATTGAATTTGAAACCATAGATTTCAATTCAATGTTGGTCTGAGGTTGACGATTCAATCTCATCGTCGTGTTTGATATCTCGCTGTTTCGGTATAACGATTTTACTCTCTTTAACTTCTGTTTTAATTTCTTCTTTTCAGGTTTTAAATATGAGTTTACGTTTTGAATGATTTATCACTACAAGAAAAATAGGCATTGACGACGGGTATATCACAATGTTTGCGCCGACGTTGTTGATTAATGGGCTTTCTACAACACTTGATATTCAAAACCATTGTCGAATGGTATGGCCTCCCGACAACAATTATCACATAAAAAGTAGGGATGGCAATTTGCCCCACCCAAACCCATCCCCGTGGGGATCCGCCCCTATGGGTGAGGGTTTTACCCGTATAAACGGGGAACGGGGCGGGGTACGGGGAATCCCCGAAAGTAGTGATGCGGGGAAGGGGTGGGGATGGGATTCAAGGTCCCCACCATAACCTATTATATCTGATCGAGGAACTTTATTGGAAGATAACGAAGAAGATCATGATGAGATGATTAACAAAGAGGAAGATGGTTAATAATGAGGAACTAAGAAGTAAAAGGGATGACCATAGTACTTAATTGTGGATCAATTGTTTCATTTATTTTTCAGTTTTAGTTGGTTATTATGAACTTAAAATTTCAAAATGCACTGCTTAGGTTAGTATCATTGTATGAATTATTATAATTATTTTTAAATTATTATTATTTACAAAATTTTAAATATTTATTGTAATGTTATGGGAACCCATGGGAAACCCATCCCCTACGGGGATTCCCCGTACCCATCCCCGCCCATTTTTATGGGAAACGGGTAGGGGATGGGTTTTGGTTTTTCGAACGGGGTAGGGGATAGGATTCAAGGTCCCCGTCCCATACCCGCCCCATTGCCATCCCTAATAAAAAGACGCACATGCGAGAAACACACGTCTGTCATCGAGGCCCTTGATCTCATTAATAATTACCCCGAGATTAGCAGCGCAACATCCCTTTGAAATAAAACCTAATTGTATCCTGCATTTTCTGCCTCTCTGTGGTCTCTCCACCTCATCCTTAAAAGTGAGCCAATAAAACGCTTACACATAGGGGTGTAAAATTTTGGGGTAAGAAATCCGGGGGATTTCTAGCATTTTCGCACCTCATCCTTTCCTCTTTTCTCCTTCACCATGTCTACTACGCAGATCCACGCAAAATAGATAAGTTCTATCTATTTTCCCATCAAAACTCAGCAAATACGCATCAGAACTTCTTGTAGTAACAATATCTCATGTAGAAGAACAAGAAAAAGGCATGGGAAACTACTAATCTTATCATCAAGTGAATCGAGAGATAGAATTAATGGAGGAAATAAGTACATAACTGGATCCTCTCTGCCTTCATCAAGATCAGCAGGTAAAGTTTGGGTTCTTAAGTTATTTTGTTTCTTGATTTCCTTTTTGATTTCACGGTAGAAATTAATCTCTCTTTATTTGTTTTTTTAATTGTGTTTGTATGATTTTGGGTTTTAATGGCTTACATTAATTTCTGCCGAAATTGGTTTCTAATGATGTACGTATTTAGTTTTTTTAATGGGTTTTCATTGGTCATTTTTATTTCCACCCTTTGAAGTTTAAATGCTATTATCTAGATGAGATGTACTTCTTCATTTCCAGAATCAGATCTCAAGTATTGATTTCCATAGATATAATTTTTTGGTCCAAAATATATTAGATGATGTGTTAATGAAGTGGATCTCTTAATTGTATTGACAATTTTAGCAATTCATGGATATATCTCAGTTAATTTTGATTAGTTAGATTTTTTGCAGCATAGCACTGATTTGGTATGAGATATGAACTTACTGTAATCTTTTATGTGATTCCCCTGTCATCACTGTTTCAATTTCCCATCAACTCAATTGTTCGAGTTTCCTAACTAATTGTAATCTTTTATGAGATAATGAAATATTTAGATGGAAAATGTGTATTGATGCTTGGATGATCTTGTCATTGGTTTCGTCATGTAATTTTAGAAGCAGAAGACAAGTGTATGTGTAAGTACACTTATTTATCTCCATCGCCACGTGTACTAGCAGAACCCACGTGGAGGTCGCGTCATAAAGAGGAATGACACGTAGGGGCATCCATGATATCTAGGCGACGTGCCATCTGTCAAGACCAACGGTCAAAGATGAGGGAGCATCCAAGGTAGGTAATCCCGCGCAACACCAAAGAGTTACTCTACCCCATCACGAGGGAGATGTAATCAACGGCGGGGATAGTCCAACCGACACGAGGCGTGACAAGGGAGGACTGACACCGCCTGGCGCGGACTGGACCGCCCCAACCACTCGCATTTAATGCTGCTCATAGGGCACGTGTCAGACGACCAACAGGAAAACGAGGGTTGGTCAGCGTAATGAACTTGGGTATTGTAGAAGCCGCGGAGTGACAGGGAAGTCCGCGGACCATGCACAGAGCACAAGAAGATAAGATCTCAACAGCTCTTTGTCAGTGGGCCCACTCGATTTGGCTATATATATGTACATCCCTTCCACAGAAAAGGGGGATGGAGAGTAGAACTAAGGAATAGGAGAGAGAATAGTGAGAAGTAAGTATGAGTATCAACCTATGAGGTTGATGAATACCAAAGATCTTGTGATTACTTTTGTAACCGTTTACTTTATAGTGTATATCCCCGGATCCGTGGACGTAGGCCTTAGTGCTGAACCACGAAAACCATCGTCTCCTTTACATTTAGCATTCATATAGCTTTATTTAGGTGTTTACATCTTAGATCTATGATTTTGGATGTTGAGGAGATCATGACAAACCCGCGGGGTTTGGAATCAGTGAATCATCATCTACCTAGGCATATTATACTTATTCACACTTTAATGCGTGTATTCAATTCATCTTTGAGATTGTTTGTGAACACGTGGATGCTCACCTGATTTCCGTGTTCACAATATGGCGCTAGAAACAGGGACCTTGTCCCGGTAAAACGATTTATCTTTCCCTGTGACTTTATAGCCTCTACCTCAAAAGTTTTACTTAGAACGTAGACAGATCTCTGTTTAAACTTATTTTTCGCATGTATCTGTATTCTTTGTGTTTGTCTAACACAGATCTGGGTCTTTACGATTTTTAACTAGCGGATCCGAGTTTGGGGGCTATTTTTTTTACATATTTATGTCTATTGTATTTTCTACCAACGGATCCTCTGGGCATTGTGTAACCTTTAAACCAACGGATCTGTGTTTTAACCGATATTTCAAACATAATTTCCACCAATAGATTTGGACTTTTGCAAACAACAACCCATGGACCTTATCCCGGTTAAATCCGCATCCGTCATGTTTTTCGTATTGTTCGCCAAACTAACAGACTGAGTACACTCATTGCCACTAGAAATCGAGCTTATGAAATCAAGTTTGAACTAACAAATAACCCGTGGACTTTTTGTCTCGGTTTACCTCCATGCTCTCATGCGAATATTACAATGGAAAGGAACAAAGATGCGGGAAGACAAAGGTACCTTCAAAAGAGGCACCTAGGACTACGCCGGTAGTAACAAGGAGCAAACAAAAGGGCGAGGACTCACAAAATGGGACAAGACGCGAGAATGGAGCGGAAAGCACATTCCTTTCGGATGCGAGGCATCATTGCAATGGAAGCAAAGAAGGCCGCGGCGGCAAAGTCTACACCTCACCGAAGGAACTTCTCAAGTGGTCGCCTCCAAAGTGACAAACTACAACCAGGCCTATGGAACCTCGAGAAGCGTGCGAGAATCGGTAATCCGAGAACCCTCCTTACGGGATACCGCGGACTAATGAACAAAACGAACAATCGCACGCGAGATCCTACGAAATGATCGGCCGGATAGACAGTGGCGAGAGGAAATCAACACCGCGGCCCCAGGGACAAGCTCAGTACGAGATAGGAACAAATCGGGCATCAAACCGATCTGCCAGATTTTGGCGCAATTACAAGAACTAAAACGGAATCGCGGACATACGCGGACGCGGTGTGGCCTTACTAGCCCAAGAGAACCAGCAATTAAGAGAGAAGATCCTCCAAAGCGCGGAGCTAGAGAATCAAAGCGGGGACGAGGCTAACTCGGCGGCAGAATAGAGACCGTAGGATGATCCTCGAAAACACACCTGCGGTAGTCAACCAAAGAGGAATACCCCAAAGAGGTGCGCGGAATAATAGAAGATCCGACCCAGACTACCACCCGGACACTTCAGACTACTATGATGAGGAGGAGGCCACGACGTCACAACCTACAAGGAAGACACGGCCTTCCATTAAAGAAGAACACTGTTTGGCAATGGAGAGTCTCCGCGCAGAGATGTTAGCAGAGATCAATCAAATTAAAACCAGGCAAGGAGGCGGAAGACTAGAACAAGTTATGAAGGAGGCCAACACCACCCCACTCGCACAGCAGCTGTCCACGGCTACCATACCGCAGAAGTGTCCGGTCCCATCCTTTGAGTGTTACGACGGATCCACCGATCCCGCTGCCTACCTACGATATTACAACAGGGTAATGGCCAGATGGGACCACGACGAAGCTATACTTTGCAGATACTTTCCTTCAAGCACGAAAGGATCCGCGCTATCTTGGTTTGATAACCTCCAAGCCAGGATGCATCAATTCGTATGATCAACTCACGAGAAAAATTCTTGGCCACCTACATGTATAACAAGGTTGTGAACACAGGGATGGACAAGCTCTTCTCGCTTGCAATCAAATATAAGGAATCCATTCGAGAATACACGGATAGATGGCACAAGATATGTCAAGCCATAGGACATGTGGACCCCGTGGTGAGTATTAACTGTTACAAATGGGGACTTGACAGGATGAGCCCGTTGTTTGTCGAAATCACGGCACCACCCCAACCACGAGAGGGAGATTTGAGGATAATCATCGAAAAACACGCGAGGTTGGAAGAAATTCAAAGAGAGAACCCAAGAGCACAGGCTCAACGGCCTCCACGGACAAACTCCGCGGAACAAGTAAAGCAGACCCAGCAGTCTGAAAAGGATCGGAAAGATGACCACAAAAGGAGTGGTAGAAAATTCGAAGACCGAGTCTACACGAAACTCAACACCAGCCTACGCACGCATCTTAAAGGAAATCAAGAACCGCGAGAACTTAGACGGCCCCAGTCTAGGGGAAGCAACCTCCGACCTCAGCGGAGTCCAAAGATCTTGTGATTTCCACTTTCTACGGGCATCCAACGAGAGAAGTGCAAAAATCTCAAAATAATGATCCAAAAGCTGGTAGACGCGGGGGATCTCAAAAATTACGTAGAGAAGGCTGGAACGGAGGACAAAACCAAATGCAGCAAACAGGTCCAATTGCCAGAGGGTAACCGCACACTAAATACTATATCCTGCTCGGAAAACAAAGAACCAACCCTAACCGCACAAATAGGGAAAAGATTGAGGAAACAATTTGAAGACTATTGTGAGCTCTACAACAGACGGAAAAGAAGTGGAAGAACACGAAGAATGGATGAACGCACCTCCCAACCTTCGAGGCCGAGGACATTGAGGATGACATGGAAGATCACAATGATCCTTTGATCCTCACTTTGCCAATCGCAGGGATGCAATATAAAGAAAATACTCATTGATGGAGGGAGCTCCGTAAATGTTACATTTTACGATACCTTCAAACGCATGGAGTTTAATGACGAGCAACTCCCCCGACCTCGCACTATACCATCTATGGGTTCAATGGCACGGCTACGAAGCCTCTCGGGGATATTATTTTGCAGGTAGACGCATGTCCCATGAAAGTTGACGCCTTTTTTCAGTGTGGTGAACACGCCTTCACCCTACAATGCCATTATTGGACGAAAATGGGTCCACAAACTTAAGGGAGTCGCATCCACCTACCATCAATACCTTAGGTTTCCTACTCCCTTAGGGGTAATGGAGATCAAGGGTGATCAAGTTTCCGTAAAGGAATGCCAGGCAATGCAAATACAGCTCAACAATGAAGAAGATGAGAAAAGAAGAACCCGCAGGGGCCTAACAAGGCAACATCCAAAGACAAAGCCATCAATGAATACTTGGACGGAACCTCGGGGAAGAGCTTGTCCAAGGGAACTCCATCGGAAACACCGAAGCATCAACGTCAATCTAGCTAACCCAGGATGCTCTAGCAAACAAAGAAGGCGAGCCTACCAAATAGCAATTAAAGAAAGTTCCTCACCTTGGGAACCAAAACCCATATTCACATCCTTGGAGGCGGTGAAGGAAGTTAACATAGGAACGGAGGAGAATCCAAAGAAGATCAAGATAGGAACTCTAATGGACGAAGAGCGCGGAGCCTCGCTGGTGAAACTACTAAAAGAATACGCGGATATCTTCGCGTGGAAGCTATCCGACATGCCTGGAATAGACCCGAAAACTATACAACATGAGCTGCGCATTAAACCTGTCACACCCCCGGTAAGACAAAAGATACGAAAGGTGGCTACGGAATATCACAAAGCCGTAGAAACGGAGTCACAAAGTCTGTTGGAGGCTGGTTTCATAAAAGAAGTCAAATATCCTACTTGGATCTCTAACATGGTAATAGTACCAAAGAAGAATGGTGGGGTCGAGAATGCATCGACTTCACCAACTTGAACAAAGCGTGCCCCAAGGACAAGCTTATCCACTACCCGGCATTGATCAACTAGTCGACGCAAAGTAGAAGGATACGAAGAGCTATCATTCATGGATGGATATTCAGGTACAATCAACTATTTTTAGAAGAAGATCAACAACATACGGCATTCTACACGCCCCACGACTTATATTGCTATGTGAGGATGCCTTTCGGACTCCGGAACGCTGGAGCAACATACCAAAGGATGGTCGATGCTATTTTTAAGCCATGGATTGGCAGGACCTTGGAGGTCTACGTTGATGATATGCTCATAAAAATCAGATTGAAGAAGAACCATCACCAAGACCTGAGGGATATCTTCGAAGCCATGAGAGAACACAATATGAAGGTAAATCCGGAAAAGTGCACCTTCGAAGTAACATCCGGAAAATTCCTTGGGTATCCGAGTGACAAAAAGAGGCATTGAAGTAGATCCCAAAAATCCGAGCCATAGTAGACATGCCATCTCCAAAGAACCTAAAAGAAGTACAAAAGCTCAATGGATCCCTAGCAGCCACAGGGAAGGTTCATCTCAAGATCCTCGGATAGGTGCAAACTCTTTTTCAACATACTAAAAAGGGACGAAATTTGAGTGGACGGCGGAATGCGAAGAAGCTTTCCTAGGCGTCAAACAAGACTACCTAGCAGAGATCCCTATCCTTCGAAAACCCGCACCACGACGAAGTCTTGGCACTATACATTGCAGCAACAGACGATGCAGTAAGCGCAGTACTTGTCAGGACCCACACAAAGGAGGAGCAACCGATCTATTATGTCAGCAAGACTATGAATTCCGCAGAAAGAAACTACACAAGAATCGAACAACTCATCTTAGCCACCGTATGGTCTACATTAAAGCTGAGGACGTACTTCTTAACGCATGACATACGTATCCCATGCCGAGCACCCTTAGAAGCCATCCTCAAAGGGGAAGGAAAGGTAGGACGCATAGCGAAATGGAGCACATACCTCGACCAATTCAATATCCACTATGAGCTTCAACACTCTCAGAAATCGCAAGTGTTAGCGGACTTTCTAGCAGACCTACCTTTGGACAACGAAGAAGAGGTGCGCATACAAGGATGGAAGGCCGCGGGTTCCCCTGAAATAGAAAAACAAAAGGAGCCAAATAACATTCTTGAACCAATGAACCCACGACAATGGGAGGTCTTTGTCGACGGCTCCAAAAATAGAGAAGGCGCGGGGATAGGCATCGTCATCACCACACCCACGGGGGATAGGATCGTGCACGCATTCAGATTGGAATTTGAAGGCCATACAAATAACATCGTAGAGTACGAAGGAGTGGTCCATGCCCTCCGCTTGATAATTGAATTAGGGATACAAGAAGTACGGTTGACAAGTGACTCACAACTAATCATACGGCAGATAGGCTACGAATACAATGTGTATGACGAGACACTGATGGCATACATGGCTCTGGTGCAAACGTTGGTTTCCCAAATACCAAAAATCAAATTCCGACATCTGCGTAGGAAGGAGCTCAGACACGCGGATGCCCTGCATATATATCGACCATGCTTAAAAATGAGGATGTCAAAGCAATCAAGATAACAAGAGTGTACGAACCATCCATCAAGCCCCAAGAAACATGCGCGGCTAACCAACGCAAGTCTAAGGAGGAAGATATCTCGATGATGATGTCGGAGAGCACATATTCGACGACTTCGGAACGATGACATCACGCGACAAGGCGATGAGGACGACGATTACTGATCGGAAGCAGATTGGAGAATCGAAATCCACTCTTTCCTAAAAGAGGAAACTCCCCAGGATACCAAACAGCTAGGAAAGTACAATCCGGAGAGCGGAGGATGTACGAGCTAAGAGACGAAACCTTATACATAAAATCATTCCTCGGGCCACTTCGTATTTGCTGTCCCGATCGAGGGACATATCATCTTGAAAGACATCCATAGAGGACACGCTGGGAATCACAAGGAATGAGGTCCCTTGCAGATAAGGCGAAGACGCGGGGCTACTCATCGGGCAACCATGATCCGAGACGCGGCTAGAATGGCGCAAAGATGCGAATAATGTCAAAGATTTGGCAAACGAATCCACGCCCCAGCCACAAAGTTAAACTCCGTGGACAGTCCGTGGCCCTTTGGGAAATGGGGTATCGACATAGTAGGCCCACTCATATCAGGGACAGGGAAAAGAAGATTCCTAATAGTGGCAAACAGTTACTTGACAAGTGGGTAGAAGCAAAGGCACCGGCAAGAATTCGGGATTCGGACGTCTTTACTTTTATTTTTCAAAATATCATCTCGCAGGTTTGGCATCCCCGCAGAGATAGTTTCCGACAACGATAAATGCAAACTACAAGGAAAGAATATTGACTTGTCATTCGACACCCTCAAAATTCGAAAAAACAAATCCACCCCCATATACCCACAAAGCAATGGACAAGCAGAAGCCACAAACAAAACTTTGGCACTTATCCTTAAAAAACAACTAGACGAGTACAAGCGGCGGTGGTGTGAACTGATAGGTGTAGAATACACCTAATTTACTATCTAGTAGTTTATGCTTTCTTTGCTATTTTTTTCTTGTAAATTATGTATTTTACACTTGTTTTGAGTTTTGTAGCTACTCCGGAGTCGCACGGAGGAAAAGAAGAAGAAATCACTCAATTTGAGCAAAAAGGGTAAAATTGTCATTTCACCAAGGAGGGAATACTATATGGAGCCCAGCCAAGGTTAAGGGGAGGTCAAAGAGGTGTCCCTTATCCAAAAGAAGGGAGTGAGAATAGCACATTTTGGGTGTACTTGTGGTGGGTGTCTGAATCTACCCACACCCTAAACCCATAGACCCACACCCACACCCGTACCCGAATCCGCCCCATTTAACCTTCACCCTAAATCGAGAGTTATCTTTACTCTCAATCATTCTACACCTGAAATTGAGACCCTGATGCTTGAGAAACACAGCCATGGATCTTTGTTAAAATCAAGAGGAAGAAACGATAGCGAGATTGGAGATGGGTTGAGCTTGAAATTGTTGTTAAGGGCTCGACTTGTTCATGGGATTTGAAGAGAAGAATTCAGGGAGTGAAGAAGAGATGAGCCAGATCGAGACTAACACAGAAATGGGTTCTGATGGTGATTCGATATCTGCAAATTGGGCTCGATCTGTGGAAGATGCAGATGGTGGTATCTGAGATGGGTTTCGCCTGGAAATGTTCATGGGTACTGCTTTATCAATTATGAGGAGTACTGTGAGTATAAGAGAAATGGGTTTTGCTTCAAGAACTGAGTTCTCTGAGTTTCCATTGAAGATGTAGATCGAGAGTGGATGATGTGAATCAAAGAGCTAAAATTAATTTAAGGGTTTGAAGACCCTGATGCTATTGATTTGGAGATGGTAAGGATTCAGGGAGATGGGTTTGTGGTGGATTGATAGAAAGGTGGAGATTGAGTTTGAATGGAGAAATAAAAGATGGGTTTTGGTGCTGTTGGTGTTATGAAGACTCAGGGTTTTGTTGATTGCTCAATAATGAGGATGTCAGAGGTTACTGGCAGATCAGATAAGCAGATGGAGGTGGTATGCAGCTGTGGAATGGAAGAATGGGGTTTGTGGATCGATTTGATAAAGGTTTGAGATGATATTACATATGGGTTGATGATTGAAGCTGCAGTATGTGGGGATAGTGAAATTGCAAAGAAAGAGTTGGTATTGCTGTTGAATGCTGATGAGTGAAGTTGTTGTGCTGATAAATTGCTTAGTTGAATGTTAGGATTGTCTAGCAGGGAATGGATGAAATGGGTGTTGCTGGAATCTGTGGTGGTGGCTACTGGAAGTTGTATTTCTGGTGGAATTATAGGAGAGTGAGTTGGTTTGAACTCAGGTGATGGCATTACGAGGAACGGTGCTTGAAGCAGTGAGATTGGTGTCAAGTGTTGCGGGCGAGAGATGAGAATGGTATGTGCTTGAAATGAGGGTCATCGAGAGGAATATGTGTTGGCAGGTCAGGGTGCATTGTGGCGAGGAGAAGTAACTCGAGTACAGGGAATGATGGAATTGTGCAAATAGATGTATGCTAGGATTTGAACAGAGAGGAGCTGGCAATGGCTTGGTAAGCTGGCAAAATGGAATGAGCAGGCTGGTGGTATTGGTTGGAGCTGCTGTGGCCTGTAATGGTGAAGACCCAGGTTTAGGTGCAGGCAGAGATGGAGCTAACCTGAGATGGTGGAATAGCCCTCATGGCTGTGAAGAAGTGTTGCAGGGGAGCTGAAATGGTGTTGGAAGAGATTGATGGCTGCAAGATACTCAGCCAAGATGGCTGGAAGCACTATCCTGGTGCAACACGCAGCTCTGGCCAGAGCAAAGGCTTATGCCATGGCAACTTAGCCGAGTCAGCCATTCAATGGGACTCGAATGCTTGACTCGGTTATGACTCATGATCTAGACATTGACCCGCTGACTAACAGTTGACTGACGGGTTGACTAGTTTGACCGTTAGTCCTAACGGAGGACTGACGGAATATTCCGTCGAATATTCTCTTGACGGAGAAATTTCCAGGCGGCCGGCGATGACGTTTTCCGGCCAAATTCCGGCCACAATCCCAGTTTTCCGGCGAGCCAAAAATTCCAGAATTTTCTATGGACTTCTCTCATGGGTGTGAAGACTTGGGCTAGGAATTGGATGGAGAATTGGACTCAAATTTGGAAAGAAAAGGTGGAAGAGTTGAGAAAAGCTTGGAATTGGAAATTGAATTGCAAAAGGAAAAGGATTCTACTCCTTAAAAGATTTGGAGAATATTGAAGCCTATAAATAGAGAAGTTTTCTACAACTTCTACACACCTCTCTACACACACATCACTTGTGTTTTTGCTTGCTTTTCTAAGATTTTTCTTTTATTTGTGTGAATTTGAAAATTCTTCTTTAATAATTATTATTTGTGTGAATTTCAAAAACATGAGTAGCTAATTTTCCTATTGATTGAGGATGAATTCCTAGTTCTTAACATGATTTGAGTTTTTGTTTTCAATTCTATCTTGAGATTTTTCACATGATTATCGATTGTTTTTACTAATAGGAGTGATCTTAAAGACATTCATGATTGATTGATAGATTGTTTGGAGTGCACGCTAAATTAATTTGTTAATTGATCTATATCTAGTATAAGTTAGGGAATACGTAATCGTTCTCGACACTTTACACAAGTAGAAAACACGAGACCTTGCGGAGGGATTCCGTGGAGCAATTGTGTGTAGAAACAACGCTAGAAAGTGAACCAAGCGAACCGAGTTTAACTACTAGTACTAAACCTAAATTCATAAATCTTAATGCATTCTGGAATTACATCTTGTAAAGCGGACCTCAAGGTGGTTCTTTTGAATAGAATCGATAACTAAGCGGACTGTTACTCGGTGAAATTAGGGATTTTGGGGCTAGCTAAGCGGACTCTCTCCTACGGTTGGTGATAATCTGTGACTAATAACAAGTAGAAAAGAACATAACTTTAATCATTGTTTCATAACGAAGAAGGATTCCTTGATCTTGTCTCTCATATTGCTTTCATCTTTCAACTTTCGATTTCAATTGCTTTGTTTATTTTTATTTTGCTTTTTACACCCCCCCTTTCGTGACAACTTTTACAACTAAGATCTCTTGCTCCTCGTGGGAACGAACTTGACTTCCATTATATTATTTTTAATTGAGTGGAAATATTGAATTAATTTGATTGCACCTACGACACGCATCAAATTTTGGCGCCGCTGCCGGGGAGCAACGGGCGATTTTTAGTTGTTTTTATTTTTCTTTTTGCTTTATTCTTGCTTTATTAGATTCTTTACCGTATCTAACTTAGTTTTTGAGAATCTTGTTTCAGGTGTTATACCTTTGGTGAATGCTTAAAGGGGGTAGACCGAGTCCAATACGTCTTCGATCCGGCACTCAACTAAAGGATTTCATTCGTGCGATTAACACTCCACTTTCTCCTTCTTCATCAAGTGATTCGGACAAAGAGGAAGACACAATGGCTGATCGTACACTAAAGGACCTAGCTTCTCACAAGCTTGATACACAACAATGGTGTATCCAAACTAACTCAACCTTCGAAATCAAGCCGGGGTTGATTAGAGAGTTACCAAAGTTCCATGGCATGGTGAATGAGGACCCAAATAAACATCTTATGGACTTCTATGCCATAGTTATGGCTATGCTTCCACCGGAGACTAATGCGGATGGAGCATTGTTGAAAGCTTTCCCGTTTTCTTTGGCGGGCAATGCTAAGGAATGGTTATATTATTTGCCTTCCGGAAGTATCACAACATGGAATGGGATGAAGAAACTTTTCCTCGAGAGATATTTTCCCGCATCTAAAGCTACTCAAATTCGCAAGGAGATTTGTGGATTGAAACAACAAGTGGGAGAATCATTGTATGAATGTTGGGAGCGATACAAGAGGTTGGTGGCAAGCTGTCCACACCATCAATTTAGTGACGTTATGATACTCCAATACTTCTATGAAGCTCTCCACTCAAGTGATAGGTCTCTTCTTGACGCCGCGGGTGGTGGTGCACTAATGAACAAGACTTTGACCGAAGCTAGAGAGTTGATTGAAAGTATGGCGGCAAACTCGCAACAATTCTACACAAGGGATGAACCAATGGTTAGGCGAGTGCATGAAGTTAGTGATTCTTCATCACATCTTGATCAAAGGATGAGTAACATGGAGACAATGATTCAAAGGATGGCCGCGGTAATTATTCCGGATGGTGAGACCGAACAAGTGAATGCTTTATATCCAAATCAAAGGCCAAGGTACGATCCATACTCCAATACCTATAATCCCGGGTGGAGGGATCATCCTAATTTTAGTTATGCAAACAAGCAAGCGGCGGTTTCTAATCCATATGAGCAACAAGGTGGTTTTCAACAATCACGTTTCCAACGTCAACAACAATTTCAACCACAACAAGTCAAGGAGCGTGATTCTTTGAATGATGACAAGCTCAATGCGTTAATGCAAGGTTTGCAAGGTCTTACTTCTATGTTCCAACAAAGCCAACAAAGCCAACAAAAGACCGATTCGGCCATCAAGGACTTACAAACTCAAATGGGACAATTGGCGACCGATGTGAATTTATTGAAATCTCAAGCATCCACAAAACTTCCTTCACAACCATTTGTGAATCCAAGAGAGAATGTTAATGCGGTTACTTTAAGAAGTGGAAGACAAGTGGAGGGTCAAAGTCATCATGAGGAAGTTAGTGAAGAGGTAGTCAATAACAAGGAGGAAACCGCACCAAAGGAGAATTCAACACCAACCGATCAATCCAAGTAACCGGTTTCTACTTTCACTACTCCACCTCCTTTTCCTAGTCGTTTCGCTAAATCCAAGAAAGAAGCTCAAGACAAGGCACTTATGGATATCTTCAAGAAGATTGAAATCAACATCCCATTCATTGAGGCCATTAAGACAATTCCAAGGTATGCCAAGTTCATGAAGGAATTATGCATCAAGAAGGATAGGTTGCTTGATAATGAAATTACTAAAGTTGGCGAGAGTGCGTCGGCTATGCTATTGAAGAAGATGCCTACAAAGTGCACGGATCCCGGTGGTTTCACGGTGCCAATTACTATTGGTAAACAAAGGTTTGAACATGCTTTACTTGATTTGGGAGCTTCCATTAGTGTGATGTCGGCCGACATATATGACTCCTTGAATCTTGGACCTTTGAAAGAGACGAGAGTTATTATCCAATTGGCAAACAAGTCGAACATATATCCAAAGAGACTTATAGAAGACGTGCTAGTGCAAGTAAATGAGCTTATTTTTCCGGTGGATTTCTTTGTGGTGGATATGGACAACAATGAGAACCGATCATCTACTTCTTTACTTCTTGGGAGGCCATTCATGAAGACCGCAAAGACGAAGATTGATGTTGATAAGGGTACACTCACTATGGAATTCGACAAGGAGATAATACACTTTAACATATTTGAAGCCATGCGCTACCCAAGTGATGTGCATTCCGTTTACTCCATTGATGTGGTTGATTCATTAGCGCAACAAATGGTGGAATTGAACCAAGAAGATGAACTTGATGTGGTGTTGCAAAAGAGCATTGAATTGGACGTCCATGGCTTGTCTAACTTAGATGTTGAAATCTCCAAGGAATTGGTGGAGATATGTGGAGCTTTGGCGACATTGCAAGAAGCTAAAAAGGGTGATGTTTCATATATTTCTTTACCCGTGAATGATGAAATACTTGTACCATCTATTATGAAGGCGCCCAAACTAGAATTGAAGCCACTTCGGACCATTTGAAGTATGCTTTCTTGGGGATGGAGATGAGCTTCCAGGTGATTATTTCTAAAAACCTCACACCGGTACAAGAAGACCGTTTGCTTAGAGTCTTGAAAGAGCACAAAACGGCTATTGGGTGGACAATTGCGGACATCAAAGGCATTAGTCCATCCATGTGCATGCATAGGATTCTAATGGAAGAGAACGTGAAGCCGTGCGTGATGCTCAACGTCACTAAATCCTCCCATGATGGAGGTTGTGAAAAAGAGATACTCAAATTGCTAAGTGTGGGGGTAATCTACCCAATTTCCGATAGCAAGTGGGTAAGTCCGGTACAAGTGGTGCCAAAGAAATCCGGAGTCACGGTTGTTCGAAATCAAGACGATGAACTTGTTCCTACAAGAGTTCAAACCGGTTGGAGAGTGTGCATTGACTATAGAAATCTTAATTCCGCAACCCGAAAGGATCACTTTCCTTTACCTTTCATTGATCAAATGTTGGAGCGGTTAGCGGGGCATTCTTATTATTGCTTTTTGGATGGTTATTCGGGATACAATAAAATTGTTATTGCACCGGAGGACCAAGAGAAGACCACTTTCACTTGTCCGTTTGGAACGTTTGCATATAGACGGATGCCGTTCGGCCTTTGCAATGCGCCGGCTACTTTTCAAAGATGCATGGTGAGTATATTCTCGGATTATGTGGAGCGCATCATCGAGGTATTTATGGATGACTTTAGTGTTTATGGCAATTCTTTTGATGGTTGTTTAAATAACCTTGAACTAATTCTTAAACGATGCATAGACACAAACCTTGTCCTTAATTGGGAGAAATGTCACTTTATGGTAAACCACGGCATAGTACTTGGTCACATTGTGTCCTCTCGAGGGCTCGAAGTGGACAAGTCAAAGATAGATTTAATAAGAAACTTACAATATCCCACTTCGGTGAGGGAAATCCGTTCTTTTCTTGGTCATGCGGTTTCTATAGGCGGTTTATCAAGGATTTCTCCAAAATCTCCATGCCGATGTGCAAGTTATTACAAAAGGAGGTACCTTTCGACTTCAACAAGGAATGCGAGGATGCTTTTGATAAATTAAAGGATATGTTGACAAGTGCGCCGATTATCAAATCACCGGATTGGAATCTTCCATTTGAATTAATGTGTGATGCTAGTGATTATGCGGTTGGAGCCGTTTTGGGTCAAAGGGTGGACAAGTTGTCCCATGTTATCTATTATGCATCTAGGACCCTTAATGATGCACAAATCAATTATTCTACCACGGAAAAGGAGTTATTGGCTATAGTTTTTGCTTTGGAAAAATTTCGATCATACTTGGTGGGTACAAAGGTTATTGTGTATTCCGATCATGCCGCACTAAGACACTTGATAAAGAAGAAAGAAGCTAAGCCAAGATTAATCCGGTGGATCCTATTGTTACAAGAATTCGACATAGAAATTCGTGATAAAAGGGGTGTGGAGAATACCGTTGCGGATCATCTTAGTAGACTTGTTATGTCTCAAGAAGAACTTCCATTACATGACCGCTTTCCGGATGAACAACTTTTCTCCATGGAAGAATCAACACCTTGGTATGCGGATATAGTGAATTACTTGGTGACGAGGAAAGTACCTAGTACAATGTCCAACTTCCAAAAGATAAAACTTAAGAAGGTAGCTAAGCAATATGTGTGGCATGAACCATACTTATGGAAATATGGCGTTGATCAAATAATGCGAAGGTGCGTGCCTAATTCCGAATTTCAATCCATTCTCTCCTTTTGCCACACTTTTGCATGTGGTGGCCACTTTGGTTCGAAACGTACCGCTCTCAAAGTTCTCGAGAGTGGATTTTATTGGCCCACCTTGTTTGAAGATTCATATGTTTTTTGTAAGTCGTGTGATAGATGTCAACGAACGGGCAATCTAGGTGCTCGAAATCAAATGCCACTCACACCAATTCTCGCCGTTGAGATTTTTGATGTGTGGGGTATTGATTTTATGGGCCCTTTTGTCAATTCAAATGGGAATTTTTATATACTTCTTGCCGTTGATTATGTTTCGAAATGGGTGGAAGCTAGAGCCACCAAAACTAATGACTCTCAAGTTGTTTGTGATTTTGTAAGGGAAAACATTTTCAATAGGCATGGAACACCAAGAGTGGTGATAAGTGATGGAGGCTCACATTTCAAGAATGCTTTCCACGCTCTCCTCAAGAAGTACAACATAACACACAAAATTGGTACGCCTTATCATCCACAAACTAGTGGACAAGCGGAAATTTCGAATCGTGAGATCAAGTCCATTCTTGAGAAAACGGTGAATACCACAAGGAAAGATTGGAGCTTTAAGCTCAACGATGCACTTTGGGCGTATAGAACGGCGTATAAGACACCAATTGGTATGTCTCCATATAGGTTGGTTTATGGCAAGGCTTGTCATCTTCCGGTTGAACTTGAACATAAGGCTTATTGGGCGATAAAGAAATTCAACATGGAGTATGATGAAGCGGGGAAACAAAGGAAGTTACAACTACATGAGCTAGAGGAGATACGTAATGATGCTTACGAGAGTGCCCGGATTTACAAGGAAAAGACTAAGCTTTTTCATGACAAGATGATTTCGCGGAAAAGTTTTGTTGTGGGGCAAAAAGTTCTTTTATTTAATACTCGTTTACGTTTATTTCCGGGAAAGCTTAAGTCCCGTTGGGTGGGACCATTTGTTGTTACTAATGTTTATGCTCATGGTGCAGTTGATATTGTTAGCGAAAGAACAGGACAACAATTGAAAGTCAACGGCCATAGGTTAAAGCCATATTATGAAAACTTTCCAACGGAGCATGTGGACGTAATTGGACTTCAAGATGCACTCCTTCTGGAGGAGTAATGTGCCGCGAGAGCTAAGTCGGGCCGTCGACTTTAAAACAAGCGCTTAATGGGAGGCAACCCATCGGTTTTGTATTTCTTATCCTTTTGCTTTTTGTTTTTTCTTTTTCTTGTTTCTTATCATGTTAAAATTTCCCACCTTGAATTTACTAGGAGGATTCAATTACATTGAGGACAATGTAAGGTTTAAGTGTGGGGGAGTGGTTAAGCATGTTTTTAAAACAAAAATTACAAAAAAAATGAAAAAATTTGAAAGAAAAGAAAAAAAAAAAGGTTTTACATAAAAATTCCAACTTTTAAAGATTTTAGAGTCCCTAGCATATTTCTAGGTATGTTTACATAGAGATTTTGACCGACATAATTGAACTTGGAAATGTTAGAGAACTACATTCGGATTTCTTGTTTGTTTGAGTGTTAAATAATGGATTTAATCATGCCGGTGATGCGAATTTGGTGCGAGGAGAAATGCATTATTAGAGTTGCTTTGATCAATCATTAGTGGAGACTACCCGTATTCATATCATGTGAGGCACCGACCAGAAATCTTCCATCTACTAAAGAGCTTCTTTTGAGTGTGTGTCACCGTAAGTTAATTAGGGTAGAATGGTGAGCTACCCAACCTCCCACCAATAGAAGCACTACTCTTTGATCTCTTGAGTGCTAATTTTGTCAATCATGAGGGTGACGTCCATGGATGAAAGCTTCCTTCTTGTAGTTCGATTTGCAGTTAGCACCATTCTCTCTCGACAACAACGGATCCATAGAAACACATCATCATCAACAAGGAGCGACATCAAAATCTACAAGGAAAGTTGGAAAAGTTTAAGGTTTACAAGCAACGGAATGAGAAAAAGAGCAAATTTCAAACTCAAATAAAGCAACATACAAATGAGCGGATTTTACATATATGTTGAAGACTTACAATACAATGAGGTAATTTTATATTCAAGTATGAAGATTTATTCATGAAAGCAAAGAAAAATAAAAGGTGAGAATTTTTTGAAGTTTATGATTTCAAGACGATACAAGTTGTGAAGAATCAAGCGGTAAAATACTTCTCCCACGGCCATGGTTTATTTGTTTTAATTTCAAAAAAAAAAAAAAAAAAAAAAAAAAAAAAAAAAAAAAAAAAAAAAAAAAACAAGAGAAATATTTGTTTTGTTAATAAGCCGTGGGGAAGGAAAATATATAAGGAAGTTTCAAGCGACAAGGATTTCTAAGGTAAAGAGTTATAAATTGTCAAGGATTTATGAAATTCGAGGGTTTATCATCAATAGTTGAAACCGAAGACGAAGACTAAGAAGTTGAAGACGAGGAGCGGAAGACGTTTCTATTGGATGCCGTGAGAGTGGTGTTATCATAATTGGCGATCGGATGTGAAGGTAGGTAAGTAATCTCATCCTCGATAATAATGGTTGATTTCCTTTCTTAGAGATCGTCAGAAAAATGGTTTTTCAAAATATTAAAAGATGTGGGTTTTTAAAAATATTTCGGAAGTTATCCTTCCCACCATTCAACGTGTTGCAGGATTTCTTTCTTCATTCCTACCTGCACATATGTGAGAACCATAAATAAAAAAGCCGTCTTTTTGAGTGCAATTATCATAAAATCCTTTTTGGTGAGGCAGAAGTCGAGGCGAAATGCTTATTGATCGTTTCTCAAACACGCTTTCTCTCATTATGGTGTGGTTATTTCTCACTCAACATTTAAGAATGAGAATATGTTCCTTAGTATTTCTAACTTCTTATTACTAGAATGCAGAAACTCTATGTCCTCATAACTCTTTGGATGCTTGTGACGCTTGAACGCTTTGAAGTTGTGAGTTTTTAGTCTGATTTGCTCGAGGACTAGCAAAGTCTAAGTGTGGGGGAATTTGATAGGTGTAGAATACACCTAATTTACTATCTAGTAGTTTATGCTTTCTTTGCTATTTTTTTCTTGTAAATTATGTATTTTACACTTGTTTTGAGTTTTGTAGCTACTTCGGAGTCGCACGGAGGAAAAGAAGAAGAAATCACTCAATTTGAGCAAAAAGGGTAAAATTGTCATTTCACCAAGGAGGGAATACTATATGGAGCCCAGCCAAGGTTAAGGGGAGGTCAAAGAGGTGTCCCTTATCCAAAAGAAGGGAGTGAGAATAGCACATTTTGGGTGTACTTGTGGTGGGTGTCTGAATCCACCCACACCCTAAACCCATAGACCCACACCCACACCCGTACCCGAATCCGCCCCATTTAACCTTCACCCTAAATCGAGAGTTATCTTTACTCTCAATCATTCTACACCTGAAATTGAGACCCTGATGCTTGAGAAACACAGCCATGGATGCTGTTAAAATCAAGAGGAAGAAACGATAGCGAGATTGGAGATGGGTTGAGCTTGAAATTGTTGTTAAGGGCTCGACTTGTTCATGGGATTTGAAGAGAAGAAATCAGGGAGTGAAGAAGAGATGAGCCAGATCGAGACTAACACAGAAATGGGTTCTGATGGTGATTCGATATCTGCAAATTGGGCTCGATCTGTGGAAGATGCAGATGGTGGTATCTGAGATGGGTTTCGCCTGGAAATGTTCATGGGTAGTGCTTTATCAATTATGAGGAGTACTGTGAGTATAAGAGAAATGGGTTTTGCTTCAAGAACTGAGTTCTCTGAGTTGCCATTGAAGATGTAGATCGAGAGTGGATGATGTGAATCAAAGAGCTAAAATTGATTTAAGGGTTTGAAGACCCTGATGCTATTGATTTGGAGATGGTAAGGATTCAGGGAGATGGGTCTGTGGTGGATTGATAGAAAGGTGGAGATTGAGTTTGAATGGAGAAATAAAAGATGGGTTTTGGTGCTGTTGGTGTTATGAAGACTCAGGGTTTTGTTGATTGCTCAATAATGAGGATGTCAGAGGTTACTGGCAGTTCAGATAAGCAGATGGAGGTGGTATGCAGCTGTGGAATGGAAGAATGGGGTTTGTGGATCGATTTGATAAAGGTTTGAGATGATATTACATATGGGTTGATGATTGAAGCTGCAGTATGTGGGGATAGTGAAATTGCAAAGAAAGAGTTGGTATTGCTGTTGAATGCTGATGAGCGAAGTTGTTGTGCTGATAAATTGCTTAGTTGAATGTTAGGATTGTCTAGCAGGGAATGGATGAAATGGGTGTTGCTGGAATCTGTGGTGGTGGCTACTGGAAGTTGTATTTCTGGTGGAATTATAGGAGAGTGAGTTGGTTTGAACTCAGGTGATGGCATTACAGGGAACTGGTGCTTGAAGCAGCTGAGATTGGTGTCAAGTGTTGCAGGCAGAGATGAGAATGGTATGTGCTGAAATGAGGGCTGTCAGAGGAATATGTGTTGGCAGGTCAGGGTGCATTGTGGCGAGGAGAAGTAACTCGAGTACAGGGAATGATGGAATTGTGCAAATAGATGTATGCTAGGATTTGAACAGAGAGGAGCTGGCAATGGCTTGGTAAGCTGGCAAAATGGAATGAGCAGGCTGGTGGTATTGGTTGGAGCTGCTGTGGCCTGTAATGGTGAAGACTCAGGTTTAGGTGCGAGCGAGAGATGGACCTAACTCCGAGATGGTGGAATAGCCCTCATGGTCAGAAGAAGTGTTGCGGGGAGCCGAAATGGTGTTGGAAGAGATTGATGGCTGCAAGATACTCACCAAGATGGTGGAAGCACTATCCTGGTGCAACACGCAGCTACGCCGAAGCAAAGGCTTATGCCATGGCAACTTAGCCGAGTCGGCCCGATTAGCCGGACTCGATGCTTGACTCGGTTCGACTCATGATCTAGACATTGACCCGCTGACTAACGATTGACTAGTTTGACCGTTAGTCCTAACGGAGGACCGACGGAATATTCCGTCGAATATTCTCTTGACGGAGAAATTTCCGGTGCGACCGCGGTGACGTTTCGGACTAAATTCCGGCCACAATCCCAGTTTTTCCGTGAGCCAAAAATTCCAGAATTTTCTATGGACTTCTCTCATGGGTGTGAAGACTTGGGCTAGGAATTGGATGGAGAATTGGACTCAAATTTGGAAAGAAAAGGTGGAAGAGTTGAGAAAAGCTTGGAATTGGAAATTGAATTGCAAAAGGAAAAGGATTCTACTCCTTAGAAGATTTGGAGAATATTGAAGCCTATAAATAGAGAAGTTTTCTACAACTTCTACACACCTCTCTACACACACATCACTTGTGTTTTTGCTTGCTTTTCTAAGATTTTTCTTTTATTTGTGTGAATTTGAAAATTCTTCTTTTAATAATTATTATTTGTGTGAATTTCAAAAACATGAGTAGCTAATTTTCCTATTGATTGAGGATGAATTCCTAGTTCTTAACATGATTTGAGTTTTTGTTTTCAATTCTATCTTGAGATTTTTCACATGATTATCGATTATTTTTACTAATAGGAGTGATCTTAAAGACATTCATGATTGATTGATAGATTGTTTGGAGTGCACGCTAAATTAATTTGTTAATTGATCTATATCTAGTATAAGTTAGGGAATACGTAATCGTTCTCGACACTTTACACAAGTAGAAAACACGAGACCTTGCGGAGGGATTCCGTGGAGCAATTGTGTGTAGAAACAACGCTAGAAAGTGAACCAAGCGAACCGAGTTTAACTACTAGTACTAAACCTAAATTCATAAATCTTAATGCATTCTCGGGAATTACATCTTGTAAGCGGACCTCAAGGTGGTTCTTTTGAATAGAATCTGATAACTAAGCGGACCTGTTACTCAGTGAAATTAGGGATTTTGGGGCTAGCTAAGCGGACCTGCTATCCTACGGTTGGTGATAATCTGTGACTAATAACAAGTAGAAAAGAACATAACTTTAATCATTGTTTCATAACGAAGAAGGATTCCTTGATCTTGTCTCTCATATTGCTTTCATCTTTCAACTTTCGATTTCAATTGCTTTGTTTATTTTTATTTTGCTTTTTACACCCCCCTTTCGTGACAACTTTTACAACTAAGATCTCTTGATCCTCGTGGGAACGAACTTGACTTCCATTATATTATTTTTAATTGAGTGGAAATATTGAATTAATTTGATTGCACCTACGACACGCATCATGAACAGTTACATAACGTTCTATGGGCATATATGACGACTCGAAGAACAACTACCGGAGAGTCCCCGTTTTTACTCACGTACGGAGCAGAAGCAGTAATCCCTACGGAAATTCTACTTCCAACAACAAAGACAGAAGCATGGGAAAAGAACCTCACCACGGACATGATGTTGGAAAAGCTTGACGACCTCGAAGAATGGAGAGAAGCGGCACTGCAAAGAATGGAAAACTACCAACGCAGGCTAGCCAGAGAATATAACAAAAAAGTGAAACTTAGGAATTTTGTAGAAGGGCAGTATGTGTTGAGGACCATTCCCCAATACCAGCGAGAAAAGAAGTGGGGGAAATTAGCACCAACTTGGGGAGGACCCTACGTAATACACGACATCGCAGGAAATGGCTCTTACTATCTGCGTAATCTGAAAGGGGAAATCCTCATGCATCCGTGGAATGCTAAATATATCAAGCCATACTACCCATAACCTACCACCTGCGTATGCATTTCAGAAGAAGAAAACGGACTTACAAGTCAACATGTTTCTATCTCTGACAAAGGAGTAACGCGCCTTAACTTTTCAATCAATCCAAGCTTTCATTTTCAAGTGTCATATTCTATTCATTACCCACACGCATTTCAATTTATACAAAACCCACAACCTATACCATATGAGACACATGTATATACTACTTACACAATGTACATTGAAAACCATACCACATCTTAATAAAATATCGATACTATCGTTACCCCGTGGACGTAGGCCTTAGGGTTGAACCACGTAAATCATTGTGCGATTTACTATTATTAAGAATTGGCATTATACTTTAGTACGAGGGATGTCCCGCACAAAGCGTGGATCATACCCACCGCAATATACCGGGAAATATCCCATACAAAGCACACGCATGCAATATATCAGAGCATACACATCAATCTCTTGGAACTCCCCCGTAAGAGTCTATAAGTCTATGACCAGGGGCGACTTCCTGAGTAACGAGATACCCGAGCAATATTACAAGCCGCGAACTCAATGGAATATATCCTTGAACGTCGGCCAGACCCCCACCGTTCAAAAATCCTCTGGCCAAGGAATTAGCTGGACGGGGTGCAAGGTCACAAGACAATTCCGGGGATATCAACCTACGGAATTGCACAGACAATACACTTTCTCAAATTCAAAGATTGACATACTTGGATTATAAACACTACGGAATTACTCATTATGTTAACTTAATTTGTAAAGCCAATAGATGCAAATTCAACAAAATTCAAATTCAGATTTAAACACTAAAGTTTGATCTAGTACACGACAGCTTGATTACAAGCCTAGCAAGGAAAATAGCAAAAACGCCAAAAGGATAAGCAATCGAGATCAATCCCTAGCATACTAGCTATGGTCTACCGAGAAGGAGCATTATCCGCGGAGGTTTATCCTTCAACGATGAAGGAACACTACCACCGAGAGGAGAGGCCAAGAACTGAAGGGAGCACGGTAGTGGGACGCCGAGTATAATTCTTGGTTAGCCCATGACTCTTCTTGAGATCCGACTCAATCTCACCAAGAGTCCTATTAATCTCTTCTCCCACCGCTTACGAGCCACGAAGCCTATGGCTACGCTCTTCATCTCGGCTGATTTAGGGAAGTGGAAAGCTGGTCTACCCTTTGATTGGCATGCTTCAACGCTTCCTCCTGAGACAAGGCTAGACCACGATGGTAATTAACTTGGCCTCCAATTGAACTACCTTAGCCTGAGCTTCGGCAAACTTGCCATCCGCAGCTTTAAGCTGTCCTTGGAGCTCTGCGGACAGTAGAGGAAGACAGTGAGTGATAACAAATAGAATACAAAGCACACTCGATGACAAAAACGTTACCTTCACAATATTCAACCGCGGAATCCCTTGCTTCTGCGTCATAATCATATTCATTTGATAACCTATCATAATCTACCCGCAAAGATTATGGGCATACGACTTCGCGCTTAGGTCACCTCGAAGCATCGAGTCCGAATGACGATATCGATTAACCTCATCATTCTTCGATTCCAACCCCTTGTTAAGACGATACATAGTCACCTCTAAGTTTTTCTCACACTCAACCCGACGGGCCACATCAGCTCGAGACGCGGATAAGGCACTACTGAGAGCGCCAGATTCTGCCCTAGCGTCGTCTCTTTCCTTAGCAAGACGTTGCATATAAGCCCGCACATCCGAGGGATAAGAAGACCGCGCCGCTGCAGCTCGTCTTCCATAACATTAAGCTTAATTTCTAAAGAGGAAATCTGACCGCGGGCTTTCTCAAGATTATTATCCCGCGTCCATAAAAGAGCCCCGTTGAATAAATGACGGTCATGGTTGTTTTGATTTTGCGAATCTACCAAGCAAAGCTTTTCTTACGCCATTCTTCGGCCATAGCGTTATGAACATCCGCGCGGGCATTCCATTTCGGGGCCGATTCACTCTTAAGTTTTTCAACTAACTCGGCAATACGACCTTTTTGACGAGTTCTCTCATTCCGAAGCCACAACAACTCGGGGACTCCACCCACTGAAGACAGTACAGCGGGAGGAGGGTAGAAGAAGATAACTCAGAATATATAAGGAACATGTAACTATCAAAGAAGAGGAGACGCAGACCTGAAATAGACGAAGAATTTTTCTCAGCAACCGCTAACTTGGCCTTAACCGAAGCCAGCTCAGAACGCAGCTTCGCCTCTTCCGCGTCCTGCTGCTCCTTACGCTTAAGCATACCCTTCAGCTCTGCTATCTCCTCATCTTTAGCAGAGACCGCAGCTTCAACGCTCGTAAGCGTATCTTCACAATGCCGGAGCTTCCCTTCTAGCTTGAGAGACTTAGCCTTGAAGAGCCGGTAAAGATGGTGGTTACAATACTCACTCCTCATCATCTATCAATCAAAAAGGGAAATTAGTTCACAACACATTTAAGCAAAATCGGGGGTAAAAGAGCGGGACAAACCTCCAATAACCGATCTTTGGGGATAATCAGACTGGTACCCATCGGCAATGGCCATCATGCCGGCGGAACCGTAGGGGAGGATCCACCACGAGATCAATCTCGCCCGGCCACAAGATTCTTGCCCCACCCTCGATCTACCACCTCCTCAGGGGTTAGCTCCATATGCCTGCGAGTAAAAGAGTCCGAACTCTTTTCCCCTTCAATCACAGGGGCAGGATGAGGCACGACAAGCAAGTTTTTCTTTTGCAGCCACGCCAAAACAGCATCATCACCATCCGCGACCAAGGACCGCGAGAAATCATCTGAGGGCTTCCCACCAAGCGAAGCACCAGTATTACTTAGCACCAAAGCCCCACCAGCAGTGGAGGAGGTGTCAACACAACCCTCGGGATGCACCGCCAAAACCCCAGCATCAGATCCGCGTGTGGGGTCACCTCCGCAGCTATCCTTAAGAACATTCCAGTCATCACCAGCTGGAAGCAGATTGAATTCCGAGACAAGCCCCATAACTGTGGCCATGTCAAATGATTGTTCCCAGGATAAAACCTTACCAAAGGAAAACTCGCAATAAGCATCCCCATCCTTGTCACCACTACCAAGAACAATTCCCTTACCCTTGTCCACAACAACCCAACTTGACTTAGTAGCCCCCTCAGTGGCCTGATCATCACCACCTCCACCAGTGGCCTGATCATCACCACCACCACCAGTGGCCTGATCATCACCACCACCACCAGTGGCCTGATCATCACCACCTCCACCAGTGGCCTGATCACCACCACCACCACCAGTAGCCTGATCATCACCACCACCACCAGTGGCCTGATCATCACCACCTCCAACTGTGGCCTGATCACCACCACCACCACCAGTAGCCTGATCATTACCACCACCACCAGTGGCCGGATCACCACCACCACCACCGGTGGCCTGATCACCATCACCTCCACCAACGCTCCCACCGGGAAATACTATCTACTTCTTGAACGGGCGGAGAAGTCTCACTCGCTCTTCCCCATCGGAAACATCCTCATCACCATCCAATGGATTTGTTCACATCCTCGAAGTGTGTAGAACCCTCGGTGGGAGAATTCGACGATTGCTTGGGATTGATCTTCTTATTTCTACGCACCTACGACACATAATGATAAAAGAGCCATTGGCATCTCTTCCTTGGCATAATTATCATTATTTAAGAAAACGAAAGGGCATATATACGTAGAAAACAAACAACACACCTTAGCAACATTAGTATTCTGCGGAAGAAGGTTAGCATCAGAGATATCTTCGTCTTCCGTGTCATCAACATCGCGATTATAAGCAAAATCCATACCTACAAAACTCATCTGCAAGGGCGATAATGGGCATAACGAGCGGGAGAAGCTTGGCGATAAGGACCATCAACGATGGTCGCCAACCATGGGGTCCAGGGACCCAACCATAGTCCCACGGACCAACGACTTCAAGAACAGTGGCAGACCATTCATAGTCATGATCACGCTTAATTCTCTCATCAGCGGGAATAGGAAGACCTTCAGCACCAGGAACCCTCGCCATCTCGGAATCACTTACCTCGCTCAAAAGTCGAACTTCCCCCTTAACAGGAGCAATGTTCCGCAGCCTCACAGACCACGGCTTACGAGTATTCCTGTTAACGTAATCTCCAAAGGATTTGTTGAAATTTTCAGGAGTATACCACCCTTTCTCCTTTTCTAATTTAGGGGCATAGCAGGTCATCATCGTTTTCCCCTTGCTACGAAGATAGCATTCTCGGAGATGGCGAAGATAGTTTCCTGTCAACTGTTGCACCCCACGATTATGACTTTTCTTGGCAGTATCGCGGCTAGACAAGACCCGATAGTAGAAATCATCACCGGCTTTATACAAAGGCAACATCAAACCAGCCTCGAAAGCACCCACGGTCGTCAGCAAATGAAAGGCATCATACTGGTAATTGGTAACCATCTCATAAGTTATATCTTTATCAGGGGCATAAAAACTCACTTGGAAGTGCTGAAGACCGTGCTTCACTTGAAGGCCTCAAGATCAATGTGTCTGAAAGTAAACTTCTTATTACCCAAAGGTAAAGGACGAAAAGTAACAGCAGAGTCATCCTCGAAAGCATCTCCCGTAGTATCTTCCGCAAAACCCGCTGCCTTCTTCTTAGGAGGAAATACATCTCCCGAAGATTCTATCTCCGCAGCCTTTCTCTTCGAAGGCTGAGTCTTAGTTGACTTACTTGAACTAGGCACAGGTGGATTAGTCCGCGGTGGAGGCTTGGTGCGGAGAAGCTGCACATCTAAAGGTTCAGTGCACGGATTCTGCTGCTTATTAGGAGACCCACCTCTAGGGCGATTCACGGCATATCTAGACCCCTGCGGCGGATCACCCCTTTTAAGCGAAGGCCTCTGACCAGGGGACGAGGATGTTCGTCCATCCCGAGGATTACCCTGGGTAAGTGAAGGCGAAGCTCCACCCCTAATATTGGAATCACTCCGAGGAGATCTGTGAGGACTTGATGGAGGAGTTTGGTAAGGAACCCGCGGACGATCGGACATATCTGCGGGCACAAACACAAATAAAAGTGCAAATCAGAGGCAAGGAAGATCGAAAAGTAAGAAAATCTCAAGAACAGCAGCAAACGTGAAGAAAACCCTAGATTTCATCTACAATTACTTAAACTCTCAAACTATTATTCAAACTCAAAAGAAGAAAAATAAAATCAAAGCATGGCCGATGAAACACACGGTTCAGTGGCGTCAACTCTCAAATCCCAGGATATACATAAGATTAAATTTATCATTGACGCATCACCAGAAAATCATAAACTCAACAGGGTTAGGCATGGCGAGTAAACGGAGTAAAAAATCATACCTGAACCTCAAAGATTAAAGCAACGCAGCGGCAACGAAGGTGGCAACGAAGGCTGCGACGGCAAAGATAACGGCGGCGGCGGCGACAACGCAGCGGCAATAATGGTGTCGGAGGAAGTTAAGAAGATGAAGAAGACAATGGAACGAGAGAATAAACGAGAGAATGTGAATTTAATTCACATTCTCTCATTCTTCTCTTTTTATAAGATCAAGAGAAACCGTCCACTACCCAAAGGGCGGTTATGGCGGATAGGGGAAACGTGCACAATAAATGCGGTAGCACCTTTTTAGGAGAAGTTATGAGGAGAGAGATAAAAATGTACCACACGATTCTTCTTCCAACTAAGGCTAGCGCCCGATCACAAGAAGAGGGCAAATTTTAAGTACACTTATTTATCTCCATCGCCACGTGTACTAGCGAGAACCCACGTGGAGGCGCGTCATAAAGAGGAATGACACGTATGGGCATCCATGATATCTAGGCGACGCGCCATCTGTCAAGACCAACGGTCAAAGATGAGGAGCATCCAAGGTAGGTAATCCGCGCAACACCAAAGAGTTACTCTACCCCATCACGAGGGAGATGTAATCAGCAGTGAGGATAGTCCAAGCGACACGAGACGTGACAGGGAGGACCGACACCGCCTGGCGCGACCGGACCGCCCCAACCACTCGCATTTAATGCTTTTCCGGAGGGCACGTGTCGGACGACCAACGAAGAAAACGAGGGTTGGTCGGCGTAATGAACTTGGGTATTGTAGAAGCCGCGGAGTGACGGGGAAGTCCGCGAACCATGCACGAGCACAAAAGATAAGATCTCAACAACTCTTTGTCGGTGGGCCCACTCGATTTGGCTATATATATGTACATCCCTTCCACGAAAAGGGGATGGAGAGTAGAACTAAGGAATAGGAGAGAGAATAGTGAGAAGTAAGTATGAGTATCAACCTATGAGGTTGATGAATACCAAAGATCTTGTGATTACTTTTGTAACCGTTTACTTTATAGTGAATATCCCCGGATCCGTGGACATAGGCCTTAGTGCTGAACCACGTAAACCATCATCTCCTTTACATTTAGCATTCATATAGCTTTATTTAGGTGTTTACATCTCAGATCTATGATTTTGGATGTTGAGGAGATCATGACAAACCCGCGGGGTTTGGAATCGATGAATCATCATCTACCTAGGCATATTATACTTATTCACACTTTAATGCGTGTATTCAATTCATGCTGAGATTGTTTGTGAACACGTGGATGCTCACCTGATTTCCGTGTTCACAGTATGGAAATTCGCGGAGGTTCAGAAGCAGTTCCGTCAGTCTAAATCTGGGGCTGATGGTTCCAATTCTCAAGTACCCTTGCCTTCTGGTAGTCCAAGCATTGAATTGGATCTATCCATTAAGCCTCATAAACATCATAATTACCAAAACTTATCAGCAGGGAAAGCTGACTTATCCAATGGAATAGTAGGTGCTTCTAATAACATTGTTAAAGGAAGCTCACTCCCTAGCAAACCCTCTACTAATTCTGTTACTCAGAAGAATATAAAATAAAGCAATCGTTCTCCCATAGTCAAGCAAGGTTAGAAATCAACAAGACTATCACTGTATTTGCATTTATGTACAACTTTTGTTCATTTTCCCTTTTGGTTGAAGCTGTTAGCTTAGCCACTTTTGCCCTGTGCAGACTTATCCAAGCAAGGGAGTCAAGGCCATGTTTTGCCTTCTAATTGGGTATCGCAATGTAAATGGCCAAATAGTTTCATCGCATCGCTTGATGGAAATCCTTAAGGATCGTCATTTGATGAAGCAAACTATTCGGCTAAGAATTCTCAAAATGATAATTGCAACAAAAAACAAGTCAATGTTGTGGGGAAGGAAAGTATATTTGATACAAACAGTAAGTGGAACCGTAAATCTGTAGTTTCTTTAAAATTTTCTTTTTGTTGTCTGTCTTGTTCTCTTTAAGCTCTTCTTCCACCTTAATTTGCACAAATCATTGTTAGGATTTCAGCTTCATTATTATGTATGTTTTGCATTTTGTTGGCATCACCATCCTGTGCTAGCAAACCCACAGACAGTTAATTTTTATTTCAATACTAGTTGTTCTCATTAAGTATACACCATGAATGTGTTCTCTAAGTAGCTTGTAAAAATTTGGACCGTGATTTGACCTAAATGATTATGCAAGTAGTTCCCAAGGGAAAAAAAATTAAATGTTAATGCTGCATTTGCTTATTAACTTAAATTTGATATATTTCTACCTCGGTGATAAAATAAATCATCTCTTCACTTCTTGATAAATACATGTTGGAAGATGTTTTTGAGATAGTTCTTAAAGGCCTCTTCCACATGTATAGTGGACTGTATTCCTTAATGTGGCTGGAAATTGGTTTTACTGTCAACACTCAACACTAATTTTGGTTATGTTTAATTAGTGGATCCACTTTTGGGAGGAAATGAAATAAAGCCTGCGAGACAAGTTCGCTCAGAAGAAATTGACGAGGAAAGGTAAATTTGACACGGAAAAAGGCGTGCGCAAGAGCCTTGGTAATTTCCTGACATCCTTCGCTTTGAGGTTCTTTTGTCATCAAGTTCAGATGTGTGGTCATTAGTTGTCTGAAGAGTTTATTTGGTGATTGAGTTTCTCGGAAACTGTGCCCGGCGAAGTAGTAGTCCACAATGTGAAACAAGACAATGTCCTTGGTGCAGGTCTACAAAACGAAGTTGGTGAATACAATTGTTTCTTAAATGTGATAAATTAGGTGGAGGTTGTGAAAGCATTCTCTGGAAATTTCCTAGTACTGTATTGACAGCGGCAACATCCAATCCTCTACTAACTTATGGTTAGCACTTCACTATTGTGTATAATATTCTTTTTTGAGTTATATAGGCATTAACACTGTCCAACTTTTCTATTTGATACAGGAAAGAGAAAGGAGGACCAAGATACAGGAGGAGGATGCTTCGAATTCAAGTTGTAAATTTGTAGTACGTAAGAACGTTGGCCTTTTGCTTCCCATGTCCTTATGCATTTGGCAGGTTGTTCATACTTTGCAGCACGGTCTATGGCAGAAGAAGGTTAACATATTTTATGTCTATACACCTACATCAACTCAAACGTACAGAAGGCCGTGGATGTAGATCTTAAAGACTAAATTGTGATTCTCGATGACACTCGGTATGCACCTAGCTCACATAGATCCTTAACAATATTCTTGTAATGGAACTTTGTTAACATTCACTGTACAAATATCATTGTAGGTAGGTGCATCTTAAATTTAGTTGTAAAGAATGTAAAGAGTGAATTACAGTGAGGAAGACAATTTATATATAAAATTTTCATTTTTGATATACTTGAAAACAGGTTATAAAAGTTGCTGTTGCTGCCATTGAAATAGATGATGATGAGCGGCAGTTCATATGGTATTTTTTTTTTTACTTTTAGATTTGATGCTCTCCGTTTTATTTTTGTCGGTTTTCTTATGCACTGGACTTGTCCACTTTGTATTGGCTCTCTTACAATGTATTTTATTAAGTAGTATTGTTAGTATCTCTAAGTGTGAAGGTAAACGTTTGATATTTAAGTTAAACTATGTAGGATGTTTCTCCAAACTAAAGACTTCAAGTTAAACTTGTTTGAAGTTGGGAGTTGTGTTAGTGTCTGAAATGGTGATAGTTCAGTTCTTATATTAACATGCACCATTGTCAACTAGCCCGTAGTGTATTGTTGTCTATGTGATTCAGGTTCAACTGATTTTAATTCCTTCGTTCTTGTAAGTCAAGACAATGTATAGTTAACAAATGGACTCCTTGATATCTTGTCTGAATTTTAATTCGAGTTGTAATAAATGGGTCCAGTACATTCTGTTTGTAGTCTCCCTTCAGTTTATTAATCTTACATATCTTGAGGATGTTGTTAATGTGAGTGAGAATCCTTGCAGGGTTTAAGCAATGGCTCTTGCTGTGTCACTTGCCTTATCGAGGAGAAGGACGTTACTATCTCAAACTTGTGGGACTGCATGGTTGTTCTATGTAGAGGCGGACTGCATGGCTGTTCAAATTGCCCGTAGTGTATTGTTGTCTATGTGCTTCAGGTTCAACTAATTTAATTCCTCTGTTCTTGTAAGTCAAGACACTGTCTAGTTAACAAATGGACTCCTTACTAATCTTACATATCTTGAGGAAGTTGTTAATGTGAGTGAGGAATACTTGCAGGGTTCAAGCAGTGGCTCTTGTTGTGTCACTTGCCTTATTGAGGAGAAAGATGTCATCGTCTCTAACTTGGGGGACTGCATGGCTGTTCTGTGTAGAGGTGGTGTGGCTGATGCTCTCACGAGGTAGCTTAAAGCTTGACAAGCAGGTGAGCGGCGAAAAATAAAGCGTGGTAGTTTACGGTTTACTCAAACTTTACATCCGGAAGGGCTTTTTTACGTTTTTCGTCATAGTTCTTTTCATGGATTATTGGGAAAATATTTCTTTGAATCATGAGTTAGGTTTTGATGATATTTCAGAACCTTAAACTTTCAATACATTGAACACCTATCAAATTCTTTCTAGTCCATAAGAACTCTCTTTCATTTTCTCACCTTGATTTGATTATTTTTGATTTTGCAGACATTGGAAGACAAAATTCTTTCTAGTCCATAAGAACCCTCATTCATTTTCTCACCTTACTTGATTTGATTATTTTAATTTTGCAGACATTGGAAGACAACTTTTTCAACGTATCAGATTCGGTTTTTCGTTGAAGACGATTTGCACTGTTGGAGTTATAATAGTGTTTTAACATTGAGGGTGGTTTCTATGCCAAGTTTGGAACCGGTAATTTTGTTTACATTGTCGGTTGCCATGTTTTCCATAAGTTTTGTTTAATGTGGTTTTCGGTGAGCATCAGATTGTATATGTAAAAAACTAGTTTCTACCACAAGCACTCTTTCTCTTTTCCCGAGATCTTCTTTATCTGATTGCATATGTTGATCAAAATAAAACCGTTTTATCTGTAGAATTAATTTGAAAGTGGATGTCATGTCATAGCGTAGTCTGATCATTTCTTTTATTGATATTGCTATTGCAGAGACACTCGAGGCCTTCCCAATGAAAACACATACATGCCAAAGGAACAGAGGAACTGTCAATAGTGAGAGCTTAGTAAGTACTGACCTAGATATCATGTGTCCTGCTACCCATCCCTCGGTGACATCCTAGTTCTCATGTGTCCTCTATCTTAGTATTTTAGCCAGTTTTTCTTTTTAAGATACAGTGATTGTGTTGTACTGATGTGAGTGCACAAATATGTTCCAAGTTTTCTGCTGTCTTATTTGGTTAACCAGAAGAGGTGGATGAATTTTGTAGTTGGATGTTTTGGATACAATATTAATGGTTATTTTCAAAATGCCATCTTTATTTTTGCATTATGGTACTCTTCCTCTAGCCTCGGATTATTGGCCGGATCTTATGTTGGTTGAATTATTTACCAACGTCACAACTAACACCGGCTCAAACACTATACCAACAAAAGTATAGTGGATAGAACTTTTGACCATCGAAACATCGGGTGGTTAGAATCCTTACCCAACATCACCTTGGTTGAACTCTTTACCAACGTCACAACTAACACCGGCTAAAACACTCTATGAACTAAAATTTAGTGGAAACAACTCTCAACCAGCAAAACATCGGGTGGTTAATATCCTTAGCAACAATATTAAACACGTTCACCAACTGATATTTAGTGAGCTAAATCCATTAGCAGCTGACAACGTTAATAACGGGCCATCTATACCAACAAGTATGAGTCTTCAGCAACAACTATTTTCGCGGGTAAAATATTTCAGCAACAAATGCTTATGTGCTCTACCAACCGTAATTAGCCGTTGTTGGTAAATTTTACCGACTAAAACTTCAATCGCTACATTATAGTAGAAAGATATCTGTTCCAGCAGCATGGTTGGTACAGGTCTTTAGCAAATAAGGCTTCAGCCACAGGGCATATCTGCTGCCATATTGGTTGCTAAAGAGCTCCAACCTCCAAAATCGTCCATGTACCAACTGAATCTGACTAGTCGCTAAAGCATCTACCCAATTATGAACGTGATAAAAAAGGCGGAAAATTAGCAGCACGATGGGGAGGACCCTACACCATTGTTGAGAAGGTCGGTGAAGGGGCATACAAGATACTAAAACCGGACGGAACACCTGAGTCACGACCATGGAATGCTACGCGACTAAAACTATATCACCCATGAAAACAATTTATGATATATTGTCATTTATTTCATGAAATGCCACGTGGGGGTCGGAAATATGGCAAGTGCGTCTAAATGGTCGTTTCGAACACAGGGTGATGGCATTGTGCAAGTGCTTAGAGACTTACACTAAGACGGACTATTCGAACTCGGGCGATGGCGGTGCGCAAGTGCCGAGGTAGTCATAGGGCCCGGCGGTTGGAAACCAAGTGGCGATTGTAGGGGCATGAGTACTCGACAATCGAGCGAGTCAACATTGCTCCCCCTCGCAAGTGGCCGAAATCACTTGCCCAAGAAAGTTAATCGATAACTTCTTGGGATATCGATCCCCTAGAAATTAGGAAGGACCAACTACCCTGCCACTAGATATTGAAAGACGGTGATGAGATACCTCAATCGGGACATGACATTGGGCCCTATGACCCTCCCTGTTGAGTGTGTTCGACAGAAACGACATTTATGATTAACCAATCTACTCATGTTTATGCAGGCATATACAACTTAGTCGCAAAAATAAACGATACATTGTCGGCGTAACATAAGTAAGAACGGTAACATGCATAATAAGTGTCGGATAGCAAGAAAAACAACCAAACTGGCAACGCAGCACCCCATTAAAAAGTGTACGAGAAATTGAAGGCGTTCGAACGGATTACAACCCATGGCAAAGGGTAAGACAGCGACGCAGCGCTACAAAAGACAAGCTTACTCTTTAGAAGGAACCGGCCCCGGAATCGCCCTCTTAGCGGCAACATCGGCTCGTTTCTTATCAAGCACCGACTTTACACCGGCTTTGACCTTCGCAACAAGCTCATCGTTAAACTTCGCCTTTTCAGCTGTGAGATCCTGTGTCAGCTGCATCGACGCCGCTTCGGAAGTGGCTACCCGCTCGAGTAGTTGAGACTCCTTCCCCTTCAATCGGGCATTCTCCTCTTCCAACGATGCCACCTTCCTCTGCTCGGCTGCCAAAACAACAAGAGCAGTCAATTACATAATAACAGCACTAAGACAACAACAAGGAAAACACAATACAAGGCGCACCACCTTCCAATAAAGGGGTAACTACTCTAATGGTCTCTTCAGACTCAGACAAGCTACACTCGAGAGAAGACATCTTGGAAGAAAGTTCTAGATATCTTTGTTCGTTAAACTCATTAGAGGGGCGGTACTTCTTATGATCACTCCATTCGGCCCTCTGCCGGGAATGGGCTATCTGCAAACCTGATAATTAAGCACGAACCCACTCCAAGTCCTCAGAAACCTTCTTGGACTCCCTGAGCTTCTCAAGGGACTCTTGGCTACACCTCTCGGTAGCATTCTTCTCCCCCAAGATCCGAAGGCGATCTGCGTGCAAGTCTCGAACCTGAAGCCTCAGCCGACCACATTGACTTTCTAAGTTATCGGCCAACAGTGTTTTATCGGCAGCAATACCTTGGAACCGAGCTAAGCTCACCCTAAGATTATCAATTTCCTCAGGGACATACTCAAAAGTCTCATAACGATGCAGCTAGGTCTGCAGACCCTCAATCTCGGTCTCCAGACGATCGATTTTATCATCTTTGTTGACAATCCTTTGCTGTAAATTCGACACGTGATCCCGTTCTATATTAATTTCTCTCTTGACAAACGATACCTCGTAACAGCATCGGCCTCCGCACTAGAAGTTTCGGCTAGGAAGGCAGTACTAAACTCAGGATATTGGCACTACAAAATCAATCATAAACACGGGAGAGCTAAATAATTACCTTGGGTCTCGGCTAGTCGTTTTTCCAGCCCCCGGGATCACTCGCGCTCTTGCTGTAATAAGAGACGGAGATTCTCTCTCTCGGCAACCTCCCTACGGCCCCGAGCGACGTTTAGCAAGAGCGGTTGACATCCTACAAACACCAATAGCGTTAGCACTGACCCTACAACTTGAATGCATGACCTGATCAACGCAACTCACCAGCAGGTCAAAAGTACTCTTCAGGCCGGCATCATACAACGAGACCGCCTTGATCTTCTCTTCATCCGACAGCGAGGCAAAATCAGGAGAAATAATAGCTCCGAGGGAATTACACATAGGACCTGAGACGGTAAAGGAGGTGTTGCTCCCTGAATTAGGAACCACAGGAGAAAGGGGCTCTAGAAACTCGCCCCAAGAAGCAGTATTCTCTACTTCCCGAGTACCCGCATCATCCCCACCAGACTTATCTGATTTCTTCGGCTCCTCTTCATCACCATCGGCTTCGTCCTCCCCATCAAAAAGATCATCATCATCATCACCATCAGACTCAAGATACACAACACCATCGGCAAGAACAACCCCTATACCAGCTGACTGCTGGGGCATAGTTTTTTCTGGGACGCGTAAATCGCCCCTAGTCTTCTTGCCCTTACCAATAGGCTTCCCACCTACAAGGGTAGACGAAACATCAGAAGTTTTCTGAGGCGACTTCCTCATGAAATGCCATAAAGGCAGCCGATCCTCAAGATCCTCACCATCCCTCGCCGAAGCACCACCAACATCATCAACCCGCAGCTTCTGCGCATGAGCCAATGTAAGAATCATTCAAGGCAACAAATAAGGGCAAGTACATGTACTACAAAGAAGGAGTAATATATTTGTTACCTTCCCTGTTTCCTCCTTGGCCCCTGCACCAGAACCCCTATCCCTTTTTGCGAGGAACGAGGGAATCGAAAGGAACGCTGCGGAGCTTGGGAAAACACACGAGTTGAAACATCGCCCTATCAGTTACCAGAGCCGATCAAATAAATCTAAAGACAAGAAACATACTCCCCCGGTCAACATTGACCACCCAGAAGGGATAAGGCTCGGACGGAGGAGGAAAATTGCCGCTCATAAGGGGACCAGAGATAACCAGAAGAACTCGGTCCCAAGCCGCATCACTAGTATGACGGGCATGTTTGTTGGAACTCTTGCCCTCGGGATCCTCGTCCAACAAAAGCTTCTTGACACCCTCAGGAAGAGTTTTATGACGATGTGGGCTAGCAACAAAACCGGCAGAAGGTCACCATTGGTAGCGGTCCCACTTCGATAGTTATCGGCAAAGCTGGCGGGAGTATAGTCACTCGCTTCGGGAAGGATCGTAGGTGGACCGGGTGGTAGGAGTACACTCGCCTCGAATGCGCCTCTCCCACTCGGATAAAATACGAAAGGTATTGCCATTCCACTGAGCCAAGGCACGGGAAGGGCGAATCTTAGAAAGAGCCTCGTACCAAAACGAACGGCTGGGATCGTACAAAGGAAAACGCAGCCCGAGCTCTAGCTGACCCCTGGTGACAATGGTCGCCTCGGCCGAGTGTGGAAACTTTAGAACATCATCCTTCTTTAAAATGCCTTTTTGACCCGACAAGAGCCTAACGTCATAACCATGAAGATCGAATTCATCTTTCAGCTGTCGGACGAACTGTTCATCCGACAAGTCTTTGGCAGTTCTCTTGTCAGCCCTACATGAAATCGAAGAAGGATTATCAGAAAAGATAGAATCCAGAGCACGATAATCATGCCTAGAAGGGCTCTCCATAACAAACAAAGAATCAAGCGGCACACCGTATTCATCAGAAAACACATAGCTCACACTTTTTTCCACCATGGAAGGGGTTGAAGACGCCATGAAAGCTGGTAGACAGGAGGAGTAAAAGTACTACCAGAATCGGAAATTACAGCGGCAATGGAGACGGGGAGACCTAGGACAGAGAAGGAAGAGGGAAGTAAATCTATGGAGAAGATAACTAATGGCGAGGAAAGAAGCAGAGGAGAACGGAGAGAGAGGAGAAAAAATGGCTAAGGAAAAGTAAAGAGAGAATGAGGTTTAAGGATCATACTTATAAACCTCACCTGTGGTAACCGACGAGGAAGGTAAATCGGTTATAGCAAATGGAGAAAGTGGGGAACAGCATGGCGCAGAACCCTGCATGACTGAGGACGTGGGAAGACGAGGCGGTTTCTTCCCCACGTGTCGATCACATGAGTGGAAGAAGAGGCATAAATGTAGGTGCAAATAATCCACGAGCTAGGTGGAACCATCACAGCCAAGGGAGCACCAAGAGAAACAAATGCGAAAGCACCGAATCACCTCATCGGGCACAGGCGCGAGGAAAGAGGAACAGAGACAGCTCGAGAAGTCGACATAAAGGATAAAAGCTATGATGTGATGCTCATCGAGTTCGAGGACAATTAATGCACCGACGGGGTTGGTGAAGAGATAAGAAGCTCGGCCGAAGCGAGACTCGGCCAAGAATGCGAAGGGCGACACCGATCACCTCCACCAAACGAACGACATCGGGTGATGAAACCGCTCGGCTAGATAATTCGGCCCAAGGAAAAGGAGAGATCGACCGAAGCACCAGCAAGTCGCCCGCGAAGAACACCCAGGAATCTGTACCAGGCTCAACACTATAATATCGATGTATCACCACCTGCAGCTATAAATAGAGATCGTGTAGGAAGGTAGAGGGGATGATTTTTTGGTAGGAAAGAAAAGAAGTGAGAGAGCATAGCTGAGTGTTTTGTGAGCATTGTTGTGCATATTTGATCCTTGTAATCTCGTGTGAAGTAATAAGATCATCCCTTAACCCCCGTGGACGTAGGTAATCATGCCGAACCACGTACATCTTGTGTTCTTCTATGTCTTTTGTTTATTTACTTCTTAGCATAGATCTTTGGATGTAGTAGTAGGATTTTCTACATCTACAATGTTCTTATTGATATCACAAAGATTTATACATATAATGAAGATGATAACCACGGAATAACTCAAGTGTTTCTCTCTTTCTAGTGGTAAATTTTTATTCTTGTTCTTGACTGAACTCTTTTTCCTCCCTCTCTTCATTATTTGAACCCTTATATATCCAGTCGTCCAGGTAGAAGACAACTGAGTTGACGTGTAAATCTCTGTTAGCTGATCCATGTTCATTCTCTCTTATTCGCCATGCTTTGGGAAGATGCCGCTATCTCTCGCGTTGTAACTTTGTGTTCTTCGTGTTAGGCTTGTCATGTGTTCTCGTGCTTGTCCTTTTTGTCGCATTGTATGCCTTCGCTTAATCTCTCTTTTCGCTTATGCTAATAGTCGTTTAGTGAGGGCGAGGTTGTGGGTTGGTCTTGTGCGATATTTTGCCCCTACAACATGTTTACGAAATAAAGTTTATCTTCAATTTGTAATTCTTCCAACAACATCACCCCCTTTGCCTACAATGACGAGATTATGCCTAATAATGTTTTTTATTCTTACGGCCTTCATAGATGAATAAGGAAAATATGCCTTTTCCAATTCAAACAGATGTTTCAGCAACTTAGAACCCACACTAAATCTCAAAATTAGAGCATTCTAAGTAGTTAAGAACCAAACATATTTTCTGGAACCACTGAGCGACCTCTCAATTTTCATGGCTTTTCCTGCATGTAGCTCAGCATTATAATCAAAGACAATATATTTGTGACTAACACAGCAATTTAGCTTAATCAAAAGCAGTAATCCAAATTTTCTATTAAGCCAAGTCCAGAAAAGACTCATTATTCTCTAATTCTGTAAAGGCTGAAAATCTGAATGAAAATTACCAGTTTATATTCATTTAGAGATCTTTTTCTTCTTTCTGTTCCGTTGGCCAATGATCACTGTTTTCTGTCTACCTGCTAGATCTTCATCTTTAACATGAATCCATTAGTTTCGTATCTTCCTCTCCTAATAGCTTCAATGACTCCAAGGTGTTCTTGTGAGAGACTGCAAAATAAAAATTCTTTCCGGAATTCACAAGTATTTCGGAAGATGAAGCTTTAGGAGCGTACAGATAGATTTCATCACGATAATTGTGGCATAAGATTCCTCTACTTTTCGTAAAGGTGATTGGCATTACGTTCATATTTCTAAATTTTTCACTCCAAGTCACATTATAATTATATTTATCCTTTTTTAAAACCCATATGTCCAAACCACAAGGATGGTAATAATATGCACATAAAAGATCTGCTGAAACATGTAGTGTGGGATCAGTACCCTGCTTACAAGGGTGGTGATGGAAGTTGTCGAAACTCTTCATCAGCCAAATCAAAGTCAACAATGGTTCCATTGGTACCCACCCAATGAATAGCTCCATCCGCAAACACAAAACACTGACTAATATAGGTCACTCGGTAGTCCACCTTTCTAACATCTCTCCATCCCATGCCACTGCCAAGAGTATATATCTGAAGAATTCCAGAATTTGGGCCTCCCCAGTATTTACAGATTCTAACAACTTTGTACTTATTTGTTGAAGGACTGCAACCAAATCCAGTTATCAAGTTTTCTCCTTCAAATTTTGGAAGGACAACATACTCTCTGGTGATGGGATTACAGATATAAGCGAGTTCGTGAGGATAAGTACTTGCATTGATATAAATTAAACCATTACAAGAGCCTGCAACAATGTGATATACCTTAAAGGAAGGCCTTAATTTGATCCTTTTTGTTCTAGTAAAACGGTTTAAATTCTCATCATACTCAGTATAGTAAAACGGTTCTTTATGAAAACCTTGTGTATAAAATATCAAACTCAACTTACCAGAATCAAGATCATTGAGATGATTCAAGTGCATCTGCGTAAACGATCTATGTTGAAGCGGATTTCTCCGTGGTTTTGATACCGATTTGCACTTACGAACAGATTCGGTTGGTATACGAGACAAGATTTCTAACATGGTCTCTTCCGGAAGCATATCGAAGTTCCCCATTGAAACAATATAAGTTAAGGATATGCGATTCCAGAGTAGTAATCGCAGGAGAGCAAAATCGAAGTAACAAAATTTAGGGCTTTATGGAGAAAGGGGTATTTAGACTGGAGATTCGTTCCTAGGGTTAGAGGAAAAAGAAATACGAGTAAATCCTGTCCCGTAATGGGATAGATTTTGAAAAACGTTTTTGGACTTGGGCCACAAGTATTAACCTTTGGTGATTGAATTCTGTATTCACAAAGGTTATCTTTTTTTTTTCTTTTTTTTTTTTTTTTTTAAGGATAGACGGGTTTTAACAACCCAAAATTTATTAAATTACCTCATTAAAAGTGAGGTTTGAAGGATACATAATGGTGGAGAATAACCATTCCACCCATTGAAATCAATTACATCATTTGAAAATAGAAAGAATAACCTAGTACTAAATTTACAGATTTCGAAACTTAAATAACCGAAAAACCGAAATTGTACTGATTTATATTCCGTCACGAAATTGACATCCTTCTAATGGTCATTAATTCAAACCATTTTGATTCCTGATCTTTTGATTCTTGATCAATAACATCATATATGTTAAATGCTTCCATGTAAAGGAAGTAATATGCCCAAAATAAAATCATCACTGCCAATCTTGGTCTTGTTTGCTGAAGAAGATCATCGTCCATAATGTGATTGGTAACAATGAAGCAGCACCACCACAAAAAAAAACACCAACTTGACTAATATATAACAAATCTAGATGACATGGAGAAGTCATTAGATCAATCAAAGCAAAATATTAAAAAAAAAAAAAAAACCTAAATAGAAAAATTGTTGGATCAACAATTTCTTTTATTGAATAAAATTATAAAAACTAATAGTACTAACCTTGATTTGTCCGGCAGATCTGAAAAATCAAATCTAATCCGGACAGATCAAGGATTCTAAACAAAGAAATAAGTAGGTCTTACTGGTTTTTCCTATGTGTTTTAGAGAGAATAGAGGAAAGAGAAGAGAGCGGTTGTCATTGTAAGGGTATTGAGTTTTCATTTTCACAAGGTTATCTGAAAACCTTTGGAGTGGAAAAGCTTGGCTAGTGTCATCATGGGAGTCACATGACCTTGTGCTGGGACTGGAATGAAAAAAGCATGAGGTTTCATCACATCCGTAATGTGTCACTGCAGAAGTGGTATGACAATGGAGGAGAAGATTCATTTTATTTATTTTTATTAAGGGATGCAATGTGTAGCCTGAAAAGAGATTTTCCACTAGGAGCGTGCTTCGCAATATGGGATAGAATATGGTTCCTGTGAATGCAATTCCTAGAATATGATTCATTGACTTACTGTTTTTGGCAAAGTGAGGATTAGAGATGAGATTCCTCTCATTGAAAATAAAAAAAATTCAAATGTTTTCTCTGAAAGTTATCTTCAAAAGAAAAATAAAGATTAAAGTATCAAATGAATTCAATTTTCCATATAACATGATGGCCGAAGAAAGATTTGGTCTTGCAAGATGACTACAAATCCTAGTTACAAAAGTTCTTTACTTGACTCTTGGTCATCTGCAACATAAGTAATACCAAATGACTGCTTGTTCCTCATCATAACTCCAGAATTGGCGAGCCTGAGGCTTCTGTAGATACCACTTTTGCAGGTACTGCATTCTTCAAATCACCTCTGGATTAATTGTCAGCAACCTGCAAATTGACAAAGATGATAGACGTAAGGCTTGAAGTTAGGAATTGAAACTAAACTAAAACCAATACTCCCTCCGTTCCACTTTAGGTGATGTTTTAGGGTTTTTTGTATGTTCCAAAATATATGAGAGTTTAACTATTTTCTCTAAATTCTCACTGATTTACCCCTGATTTGGAATCACAACATAACATTCATTGCCCTTGTTATCAGTGAGAGATAATTAATCGAATTTAAGATTTTAAATCTATTCTCTATTAACTTAGGATATTTCGTTATCCCAAGTGGAATTATATGGGGATTCATAATTTATAGTTGAATCTAGAAACAAAAAACTAGGATGTTCAAATTTTTAGGAAGGTATTAATATGGGCAGATTTGGAAAAAAATTACTCTCTTTGATGTTTCTTAATCTCAAAAAACTCTACAACATCATCTAAATTGGAACGGAGGGAGTATTATGGAGTATTATCCGCATCCATTAACATTTAAGCAAGGAAAAGATTTGACAAATGTGTTGACGCATCCATTAACATTAGAAATTCATATTTCTGAATTGGAGTGTGTTGACGCTCTTAAAAGATTAGGTCAGAACAAGGCGCCAGGTTCGGATGGTTTTCAAGTTATGGTAATTCGCAAATGTTGGTCGTTCAAGAGAGATGATATTATGAAGGTGGTAAGGGACTTTAAGGGGAACGCTAAATTTGAGACTAAAGGCAACTTTCTTATCGTCGATTCCTAAGAAGGAAGTAGTCGAAGAAGTTAAAGACTTCAGACCTATTGGGTTGATGGGAACAGTGTACAAGATGATCTCGAAAGTGCTCGCGGAAAGATTGAAAACGGTGTTCCCTGTTGTTATTTCCCATCAACAGTCGGCCTTTATTAAAGGTAGACAAATCCTGGATTGCGCTCTGCTAGCCAATGAGTGCCTTGATTCGAGAATGAAAAGCGGTGTTCCGGGAGTTATTTGCAAGATAGATTTCGAGAAAGCGTTTGATCACGTTTCTTGGGATTTTGTGGATTAAGTGCTAGATAAAATGGGTTTTGGAGATCTTTGGAGGAAATGGATTCAAGGATGCATCGCAAATACTCCGCTGTCGGTCCTTATAAATGGCTCTTCCCATACAAAGTTCACTACGGGCAAGGGTTTGATGCAAGGAGACTCTCTCTCACCCTTCCTTTTTCTCATTGTCTCGGAAGATTTAAGTTGATGTTATTTTTTTTTTTTTGCTCGGTAAATAGATTTATATTAGAAATGTGACATACAATAATTTTTTGTACGAAACCCAATACAAGTTACAACCCACATTGACATTTGCCTATAAAATCCCAAAATGGAAAACCCCCTTACAAAAGACTAAAGTGGATGCTCGCGGTGCGAGTTCAAATAACGAATTCGCAGTATCACAGGCCATTGGATGTTGCAGATATGACATCATGACATAACCACAGTGATGAACTTATGTCATATATGCAACATCCAACGACTGTGATGTCATATCTACAACATCCAACGACTGTGATGCTGCGAATTCGTTTTTGAACTCGCATTGCGAGTTCAAAATTTCCCCCCCCAAATATCATATGAATATAAGCCCACAATTAAACCCAGTCAAGTAGCCCACAAGAGATAAACCCTAACAAATATTAGGTCTCAAGATTTCCATCACAGTTTTGCCGTCAACCCCACCTCCCGTTGTTGCCGGGCCGCCTCTTTTGCGGATCACCGCCATCTGCCTCCGGACCACCTTCACTTTCACCTCTCCTACCACAATCATCACCCCAATTTCACATACCAATGGAAATCACCGTTGCTATTCGTAAAATGAAGATCACGATGACCAAACATTCAATTGATCTACACCATCTTAATTACTGAAATCCTCCTAAGAACATTAGATACACCCCTTTACCAACTAAATCAGTACCCATTGTCGTCCCCTAGGTAAAGATTTTTTTGGATTGAACTAAAATGAAACGAAAACTAGATTATGTGGAGGTTTAATGATTAAATGAGTATGGAAGAGGGAGAAGCATATGGAGTTGCAGGCAGACAACAATATGATAGAGGTGTAACTATGGAAATAAAAACAATTTCCTGGAAATGCAAACAACTTACTAGATGAAAGCACCTCCACCATCAACTGCCGCCATCATCAAACATCAAATCTATCAACACACTCTGAAACCGCTCTAAGAAGAATAGGATAGTTTTACACAAAGGCTTGACAAAATTTGATGCTAAAGATGATGGGAAAGAAAGATGAAGAAGAAAAAGTTAATCTCTTAGTTCCGGATCTAAAAAAGATAAGGATTTTGAGTTTTTTAAAAAAAGAGAAAAACCAAGGCAAACACTCACTTCAGACTTTCACAACCACACCCAAATGAACCCAACAATCAGAAAACAGGAAGCCTTGCTCGGATCTCACTACACCAAATCAGGAATTTTGTCACAGGCTATACCTGTTACTTATTAAATTTGTAACGGGTATAGCTTTGTGACAAATAGGCCGTTATTAATAATTGTGATGTCATTTTGTAACGGTTTTATACTCTGTGACAACGACGAGATCTGATCACATTTAAAAAGCGTTACAATAATTAATAGTCACAATTGACCTAATTATTTGATTGCGACACGTGGCATATTTGTCACATTTATCTTAACGGTTTTTAAGCTGTTACACTATAACTACAACAATTCGGCCGGTACACACTGTCCCCTTTCGTCACGGTTATAGTAAGACATATAAGTGTTACTAAAATTAGCAACAACTACTTCGAGGGACACGTGTCTTTTTTTCACGATTCTTGTAACATTTAAAGCTGTTACTTTCATTTATAACAACACGGTGATGGTGACACGTGTTCTCTTTTGTCACAATTTCTTGTCACGATTAACCGTGACAATTTTCTAATAACAAATAAAAAAAATATGGGTAACCCCGAGTCATTATGATGGACCTAGGCTTCCAGGTTTAAAGGCACTGCAATACTGAGGTCACCATCATGGACCTGGACTTCCGTTTACAAGGATGTAATACAATTTAACTTTGAAACAAAGGCTACTGCAATACATATATTCTCAATTTACAATTTCTTGAGATCCATACATTCTCAATTTCTTTGAAATTCATACATTTCTCAATTTGAAATCCATCTGTTTTATCCATATCCACGCTCCAAACGATCTTGAGATATCATTCTCTTCATGAATCCTACACAAAACACGCTGAGAGATTAGTTCAGTAACAATTTAACAATGCCAACATGGAACACAAAGAGAACGAAACAATAGACCAACTTATCAAGATTTTAAACAATAATTCTTCAATTTTAATGTGCTATTCAGGTGAGGTTCAGTTGGTTCAGAACCAATCCCCTGACATTTCCAAGAAAAAGTAATGATGGTGCTAAATAAAGTAAGAATACAATCAATTTAAAAAATTCTATGATAATATCTAACAAGCTTGTCCTAAAAGCAAATCAAAACGCATTTTATCACCAAGGGGGAATACAAATCTAAAACTATGAGAGTATAGTATACCTACAAGCTAACCAACAAGGACAAAAAAATCTAAATATCTGGCTTAGTAAGGGTGTAAAGTGGATTCCAAGAGAATTAATTAACCAGACAACCATATAACAGTAAGCTATCCATAAAATGTTTACCTTGATCGTGTGTCAAAGAACCCCAATGAATAAGATATACCTGCAATAGATAGAATATACACTTCTCATAATCTTGCAAATAATAAAACCAGAAAGTCATAATTTATAGTACATGCTTCTCATATAAGCTCTTTCAGTCTATTTTTCACCATGCTACCATTACTAGGCCATACCATGTATCAGTAAATAAACCTTGATAACTAATCAGATGTAATCCATCATCAGACAGTATACCTTTGACAATTGTTGTCGAGACCATTCAACAAACTGTAATTATTTGAGCTTCCTTGTAGACCTGATAACATGGTTCTTCCATATTCAATGACCATCCAGTACTCCCTCCACCTGAAATTACTAACATAAACAGTTCAATGAGCATCCAACAAGACTGATTTGATGCCAATGTAAAGTACTGAAATTCACTGACATCCGTCTATCTTCCATCCATCTCGAGCAAGCACTGAGCCATAAAACATGCATATTGCTTTAATATACAAATATTCATATGAGTGTATGAGGATGGTTCACGTAGCGGCACCAGTTATGAGAAATTCTAGCCAACTCCAATTTATACTATATTCGGATCATGTTTAACGTCAAAAAAAATTAATATACAACATAGATTGTTGCTCTTAGTTGCATATAGCTTACTAGACTTCGAGAGACATTCTCACTATCATGACCAAGGAGATAAAATGTAAAAGTATTATCGAAAGCAAATGCACATTTTTCTAATAAAGCCTAAGCTAGACATTTACATATAAATGCAAGATCAAAAACTAGCTTCAACATGAACGCCACAAGTAAGACTACGACATCTTTAAACTACGGCAAAAGCTCATCAAAAGAATGATAGCTTCTCATTCGCTACTAATAACCTTGACATGGATATCTCCACCCTTTGTCCTAGATCTCTTCTCCTACACAAAACAGTAAACAATGAAATGAAAAACTTAGCAAACAACATGATATATTATCAACCAAAACTTTGTGTTAAACATGGATGAACATGGGATTTATAATCACCTCTATTCTTGGGTGATTGTCATAATCCATGTCAATCTTGTGCGATCATCAGTTTGTATCCATATTTTAGCAACAAACAGAAATTGAAGGAACAAACCGTATCAAATCCTATCAAATTCAAGTGAGACAGAAGAGAATAAAAGCATAAGAATGTCTTCTCATAATTCGAACCCAAAGTGAGTGCCACAGTAGAGTAACATTGTCATTTGAAATTAGACAACAACTCTACACTTGAGTACCACAATAACCTTGTTGCAAAATACCTAAAATGCCTCTTTGAGCGCATGAAATCAAAAAGACAGTTGATTAGAGGAATATGAGATAAGAAATACTTAACTAGTAAGAAACTATTCACTACAAACCTTGTGGGAAAGAATGGCCAGCAAAGCAGGTTGTCACATAGAGCATGTATTTTTCATAAAGGTCGATTACTTTCCTGATAAACATATGCAAACAGAGAGCGAATTATATTCTATACTTGATATAAAATTGATTTTTCAGTCTTCACGAGCCAAGGTCCAAAGGATTTTTCCTGCTCTTGCGAGCCCGATACATTACGATACTCCTGTAAGAAAATGTCAGATAACCTTTCCTTGACCAAGATGATTAAGATAACCTTACATGTAATGTTCGGAGACAAATTAATTTATTAAACTATGTTATTATTATTATAATGTATCGTCTCCATTGCTTCATTACAGAGAGTTAACAACAAAAAACAGAAAATATTACTTAACAATACTTATCACTCTTTGTAATTCTTAGAAATATCCTTCACTTGTTCTGCAAGTTCTTGTTTCTTCTTTGCAGCTAGATTCTGAACAGTTCCAATTCTCTTAGAAGTCCTAAATGCAGACCTTTGGAATGTAACACTGTTACAAAACCAAAAGCAGGGTAATCAGAAGTAAAACTTCTTAATTAACCAGAATACATACATAGGTTCCTTTAAAAATGTATTCCAAAAGATTAGTGCCTGCTCAGAATAATGAAATGTCTTCTCATAGATCTTGTAAACCTATGAAGTCTGACATGTGAAATTTTCATAAATCTTCCTTGCAGAACTATTACTAAATCCTAATAAACAGACAATCAAATGCACATACCAAGAAGCACCAGATAGCGAAGACAACAAATTTTTATCGGTTCACCACAAAAATATGCCACTAGAATTGATTAACCTAACTACAACAATGTTCATGTTCATAGAACAGATGAAGCAGATAACACAAAATCAAACAAATCAATTCAATATGCCTCAGCCCCTTAGATGTTATAATTTTGCGGTCATCTCCGCTATCATTACATGTCTATGTTTAATCATCATCGGCAATCAACCAGAAATTTTGCCACTAGCATTGATTAACCTAGCTACAACAATGTTCATAGAACAGATGAAGCAAATAACACAAATAATTCTCAGACCCTAACAATAAACCAAATTAGAGAAGAAAAGCACCAAATTTTGCTGGAGTAGTCAGCTATCATAGTAAACCCTAACAATCACTCCATAAATAATTAAGATTTAAACCAAAAGAATAACTGAAAACTTTACCAAAATTAAGACAAAAAAAAAAAATTGCAACTCAGGAATCACCATCACAGTTGAAGAACCAAAAATCAAATTAATTCTCGGAGCCTTTTGAAATAGCAAACAGAACCAAAAATCAACATACTAATTTCAGACCCTAATTTGAAATAGCAAAAAATAAAATAAAACCCAATGCAGAACAATTAGAAAGGAAAATTGAAAAACCTACTTTTCATACTCTGTTAACAAACAAACATTAGAATCATTGAAGAACAAAATAATCAAATCTAATTTTTAAACCCTAGTTGAGCAAGGGGAAGAGAATACTGAGAGAAAGAATTCGAGATTAAGGAATTCAAAAAATACATGAAAATCATAGAATACCGAGATAAACCATATGAGATCTGGGAAATTATAATACAAAAATGGGTCTTCGGGATCGGGGTTTTTTCAACTTTATCCCATAAAATTGATATCAGTTAGATGCACAACTTTCTCCCTCTTTTTCAATATCCTGTTTCAATCATCCAAAACAAACAATCAGATTTCTCAAGTTATGTTAAAACACTAAGATTCAACGAAACTCGATATAGAGATCTACGAGATATAAGGAAAGAAACTCATCTTAGATCGGAGCATCAAAAGAAAAATATTATGAATCGCTCCCCAGATTCAATTTTCTTTGGTGAAATACATCTACTAATTCAACGAATAGAAAGAAATAGAGAGAAAAAAAAAATGATTCAGGAGGCTGCAGTTTTGACTTAGGGGTGAGTGTGTTAGGGTTTCTGTCGAAGGAGAAGAAGATGGGGTGAGGGAAGCGGAGTAGGATTTAGGTTTATCATTTTAATTTTCTCTCTCTTCTAACTATATAAAGAAAACCCTTTTTACTGTGTAGCAGAGCTGGACGACTAGTGTCTTCGACACCCATCTTATTGGTTCCAGATGATCAAATGGTTGATTTGTTACCACGTGTCACGTACAAATCCAATGGACGGCTATCCTTATTTTAAATTAGGTGGTGCATTTTATCACTTACCAAACCATGTGACATCGTAACGTAGGGGTCCAAAACTTTGGGAAGAAAAAACTAGCAGTCTACGTATATTTTGACGCGTATATCACACCAAATCCAAATATTATACAATAAATATTATGAATCCGAATAATGAAAACGAACTGAAAAATCATATTACTTCAAAGATTACTAGAGTTGTTCTTGGGTTTCTCATTCGGATGAATTGGAGACTAAATATATCTGAATTGAACATCACAGGTTCAAATATTACTAGAAGTAGAGCTGAGTTTCTCTTTCGGATGAACTGGAGCCGAAATATATCATAATTGAATATCACGGGTTCAAAGATTACTAAAGTTAGACCGAGTTTCTCGTTCGGGTGAACTGGAGACGAAATATATCATAATTGAACATCACAGGTTCATGGATTACTAAAGTTAGACTTGAGTTTCTCTTTCGGATGAACTGGAGACGAAATATATCAGAATTGAACATCACAGGTTCAAAGATTACTAAAGTTAGACCTGAGTTTGTCATTCGGGTGAACTGGAGACGAAATATATCATAATTGAACATCACAGGTTCATGGATTACTAAAGTTAGACCTGAGTTTCTCGTTCGGGTGAACTGGAGACGAAATATATAAGAATTGAACATCACAGGTTCAAAGATTACTAAAGTTAGACCTGAGTTTCTCGTTCGGGTGAACTGGAGACGAAATATATCTGAATTGAACATCACAAGTTCAAATATTACTAGAGGTAGAGCTGAGTTTCTCTTTCGGATGGACTGGAGCCGAAATATATCATAATTGAACATCACAGGTTCAAAGATTACTAGAGGTAGAGCTGAGTTTCTCTTTCGGATGAACTGGAGCCGAAATATATCATAATTGAACATCACGGGTTCAAAGATTACTAAAGTTAGACCTGAGTTTCTCGTTCGGGTGAACTGGAGACAAAATATATCTGAATTGAACATCACAGGTTCAAATATTACTAGAGGTAGAGCTGAGTTTCTCTTTCGGATGAACTGGAGCCGAAATATATCATAATTGAACATCACAGGTTCAAAGATTACTAGAGGTAGAGCTGAGTTTCTCTTTCGGATGAACTGGAGCCGAAATATATCATAATTGAACATCACGGGTTCAAAGATTACTAAAGTTAGACTGAGTTTCGTTCGGGTGAACTGAGACGAAATATATCTGAATTGAACATCACAGGTTCAAATATTACTAGAGGTAGACCTGAGTTTCTCTTTCGGATGAACTGGAGCCGAAATATATCATAATTGAACATCACAGGTTCAAATATTACTAGAGGTAGAGCTGAGTTTCTCTTTCGGATGAACTGGAGCCGAAATATATCATAATTGAACATCACAGGTTCAAAGATTACTAGAGGTAGACCTGAGTTTCTCGTTCGGGTGAACTGGAGACAAAATATATCATAATTGAACATCACGGGTTCATAGATTACTAAAGTTAGACCTGAGTTTCTCGTTCGGGTGAACTGAGACGAAATATATCATAATTTAACATCACAGGTTCAAATATTACTAGAGGTAGACTGAGTTTCGTTCGGGTGAACGGAGACGAAATATATCATAATTGAACATCACGGGTTCATAGATTACTAAAGTTAGACTCGAGTTTCTCGTTCGGATGAACCTGGAGAGGAAATATATCATAATTGAACATCACGAGTTCAAATATTACTAGATATAGAGCTGAGTTTCTCTTTCGGATGAAGCTGGGCTGAAATATATCATAATTAAAAAAAAACATATTTCCCGTATATTGTATGCGTACTAGGATCCGAGATCGAAACACGGTCATGAGTTGACTACTCTAAGTTAGAAACTTGGTAAGAATGACGAATCCATCCATTTACAGTACGAAACCTTAAACAAACCCTATTTTTGCATATTGCATGTAAACCGAGCTCAGAGATCGAAACACATGCGAGTTGACTACTCTAAGTCAGAAACTTGGTAAGAACAACGAATCCATACATTTACAGGTAAGATTCCTTCGAGATATTCTACGAAACTTTAAAAAAACCCTATTTCCGTATATTGTATGCGTACCAGGATCCGAGATCGAAACCTGGCCGCGAGTTGACTACTCTAAGTCAGAAACTTGGTAAGAATGACGAATCTATCCATTTACAGGTAAGATTCCTTCGAGATATTCTACGAAACCTTAAAAAAACCCTATTTCGTATATTGTATGCGTACCGGGGATCCGAGATCGAAACACGGCCGCGAGTTGACTACTCTAAGTCGGAAATTCGGTATGAACGACGAATCCATCCATTTACGGGTAAGATTCCTTCGGGATATTCTACGAAACCTTAAAAAACCTATTTCGCATATTGTATGCGTACCCAGGATCCGATATCGAAACCTAGCCGCGAGTTGACTACTCTAAGTCGAAACTTGGTAAGAACGACGAATCCATCCATTTACATGTACGAAACCTTAAACAAACCCTATTTTTGCATATTGCATGCAAACCGAGCTCAAGATCGAAACACGGCGCGAGTTGACTACTCTAAGTCGGAAATTCGGTATGAACGCACGAATCCATCCATTTACAGGTAAGATTCCTTCGAGATATTCTACGAAACCATAAAAAAATACTATTTCTGCATATTGTATGCGTACCAGGATCCGAGATCGAAACCTGACCGCGAGTTGACTACTCTAAGTCAGAAACTTGGTAAGAATGACGAATCCATCCATTTACAGGTAAGATTCCTTCAAGATATTCTACGAAACCTTAAAAAAACCCTATTTCTGTATATTGTATGCGTACAAGGATCAGAGATCGAAACATGGCCGCGAGTTGACTACTCTAAGTCGAAATTCGGTATGAACGACGAATCCATCCATTTACAGGTAAGATTCCTTCGGGATATTCTACGAAACCTTAAAAAAAAACCTATTTCTGCATATTGTATGCGTACCAGGATCCGATATCGAAACCTAGCTGCGAGTTGACTACTCTAAGTCAGAAACTTGGTAAGAACGACGAATCCATCCATTTACATGTACGAAACCTTAAACAAACCCTATTTTTGCATATTGCATGCAAACCGAGGCTCCGAGATCGAAACCTGGCCGCGAGTTGACTACTCTAAGTCAGAAATTCGGTATGAACGACGAATCCATCCATTTACAGATAAGATTCCTTCGAGATATTCTACGAAACCATAAAAAAACACTATTTCTGCATATTGTATGCGTACCAGGATCCGAGATCGAAACCTGACCGCGAGTTGACTACTCTAAGTCAGAAACTTGGTAAGAATGACGAATCCATCCATTTACAGGTAAGATTCCTTCAAGATATTCTACGAAACCTTATAAAAAACCTATTTCTGTATATTGTATGCGTACCAGGATCCGAGATCGAAACCTGGCCGCGAGTTGACTACTCTAAGTTAGAAACTTGGTAAGAACGACGAATCCATCCATTTACAGGTACGAAACCTTAAACAAACCCTATTTTTGCATATTGCATGCAAACCAGGCTCCGAGATCGAAACACAGGCTTGCGAGTTGACTACTCTAAGTCGAAACTTGGTAAGAACGACCAATCCATCCATTTACAGGTAAGATTCCTTCGAGATATTCTACGAAACCTTAAAAAAAACCCGATTTCTGCATATTGTATGCATACCAGGATCCGAGATCGAAACCTGGCCACGAGTTGACTACTCTAAGTCAGAAACTTGGTAAGAATGACGAATCCATCCATTTACAGGTAAGATTCCTTCAATAAATTCTACGAAACCTTAAAAAAATCATATTTCAGTATATTGTATGCGTACCAGGATCCGAGATCAAAACCTGGCCGCGAGTTGACTACTATAAGTTAGAAATTCGGTAAGAACGACGAATTCATCCATTTACAGGTAAAATTTCTTCGAGATATTCTACGAAACCTTAAACAAACCCTATTTATGCATATATGTATGCATACCAGGCTCCGAGATCGAAACCTGGCCGCGGGTTGACTACTCTAATTCAGAATTCGGTAAGAACGACGAATCCATCCATTTACAGGTAATATTTCTTCTAGATATTCTACGAAACCTTAAAAAAACACTATTTCTGCATAAATGTATGCATACTAGGCTCTTAAATCGAAACCTGGCCGCGAGTTGACTACTCTAAGTCAGAAACTTGGTAAGAACGACGAATCCATCCATTTACAGGTAAGATTCCTTCGAGAAGAAATATATCAGTTATGAACATCCCGGGTTCGAAGATTACTAGAGTTAGACCTGAATTTCTCATTTGGATGAACTGGAGAAGAAATATATCGATTATGAACATCCCAGGTTCGAAGATTACTAGAGTTAGACCTGAATTTCTCATTTGGATGAACTGGAGAAGAAATATATCAGTTGTGAACATCTCAGGTTCGAAGATTACTAGAGTTAGACCTGAGTTTCTCATTTGGATGAAGTGTAGAAGAAATATATCAGTTGTGAACATCCCAGGTTCGAAGATTACTAGAGTTAGACCTGAGTTTCTCATTTGGATGAACTGAAGAAGAAATATATCGGTTCTAAACATCCCAGGTTCGAAGATTACTAGACTTATACCTAAGTTTCTCATTTGGATGATCTGAAGAAGAAATATATCAGTTGTGAACATCCCAGGTTCGAAGATTACTAGAGTTAGACCTGAGTTTCTCATTTGGATGAACTGAAGAAGAAATATATCGGTTCTAAACATCCCGGAGTTCGAAGATTACTAGACTTATACCTAAGTTTCTCATTTGGATGATCTGAAGAAGAAATATATCAGTTGTGAACATCCCAGGTTCGAAGATTACTAGACTTATACCTAAGTTTCTCATTTGGATGATCTGAAGAAGAAATATATCAGTTGTGAACATCCCAGGTTCGAAGATTACTAGAGTTAGACACGAGTTTCTCGTTCGAATGAACTGGAGATGAAATATATTAGAATTGAACATCACAGGTTCAAAGATTACTAGAGTTAGACCTGAGTTTCTCGTCCGGATGAACTGGAGACGAAATATATCCGAATTGAACATCACAGGTTCAAAGATTACTAGAGTTAGACCTGAGTTTCTCGTTCGGATGAACTGGAGACGAAATATATCTGAATTGAACAGCATAGGTTCAAAGATTCCGGAGACTGTGAAAATGACCAAACTACCCTTATCGGAAATAAGTGCATCAAATATCCCAGAGACTATAAATTGACTATTTTACCCCTTGCCCAAAAGTTGGTGTAATGTCCATTTAGTCACTGATTTGAAATTTGTACAAAATAACCATTTTGCCCCTGGACTAAAATTCTACCTAAGATGGTTTTTTTCTTCCTAAAATGACAATTTCGAATCCCGACTAGTAAGAATGAGAAGTGTTAGATAAGATATAATGAACTTGACGTTATTCGAACACGCAACAAATTCCAGAGACTGTTAAAATGACCAAACTATCCTTCCAGAATAAGTCTATTAAATATTCATGAGACTGTGAAAATGATCAGATTACCCTTACTGGAAATAAGTGCAACAAATATTCCGGAAATTGTGAAAATGACCGGACTACCTTACCGAAATAAGTGCAGTAAATATTATGAGATTGTGAAAATGACTATTTTACCCCTTTCCCGAAAGTTAGTTAAATGTCGTTTTCGTCACTAATCGAATTTTCTGTAAATGACCATTTTGCTCTGGATAGTGTGAACCAGACGTGATTCGAACACACATCTATGAAAATGATCAAATTACCCTTACCAGAAATAAATGCTACAAATATTCTGGAAATTGCGAAAATGATCAGGCTATCCTCGTCAAAAATAAGTGCAATAAATATTCTGAAGCTGTAAAATGACTATTTTACCCCTTTCCCGAAACGTAGTGAAATGTTCATTCTGCCACTAATATGATTTTCTTATAAAATGACCATTTTGCCCCTAGATAAAGGGTACCTTATTTTGGTTCAACATAATCTGGACTAACATAATCTGGACTGAAACAAAATCTGAACACGAAATAAAATCCTACAAAAATGGTTAAAATTGTATATTTATTAACCACCTGAAATATCTCTGCATAAAATTTTAAAAATAATTGACAAAGTATAAAAAACCTCAAAAAGAAAGAAGAAATGAAACTTGAAAAGTGGTAGCTTTCTTCACATCCGAGTAGCTTACAAAGGATAAAGGACCTCAAAAAGAACGACAGATCCCACGATCCATTTTCTTCACATCCGAGTATCTCATTTCTCTCTTCTTTGCTGCTTCCTGTAATGCACCTTTCACAAGCCTCTTAGCACTTCCCTGCAAGAACAAAAAATTAAAGTGAAATTTCATTCTTATGTTCGCAAGAGCTAAGGTTTCAAGTAGAGAACCACAAGCATGGGGAAGGAATTTTTAGTCAACCATTTATTTCGACCTTAAGTCCAGTGTATATCAATTTGAACCACATAATAAAGGAGGGGGACGGCGTTAACAGAAAAACAGTTTCTACCACAGGACAAAATGAACTAAATGGATTACGAACTTGTTTGATTTCTGCAGCATGTACGGAGTCCACAGCAGATCCTCCTAGCTGCTTCAACTTCAAAAAGACACCGATACAGAACACTCACCTTAATAACAGCATGACTGTAATGCAGGCACAGTGAAAACGGTGTCGGCGAGGAAGCTCGCGTAGCTCGGCACCATCATCATAGGCGGAAAGAAAGATGCAACATTCCTGCAAGAATCATCATCCACATCAGAATGGATGTAACCCTTCTTTTCACTTGTTACTGTTTTATTTAGGCTAAGATGGAGGAATGAGTTCTAACTTTTCAAAATATATAAAGTTGTCGGACTATCAAATTCAAGGTTAAATCAACTACTGCATTCTCTAGAGAAAGAACATGCTCTACAGGTGCCTCACTATTGCACTCAATCATGATTCCCCCAACTGGCACCTGTACCTCACCTCTCTGCTTCTTAAAATAACCAATTTTCCGAAATTTGAACTTTGATAGTTGATCAATGTCATCCTTGGATGCACCTTCCTGCTTGCATTAGAGAGAGAATAAAAATTTGGCGAAAGAACCCAAGGATGAGTGCATTGATTGAATAAAGAATCATGCGAGTTCAGTCAAACGAAAGAAGCCATTCAAACTCCAAAGTAATATTTCAGACCGGTTTCAGCTTAACAAAAACACCACCAAGAGACCCACATTTTATGGAGTTAGTGTCATATATTAATCCAATCAAATGAAAAACGTACCATGTGGATGATGCCCCTCGAGCATATTATCATCAAGGTGAATAAAGAATGCAAAAAATGTAACTCATTTAAATGCTTTAGCATATGTAAATAGGCCTTCACCTGAAGTGAGACTCAACATTCCTGCAAGAATCAACATTCCATAGTTCAAGTGAAGTGAGAATTTAAATACTGGAATTGTGCCATAGTTAGATAGATATACCAAGTGTGTTGTTACCTTTTCAGACAACATTAACGGAACAAAGAAGGTGTAAGAATAGTCTATGTACCTCGTCAAAGAAAATAATGCATGGAGAACATGTCCGAGAATGACTAAATATTACTCTAACTGCCACGAACATGTTAAGAAGCTCAGGGGCCCTATTTGGTGACCATAGGGAGGGACCTTATATGTGTATGAAATTTGCTCCAACCTCATTTGTTATAGCTTTGGAAATTATAGTTCTACCACAACCAGGAGGTCTATAAAGCAACTATCCTTGCTCTAAATCTACGCCAAATTTCTGAAGAATTAATGAAAATGATAAATCAAAAAAATGCTGATAAACCAAGTACTAGATATCAATCAAGTCGCGTGAAATTTGTGATACAAAAACTAGTTTCGCTCTTAAGTTTATGTTCATGCGGCAAATTGAATAACGTACTGTAGATGAATTAAATGAAAAACGAGGGTAATTACAAGATAAGAACCAACGCACCTCCCATACTCATCAACAAGCATCCCCTCCATTTCTCTAATTGGATCATCTATACTAGGCTCTGTTCGAGACAGATGTCTATGAGATCCAACATTTTGGATTCTAACATATCAACATTTTCTTTTTTATTGACCGTAACCAAAATGAATCATTTTAGATCACTATCTATCATACACAGACTTAAAATAAAAAATGTTCCATGCTCGACAAAATTTTATATAACTCTTTGTGACCCAGTGCTCCGAAACTAACCACCAAGAACACAAATATCTCTGAAACCTCCTAGCAAGGCTTCAAAGTTTCAGTCGATATATAATCTACAACACTAAAACAAAATATAGGATCCTGCACCTCTAACACCCAGCTAAATATTACTACATTCATAAATAAGCTTAAGGAAAGAGTGAATCAACGAAGATGTGCGAATATGGACAGAAAAGAAACGAAAAACTTTGCAACAGACGTGCATTCATTTACCTGATGCCCTCTTGGTCAATTCTTCCCAACCATGGGACAGAACGTCTGATCTGATGTATATACGTATTTCGAGCTGCACCTATATATATACACTTCAGCAATCCAGGTAGCTAGGTTTTTACCACTTGCTTGGCAGGAAGGGTCAACTTATCACTTTGTAAGGCTCCTAAAACACTCCAAATCCCGAATGGGTACCAGACCATAAATCTGATTTCAAAAGAGATACATATATTATTAGTACCAATTACGCCAAAATTCATTACTGCATAAAACTGAATAATCAACTGCAGAAGATTCAATTTCTTAGAAAACGTAAAAGCAAAGGTCCAATCAATGACGGATGATTTTCGACCTGATTCCTCTTTGTTAAAACTTAATCAAAGTTTATAGGACTCGCTGCATTCACTGGTTAGGAAGCACATAAAACTTATCCAACACATCAACCATGGCCTAAACCAAGTAAAAGGAAAGGAAGACATACCCTGAAAATTTTACCTAACAAACATGGCATAATTGAAACAAGATAATACAATATTCTTCTGCTGGCAACAATTTAATCTCGAGCAAGATACTCAACCGAATCTGCTAAATAAGATGTTTCATACAATCCACCAATTTTTTCTCTAATCTTTCTCCCAATTTCATAAAACATAATTTAGAAAACGTTTCATACAATCCAAAATTTAGAAAACCCCTAATTTTTGCTGTCATGTTTCTCCCAAGTCCCAATTTCATAAAACATAATTAATCATTCAGAAGAAAAATAGAACTCATAATTAATCACTAACCCCATCAAAGAAGAAGATGAAACCCTGAAATTTAGTCATCAGAATCAACTATGGACCATCTTCTTCACCAATCACCATCATCGTTCAGATTTTTCGTCAAATCGATCGATATAAAGAACAACAACCACAGATCAGGATGTAATTGATCGATTCTAAACTAGGGTTTTCTTTTTGCGGATGAATTTTGAACTGCAAATTTTACACTCTCAGGAGTGTGTTAATGGCGGAGAGAAAGGAACACGGAGAAGAAAAAAAATTGTTAGACGATAGAGAGAGGGGTTTGGTTTTTGTCTACGCAAGTCTTGATTTTTACAAAGTCAATGAAATTTTGACCAGGTCTTGATTAGTTTGGACACAAAAAATAAAGTGTTTTATTATAATTAGAAATAAAAACAAATTTTGGTATTTAGAAATTTAATATAATTGTTAAATTTGTTGAAGTGTTGGTATGGTTGTGATAAAAGAATTCGTAATAGTTCCTAAGTTTGGGGTGGTTTTTGGTGTAGGAAAATCATTGGGTGGAAGTATCAATTTGGATTATAATTGTTATTGTGCGAATAATCCCCAACAGTTATTATTGTTACTTATTAAAGTTTAAGATACTGTCACGATTTTAAAAATTATCCACAGTTATATTTGTTACAGGAATTATTACAGGTATATCAGTGACTGAAAAAGAATCTGTGACAACTTACACCGTGACAAAATTCCTGATTTGGTGTAGTGTCTAGTCCGACTATCCGAGGACTAAATCCGAGCAAGGAAGGAGGCGGCGATTGCTGTTGCAGATATGTATTTTCTTTTTCTTTTTCCAGGAGAGAGAGGGGGCAAATGACAGGAAATCTTGAAAATCTTGGGCATATAGGAGGGTTCGCGATGAGCTGCAATGGGGTCAACATCACTCGCCTCCAATTCGCAGACGATACACTAGTTTTCATTGACGATTCCGTTGAGCAAATGAATCATCTGAGATACTATCTTCTGGGTTTCGAGATATTATCAGGCCTTCGAATCAACTTTGCAAAATGTAGCATCTTTGGCGTCGCTGGAGCAACAAACTTGGACAGAATGGCAACAATGTTAGGTTGTAACTCTGACACTTTACCGTTTTGTTATTTGGGTCTTCCGCTCGGTGATACTTCAAGAGGATTACAGAAATGGGACTCGATTATTGAAAGAATCAAGGGTCGTCTTCCTTCTTACAGAAATGTCAACTTAAGAAATAAACAAACTAAAAATTTGAACTTCTATCATACCATACATCCATTATTGGGTGTCTAAGAACATTCAACAGTCAACTAATCGAATAGCAACTTGTGCATATATAACCGATGACTTGATTGTTGTGGCAAGGCGACAAGTAAGATACTAACATGTAGGGGCTGTGATTTTCCTTCTTATATATGTATGTATGCTAGCATATGTAGGTCCATGGATATTGGAGCATCTTGCTTGCAACAATGAGGGGTAGAAAAATGGGCAATAGAATCAGAAACTCTGATTCCAACCAGATTTTCACTTTGACGACATATCACTTTTCTTATTAAAATCGAATACATGCAAACAGAAATTTAAACACTAAGCAGCATGGGAAATTTGGGGATATATTTCCACCATATATACTTGAAAGAAAATGCGTAGATAAGTTGGGGATATATTTCCACCATACTTGAAAGAAAATTCGTACATGCACCCTTAATAGAGAGCCAGGTTTTGTATTTTAGGCAGCAATAGAAGAAGCTTTCGGCATAAGAACATGTTTTGCCACAATTTTGGCCATGACAAGAAGACCTTCAACACTAATGAGACTGGAAACTTTAGCGGCAACTTCTTCAGGGGCTTTATACTCGACAATGGATTGTATGATACATGAATTACCACATTCTCTAATTTTGAATGTTTCCATGTAATATGTAACACCCATGTCTAGATATCCTCCTTTGGTCTGTAGTATCTCCTTAAGACGCTTGCAGTCATCCATTGTCACAAATTTTTCCTCGTTTGTCAGCGGCACTGATCCTGATATCCATCAAATAAACATTTTTATTTTTTTTTTTGATCAGCAATCTTAAGAATATAACGATACGTGCTAAGTTGAAATTTGAAAAGAAACATCATAGAAAAAGATATAAATACATAGTTCTACAAGTAATTTACCTTCAGGATATACGATGAGAAGAACGGTACCAACACCACCATCACCTTCAAGAATCTCTATCTTTTCGAACATGCCAGGAAGTGCATTCATAAAGAATTGAGGAGCATCTTTGGCGCCAATTACTCCCCATACATCGTCAGCCGAGGCCGCTACTTCCAATTCCGCGATGAGCTTATAACTTACCATGTTGAGTTAATTCGTTATGGTATCGCCTCGCATTTGCCCGCCTATTTATATATAATAAGGGGTCAACGAGCTAGTCATTTTTTGCTGGCTAGCTAGCATTATGATGACATGTTTACAATGGGGGACCATGTTGCTGCATATTTCTATACAAAGGTGGAAGCCATTATGTATCCCTTGCATAAACGTGATCGTGATCGATCTTTCTGCACGACGAAAATGTACTACTTTGTTGGTTAACGATTCTTGTTAGGGTCAGATACGACTTGGATGATCTGGCGTGCCTAAACACCTTTGTTGACCCTGTTGGGTTATGCCCAAAAATAATAGTTTGACATTCACATTTTATTTATTATTTAACAGTTCACTGTAAACATGCTTTGTGAGATATGGTAAAATATATTAGTTGTAATTTATAGTTGTAACTAGAACTTCACCCGTGCCGTAACGGCACGGCCTCCATAGTTGGTAAAAAAAATTGTTTTAAATTTAAACCCTTGTCATTCTTTTCTTGGCTCTATATAAAGTGACAATTTTTCCCCATGTTTTTTAATTGTTACGTTTTTTCATAGAATTGCTAGGTTGACCGAAATATTTGTCTCGAAAAAATCGCCGGGTGAAATATGTAGTGGGATCAACTGAAAACCTTTACTATCCCTATCATCGTTGGGTTTTTCTCGGGTTATTTTTCAAAAAAAAATTATGGTCAGCCTGTACAATTATTTCTTCTTTATTAATAAGCATCTTATTTTCAAATTAAAAAAAATCAACCACAACTTCCATAATAATGTTACATGTGTCCTAACGACATAGACCGACACATTAAGCACATGCACTACCATCACCAGAACCACCCATCACCTTTTCCACCACCAGTATTATCATCACGGGCTCCATGCACTACAACTCACAAAGACCACCCCAATCATCCGTAATGATTATTAATAAATTTATTATTTATTTAATGAAAATATATTATTAAGACATTTATAATGAGAGATATGAAAAGGTGCCGTTCAAGGCTTTTATTGAAAAACTTAGAAAATTGTAGGTTACATATTTATTAGTAAAATATTTATTATTTGAAGTTAATGATACAATAATGATGTAAACAACCACAACCATTGATTTATATTTTTCCTAAATAAATCTCAGTCGCTCTTTATCTTTCTTAACATGTCACAAATGCAAAATTTAGATTAATACGTTAAAAAAAATGTTTTACAGTTTTTTTTTGGTATGGTAATTTTTTCAATTATAACGGCTATTTATCTTGGTTTGGTATCTAACTTCCAGAATGAGCTTTGTTACTTTATAGTCCTTAATTGTTCATCTTCTTTCCTGACCCGACCCGACAAAAATCTGGCCTATAATATTTATTATAAATTTAAAAAAATAAAACAAATTAATTTTTTTTTAAAACCTAATATCAAATAAAAAAAACCAAGGGTAATTATGTAATTTATCTACCTTAGGACACCTTTCTCATCCCACTACCACTACTTCTTCCACCACCACCACCATTAACGTCATCACTCCACCATTTTCACCAACACCCACCGCTGATCCACTACCCCCGCCCACCATTAGTGTCATCTGATTTAGTATAAAATAAATTTATTATGTACTGTATTAATGAAAGTGTATTTATTTGATTAATAAAACAAACATTTATTATGAAATATTAATAGAACATTTATTATTGAAAGTTAATTAAACTAATCATCTTACAGCCGTAGATTTAACTTTCCCGAGAATGAATCCTGGCCGCTCTTTAACTTGCCTAAGTTGTCCAAACTATGCTTTATTAGTTAGTGTCTCATTAATCTCTCATAATGAATAATTTATTAAATTTTCACCATTAAATGTCCTCTTAATTAATTTAATAAATATGTATTTTTATATTAATAAATAACTTTAATAAAAAATTAGATATCAATAGAAATTAGTGGTTAGTAGTGGAAGAAGTAGTGACTGATAGAAGCGCTTGTGGTGGAGGCGATAATATCAGTGGTGATGGAAAAAATAATGCCGATGAGTGGTTTTATGGTGGTGATGTTGGTGAATAGTCATGGACATTATTAGTTCTGTATATTTACAACACATGCAACATTGTATCGTGAAGCATAGTTCGGACAACTTAGCCTAGATAAAGAGCGGTCAAAATGCATTCTGGGGAAAGCTAAATCCATGGTTGTGGTTTGCTCCAATTAAAAATTAATCATTATGGGTGTTTTATTAATTAAAAAAAAAGTAATATCAAATAAAAAAATTAACCAAGAGTAACTAAGTAATTTATCTACGTTAGTACATCTTTCTCATCCCACTATCACTACTTCTTCCACCACCACCACCACCACCACCATTACGTCATTAATCCACCATTCTCACCAACACCCACCACCATTATTCCACCGTTGATCCACCACCCCCACCCACCATCAAAACCACCATTAATGTCTATTGATTTAATATAAGATAAATTGATTATGTACTGTATTAATGAATGCATATTTATTTGATTAATTAAACAAACATTTATTATGAAATACTAATGGAACATTTATTATTGATATTTAATTAAACTCATCATTTTACAACCGTAGATTTAGCTTTCCCCAGAATACATCCTGACCGCTCTTTATCTAAGCTAAGTTGTCCATGCTATGCTTTATAAGGGAGATTTATACAGTGGGAGATATAATATATCGGTGACATTTTAGTTCGTAATCTATGTGAATTATTTTCGTTGTTTAGATTATAACCTGTTATGATTATTGCGTATGTATTATGATTAATCTCATCATAGAAATGGAGACTTCTAAATCTAGCAGGTTGATGTAATTGGATTATGTTGAACCGGTCAGTTAGTTCTATTCATTTTATGTCAGCTAATGAATGGATCTAAGCTACTTGTTGGTTGACATTCACAGTCCAACAACACTGCACAGCATTTGGAATGGTGCATATTATCGCGTTAGATCATATGTATAGTTGAACACATCTCCCTCTCATACCGTAGACTTGCATTGAATGTCCATAATCAATGATTAGAGTTTCAGATTTCTCCCAATACTGTATATTTTCAGATTTCCAGGGTGTTTTTCTTTTTCGCTGACTCGGCGTCTGAATCTGAATCGGCACGAGTCACATGTTAGACCGTCATGCGAAGCCGAGACCTAAACTGACCGATGTTGCCCAAGGCTTCCGTCCTAAATCACCAAAACATTCCAAAGTCAAGACTTGCCCGGTGAAGCTGGTTTCCGAATTATAGAAGGTCTCCAAATTTTAGAAGTAGATTGTATTTGGGATTTTCAGAAGGCGGTTTCAAATCCTTGCAGACTTCGGGTTTCCTAATTTTACACCCCATAGCCTTTGATCATCTATATAAATAGGCACCATACTGAGCCTCTCAATGCATAACACTTTACACGAGCAATAGCATATTTGTTGCTGAGAGGAGTTCTGCTAGGTTGACAAGATGAAGGTTATTGCTGCATACTTGTTGGCGGTATTGGGAGGTAACAAGGAACCAACTGCTGAAGATATTAAGGACATCTTAGGTTCTGTTGGTGCTGCTGATGACGCAGATGACAAGATTGAACTTCTTCTTTCTCAAGTTCAAGGTAAAGACCTAGGCAACTTATTGCATGTGGAAGGGAGAAACTCGCTGTTTCTGGTGGTGGTGCACCTATGGTGGTCAATGCCGTAGGCGGTGGTGGTGCTGGTGCTGCAGCTGAGCAGAAGAAAGAGGAAAGGGTGGAGGAGAAAATTGATGAAGAATCCGATGATGAAATGCCTTTCAGTCTCTTTGACGAGGAAGAAGCATGAAGTTCCAAATTGTTTGCTGAATTGTGTACCATCGTGTCTAAATTTTGAGGTTACGGAGTTTTTATATTAACAGATTTCATGTCTGGTTTAAATTTTAGATTTTTCTTCTAGTTCTTTTTTCAATTTTCTTGTAACCGCATAATAATTGGATTAGTTGAATTCCTTTTTGTTTTATAATCTGATTATTTCTTAACAACTATCTGCAAGATATTATAAATCTCATAGACTTATGTCCGGTTTCTCTTTTTTCTTATGGTAAAAACAACAGATTACTTTGAAAACACAAGAAAAATACAGAAAAAACAACTAATAGTCACAATTGACCTAAACCAACTAATGGAGAATGAGTGCAGATAGTAACTAATAGTCAAAATATTCAACAGATTACTATGATTTACAAAGCCAATCAAATCAAAAGATTACTATGATTACTATGGCCTTGGCGTTAGTTATCTCATAAGAGCAGATAACTAATAGTCACAATTGGCCTTGGCGTGTTGTATTTATCTCAATATTTTGATGTAAACCAAAAATAAATTGTTACATCCTTGCCTTTGTTTTTGGTTAGTCATATGGATCTTTGACCACTTTAATATATTTCCTCCCGGTACTCTTACCCAAACAGAAAAAGTTGGTCCATATATCCATTGACGATATATACCCACTAGAACACTGCTGTCACTGTGGAAAGGGTCAACCAAAGAAAAACAAAAACTGCTGGAATATGACTGTAAAAGAAAATTTGTGCTCCTCGAAGACAGATTTAACCAATTTGTTTTTCTGTTTTTGCAAAAATGTTTGAAGAGAAAATATTCTTCACAGTTTGTTAAGTTCAGAATGTTCGGAAGAAACTAGTTTTTGCTAAACGTACGGGAAAAAGGAAATTGAACACCGAATGAAACTTAAATCTTATCTGGAACTCTAATATTTTAGTGACATCAAAATAACATTTACCTGCAATAAGATCTCATTTAGGCAAGTAACAAATATAGGTAGAATGTTGACCGTATAATAAATAAACTGACCAATAGCATAACAAAAAAAGAAGGGAACATTATCTAAATACCCCTACTATGAGGCCCCTTGAAATATACCCTTATCAACTTTACAAATACCCCTAAGCCTAATACATTACTAAAATACCCTCTTTTATATAGTGAATATACAAAACCACCACCACCACTATTCAAAAAAAAAAAAAAAAAAATTAAAATTAATGCCCACACCACTGTCCACCGCCAACCACCACCACTGTCCACCGCCCACCACCACCACCGACGACCACCACCACCACCAACCACCACCACCGACCACCACCACAACTAACAACCACCACCGACGACCACCACCACCGACCACCACCACCACCGACCACCACCACCACCACCACCGTCCACCACCACCACCGACCACCGCCGCCGCTAACGAACACCACCACTGTCCACTACCACGGCCGCCGCCAACAATCGACACCCACCGCCGCCGCCAACCATCACCGCCACAACCACCATCGCGCCGCCAACCACCACCACCATGTGGAGTCAACTTGCTGAAGTTGTGTCCATATCGGAGGCAACTAGCTCAAGTTGTCTTCAACAGTAAAGGCAACTAGCACAAAGTTGTCTTCAAAAAGTGAAATCAACTAGCCTAAGTTGTCTCCATATATGGAGGCAACTAGCACAAGTTGTCTCCAAAAAAAATAAAAATTATACACAAATAAGTGAACCTAGTGTGAATCGAACACACATCATCTGACATATAGTCAGTTGTGCTACCATTGCACCACAAAGTTCGCCACACCATCGCTGCTCAACCGACAATTCAAACAACCACCATACAACACCACACCATCCATCTCGTGCTACCGCAACTCTACTTGCAAAAGCTTCATGACCACAACCGTCTATGCACACTTGCAACATGAGCCAATAGGTGCAAGTCACTTCCATGCCCCTACTCAAACACCATCAAAGCAACACACAAGCAAGAATAACTTGTTCGCTTTCAATGCTGGATTCATATTGAGTTCCTTCTCAACTTCCTAGGCATTCATCTACTCTCTTGACTTTAAAGCATGAGCACCAAAGAAGACAACCATCATCATCAAATCAACACAACCCCATTACCATTGCATCACAAATTCGTCAACTAGCTCAAAAACATAACCAAGTTGCCTCTGAATCGAATAAACTAGCTCAAGTTGCCTCCAACTGAATCAACTAGCTCAAGTTGCCTCCAAAGTGAAAGCAACTTGGTCAAGTTGTCTTCAAAGTTGGAAGCAACTAGCACAAGTTGCCTCCAAAAGTGAAAGCAACTTGGTCAAGTTGAATATCACACCATCAAAATGGAGCTATTTTCGATGTTTCTACAGTTCAATATCACACTATTCAAGCAAAATAAATTAACTGAATCGATAATGGCATCAAGAGAGAGTATACCGAAATTTAGCCAACTCGGTTGTAGTAAAGCACTTAACCGCAACATCAATTTCAAGCAACAACCACTCACTTTCTGTCACAAAGACTTCGGTCCACATTCCATTCTCTCAAATTTGTAATGTAAGATAACCTTGCACACCCATTAAAAGCATCATCAGAATAATTGCAACAAGGTTGCCTCGAGCCATTGTCGTTGCATTTCATTTCAAACCACCAACAACAACTTGAAGCACAAATACAAACTCCTCATAAAGAACCATTCTCTCGCAGTGCCTTTCTCAAATCCACCAACTATTCTTTCTCCATCCACCGAAACCGAACCCATCTTCTCATTTATAGCTGCACCTTCAAGAATCTCAACTCTAACACATCGAATTATCCTCCTTTCTTGTTCTCAACCTTACCAACCGCACCGTCCCAAACTTCTTTGTTGATCGCAACATCTCTCGCACAAACACACAAAGACTCCGCAATTGCAAGCAAGACGACCACCAAACTAAGCCGCACTTGAACACAGTTGCATTCCCTTGAGCATAACCTCGTAAAACCTAACATACATCTAGGTTTTGTTCTCCATAATCATCTCACCATCTACACCACAACTCAAAGACATCGACCAACCAACAACATCCATGAACATCGGCACTTTCGTAGCTTCGCAACAAATTTCGCAATTACGACACTATTTAGCCAACATTACCTCGCTACCACCAATTCAAGCATCTTCCCTTTTACACAACACCAATACAATCCATAACTACCTCAAATCATCACTAGTAACATATTAAAACCCTCACCATTCTCATTACCACCACCTGTTCATCCACTATCAACTCTTTTGTAGTAACACAATTATAGAATCGCCAACAACATCTTCTGTAGTAACAAATTCAAACTCTTCTGCAACAACAACCAAAAACAACAACATCTTCAATTCCTCAAATCATCATACGTACTGAATCGATCTCACTGAAATCTGAATCTGCAACTCGAAATCGATCTGGTTTAGAAATTAGTAGAAATCGAAAACATAAAAAAGAACAAATCTGGATCGAAATCATAATTAAGTTTCAATGGTTCAAACACTCAAATCATCGAATTCAAAAATTACCTGAAACCGAAATCTCCATCTACTGATTCTTCATAAACGCCTTCTTCCAATCATTAGCAGCAACTTCATCGATCTTCTCCTTCATTACTGCAAATTGATGGCAAAGACCTTCATCTCCCCGATTTCTTGATTCCATCTCCCTTCCGATCCCAACATCAACTCAAACACTAATATCAACAAAACCATCTTCCATTTCATCTCGATTCAGTCAACAGCAGCTTCAGTTTCACAATTTCACCCTTCTAATCTCTGTTGGATCTGTTGGTGGTGGTGCTGGTTGTGGTGGAGGCGGTCACGATGGTGGTGGAGATGGAGCGATGGAGATGGTGGTGGAGATGGAGCGATGGAGATGCAGAATTTTCTTTTGTCTTTGTTAAAGAAGAAGGAAATGAAATGGAAAGGTTAAAAAAGGAATTATGGAAATTCTGTTTTTAATAAAAATTTCATTTATGCCATCAGGGGTATTTGAAAAGACTCATAAGGGTGTTTGTGCATGACCCATGGATAGTAGGGGCATAAATAACATTCCCACAAAAAAGAAAAAAAGGTTACATACAAATGGGCCTTCAGCTGATCAAAATATATCTAAGCCCAATACAATAATAGGCCCAAGTCACGGCGTTAACCACTTAGCTACATAAGAAGTCGGGAAGAAACATGATTTTTGACCGGTAGTAGAAGTTTCTTTTTCATGTAGTGGTTCAGTGAGGTTTGGCCATTTGGGTCATATGCCCCGGCTACCTTTATTTTTCAAAAGTTATTTTTCAACAAGCAGATAGTGATTACTATGATGTAACATTCTGAACTTAACAAAGATAACTATGATTGACCTCAAAATATTCAACAGATTACTATCCTAATTTGATTGGGGCCAAACATTTTAATTGGGGCCAACAAATTTTATTTGCACCCCAAAATTATCAGGGGCCTATTAATCCGACTATGAAAATACTACTTTACCCTTATCTAAAACTAAACATTCAAAATAAGTTAACCTTAATTAAAAACCTTAATTAGGCTTCTCTTCTTCATCTTCCTCTCCTCCCCGTTCTCTTCTCCACCACCACCATTAACGACTATTTTGAAGAATTTTTTTTCTTCAACCGATTCATCGCGTAATCGTCGCCAAAAATCAAAACCCAAGAAAGCTATGTTTCCAATGAGAAGATATGTGAACTTAAACCCACCTTGTATTCGTTAGTATCGAAATTTCAGTGTAAGAGTCGTTAGTATCGAAATGAAAACCCCTAACGACTTTTCATTTGCATGCATTCTATGAAAAATCGTTAGTGTATTAGGATGAAGATGACGACCCTAATTTCGCTACTTCAACATTTTTTTTCCCTAGAATAGAGTCGTTACCGTATTAGGTTGAAAATGACGACCCTGTTTTGACGACCCTTTGTTATTGGTTAACGACTCTAGGTGAACATTATAAATGGTTGGTTAGGGTCGTCAGTATATCGGAATATCCTTATGACGACTCAAACACACAAAAACTTGCCTTTTTATACAGAGAGTTTGGATTCGAGAGTCGTCTGGGTATTAAACGAATCAACTAACGACTCTAGGTGAACATTATAAACAGTCGTCATGGTTTAACACACCACCTTGACGATTTTTGATCACCATTAAAAGTTGCAGGTTAGAGTCGTCGCCATGTGTGTCAACAGTATTGCGACTCTTTAGGGTCGTTGGCGTATACAACACCCGACTATAACGACCCTCACTCTGAGTAGTTCCATAGTGACCATCAATCGACCCCTTGGAGCACCATTCAGACAATTTCAAGAGTACATGAGGTTTACCTGATTGTTTTGAGGTGCGGGTTCACTTGAATCACTCCTTTCTAAAAACCCTAGTTTTTCCACTCAAAACTACTCTTCTTCTTCTCAAAAAAAAACCCAAAACTAAAATTTCCCCAAATTTTAATCCCAAAACCTGATTTATATCTAAACAAAATTATCACACTAATCAACTTAATTAAATCTTAAAACTAATCACTCAGGGGCATTTTAGCCATTAAGAAACTATTTTTATAAGGGGTGACCCAAATTAGGATTGAGTGACCTTTTTTGTCCTCTAGTGCTTGGCCCCAATTAAAATGTTTCGCCCCCAATCAAATTAGGATTACTATGATTCTAGTCAAAAACAAAGGCAAGGATGTGAAGTTGGGAACTTTTCCAACTAAGTGATTCTCGCACATATCTGAATATTGAAGCTATGAACAATTCAAGATGCCAAGAAAGATCAATCTTCCGCGCTCTGTCATCCATCTAAATTATCACAACATATTAGACGTTGTCGGCACTAAATCCAACTAATGGAGAATGAGTGCCACTGTGATCAAAATTTGCAGCTGGCGTGATTGCAATTCCAATTGCAGGAAAACTTGGCGAAAAGGAAAGAAAATCACCAAGTTGGTTTGCATAATAAACTAAGATCATTTCCGTAAGACATAAAGCATGTTGTGTTTACGCGATCCCTAGTCATGCTAAGATGAGACTTAAAACAGACTAGAACTTGGTGGAGTCAAATCTACCGAATTATGGAAGGTCTCAATTTTAGAAAGAAAAAGATTGTAGTCGAAGAAATCGGTTTCCAAATCCAACACCTCTTATAGTTAATCTTGTACTTCTACGTATTTATAACATGATGGTCTAAAAAGAT